>JALMQS010000063.1:1960245-2164695 GCA_024734495.1 Forficula auricularia | reverse complement strand
CAAAATTGTTTTTGATGGGTTTTTTCGTAATCAAATTAATTATTCTCAGGTAGACAGATCCAAATCTTGGAGTTTAAAAAAATAATTTTTAAGAAAAAATAAAAACCGACTTCAAAAAATTCAATGCAACAAATAAAATACACTAAAAGGTATAAAATAATTATTATCTTATTTAGTTACAACTAAACGACGAAATATTAACATGAAATTACTTTTTGAAGTCGGTGCCAAACAAACTATACCTATAAGCGAGCATATCCTCCAAACGTACTAAGTAAGATCCGTCGAGTGCGATTCATAAAAGGTATATGTTGGGCACCAACTTCAAAAGTATTTTCATGTTAATATTTCGTCGTTTAGTTGTAACTAAATAAGATAATAATTATTTTATACCTTTTAGTGTATTTTATTTGTTGCATTGAATTTTTTGAAGTCGGTTTTTATTTTTTTCTTAAAAATTATTTTTATTTTTCTCTTTTTAGTGATGTTATTAATAGTGATCATATCATCAGAACTTGACCAAATTAATATGACACCATCCCTAAGACACCCCTTTCGGATAAAAAAAGAACCATCGAAATCGGTTCATAAACAAAGAGGTTAGGTCTAAACAAACCTAATAAAAAGGTCTAATACCTATGAAAAAATTCGAAAAAATGGGACCAATCGGAAGCTAGACTGGACCCAATGCAAAAAAATTTCAAAATCGGTTGGGAATTGGCGGAGATATGAGGTAACATAGGCACAAAAAAAAAAAATTCAGTCGAATAGAGAACCTCCTCCTTTTTTGAAGTCGGTTAAAGGATTCTGTTTTGTTTACTTTTGTACCCAGACAGACAATGGGTCGGAGTTAATCCATTGTTCACAAAGGCCTTGAAGAACTATTGTGATTGTGGATTTTAACATATTTTTAACCGACTTCAAAAAAGGAGGAGGTTCTCTATTCGACTGAATTTTTTTTTTTTTTGCCTATGTTACCCTCATATCTCCGCCAATTGTGAACCGACGTTGAAAAAAAAATTTGCATTGGGTTCAGTATACCTTCCGATTGGTCCCATTTTTTCTTAGGTATTAGACCTTTTTTGTTAGGTTTGTTTAGGCCTAACTTCTTTGTTTATGAACCGATTTCGATGATTCTTTTTTTATTAGAAAGGGAGTATCTTAGGGATGGTGTCATATTAATTTGGTCAAGTTCTGATGAAATGATCACTATTAACAACATCACTAAAAAGAGAAAAAATAAAAATAATTTTAAGAAAAAAATAAAACCGACTTCAAAAAATACGTAACAAATAAAATACACTAACCCAGGTAACCACAATATCCTAAGAATATTCTAAGGATATTCAAGGAGAGCTAAATCTTCTTAGAATATTCTGAGTGATATTGTAAAGTTATTCTGAAAAGGTATAAAATAATATTATCTTATTTAGTTACAACTAAGCGACGAAATATTAACATGAAATTACTTTTTGAAGTCGGTGCCAAACATATACCTTTTATGAATCGCACTCGACGGATCTTACTTCAGTACGTTTGGAGAATGGTATGCTCTCTTATAGGTATAGTTTGTTTGGTACCGACTTCAAAAAAAAAAAAAAGTAATTTCATGTTAATATTTTCGTCAATGTTTATGCTAAAATTCAACCTAATTGAATACTACAATTTGTGACTTTAATTGAGTCCATGGGTTCCGTAGTCTTTACCTGAGGACCCTTTGAAGCCACGCTTGCCCCGAGAGCGATTGCAATACTTTACCCATGCTTTGCATTGGATAAAGTAAAAAGGTCACGATTGTAAAATTCAAGTAAAATGTTAAGTAAAAAAGCTTAAGTATGATCTAAAATAAACTGCAACGGATCGTTGCTAAACTTTATCCAAATTCATTTGAAATATTAATATGTTTGTTCCTTTATTATTAATCAGATATCACTTGCAATTTGTAGTTCATATTGACATTAATTCAAAAATAATTCTCATTTAATAGTCGAGGAATAACCATTCTACATTGGATTTTTGACATTTCGGTTATTATTGTAACCATTGCTGAAGACATAGAGGAATCGACTTAAAATCAAAAATAGCCATCGATTCTCAAGCTTGAGTTGTTTGCCATAAAAGAATTTAGTCTTTTTGATTTTAAGTCGATTCTTCCACATTTTCAGTAGAGGTTTCCATTAATAGTCCAAACATCAAAAATGGAATGCAATAAGTTTATTCCCCTAGTATTAGATAAGAATCGATCGTTATTTTTGATTTTAAGTCGATTTCTCTATGTCTTCAGGAATGGTTACCAATAATAACCGAAACGTCAAAAATCCAATATAGAATGGATATTTCTCAAGTATTAGATGAAAATCAATCGCTATTTTTGATTTTAAGTCGATTCCTCCATGTCTTCAGCAATGATTACTAATAAAAACCGAAACGTCAAAAATCCAATATAGAATGATTATTCCTAAGTACTAGATGAGAATCAATCGCTATTTTTGGTTTAAAGTCGATTTCTCTATGTCTTCAGCAATGGTTACTAATAAAAACCGAAACGTCAAAAATCCAATATAGAATGATTATTCCTCAAGTACTAGATGAGAATCAATCGCTATTTTTGGTTTAAAGTCGATTTCTCTATGTCTTCAGCAATGGTTACTAATAAAAACCGAAACGTCAAAAATCCAATATAGAATGATTATTCCTCAAGTACTAGATGAGAATCAATCGCTATTTTTGGTTTAAAATCGATTTCTCTATGTCTTCAGCAATGGTTACTAATAAAAACCGAAACGTCAAAAATCCAATATAGAATGATTATTCCTAAAGTACCAGATGAGAATCAATCGCTATTTTTGGTTTAAAGTCGATTTCTCTATGTCTTCAGCAATGGTTACTAATAAAAACCGAAACGTCAAAAATCCAATATAGAATGATTATTCCTCAAGTACTAGATGAGAATCAATCGCTATTTTTGGTTTAAAATCGATTTCTCTATGTCTTCAGCAAAGGTAACGGATAAGAAAACAACTCAGTTGCTATGGTTACTTATAAAAATTCCTCCCAAATTTTTAGCATTTCACAGAGAGAAGCCTATCCATTCTTACTTAAGCAAGGCTAAATGAGCTATATTAAAACTTTCAAATGAATAAATTTTAAAAAATTAAAAAAAGTACTCTCTTACTCTAGAGTAAAGTACTTTAAAATATAATTTTACTAAAAACTTTATTTAACCTTTTTGTGGTCCCCAAGGTACTTAATTAGGATATTAAATTTCATCAAAATTGGTTAAGTCATTTTCAAGATATTTAGGAAAAACTAAAAAAGTACTGAAATAAAGTACTAATGTTTGTGGGCCGATATATACCAAAAACTAATCAGCGCTTCATTTTGTTAAACTAATGGTAGGTTTTCAATTTCATTTCAATCGGTGCAACGGTGTGGAAAAAATCGTGGGCCAAAAAAACGATAACATACATCCATCCATACATACATACATACATCCGCACGCACTAAATGAAAAAATGGCACTTTTTGGCCTCTCGACGAGACCCCATGTAATTTTTGGCAAAACCGTCACGTGCTAAAATTCAACCTAATTGAATACTACAATTTCTGACTTTAATTGAGTCCATGGGTTCCGTAGTCTTTACCTGAGGACCCTTTGAAGCCACGCTTGCCCCGAGAGCGATTACAATACTTTACCCATGCTTTGCATTGGATAAAGTAAAAAGGTAATTAAAATCATTTGGCTTTTTTTTGGATCGTTATATGAAGATATTTCCCACATTTGGGTCGCGGCTAAAAAAGATTAAGAACCACTGCTCTAAATAACAAGTGTTATCGAGAGAGGAGAGGATCCAATCGACTTGATTGGGGAATAATGGAATTGAAATAATTATCGGAAAAGAGGTTTTTTTATCTAATTAGATTTTTCCTCTTATTAAAAACAAGGACTAAAGATGAATAAGGACACTCGATGGTGGAGAATTAATCTCCGGAATCGAAGAAAAATTACAATGTATACATTAATTAATGTAAAATAATTGGTTTAATAAACAAGTGTTATCAAATCTAACAGAGACAATTTTATTTATAAAAATAAAAGAACATTAAAAGCCGAAACGTGGCGAAATATTTAAATTCATTTTCTATTACCATGAATAATTTTATCTAAAAAAAATATCATGTTATGGTGTTACGTTCCTTGGCAAATTCCACCTTTTTTCTTAAGATGAAATTAAAAATAATATGTAAATATTAGAAATTTTTAAAATTATAATAATTATTTAGATTTCAAAGATTTATTATTGCTTTCATATATTATTAAATCTTTTTTTTTTTTTTTTAATTTTATTATTTCTCAAGAGTCGAAAAGTTAATTCTACTTCTTCTTCTTTGACTTTTATTCTCTTCTTAATGTTAATTAATCATTAAGTTAGTTTTTGATTCAAACAAAGTCGAAGAAACATACTTAAGAGTTTACTAATGAATATTTATATATTCGATGTTTGTTTGTCGTTTTGTTTTTTTTTCTTTCACCTAAGTAAGTTTAACTATTGCCATATTTAAATTTATGTTTTATAATTAATTTGAATAGTTTAAAATAATTATTTGTTTTTAAAAGGGTAAGTCACAAGTGAAATCATGTGGTATGGGAACATTTATATTATTAGTGTGTCATTCGCACTTGTGAATTTATCCCAAATATTTGTCAATTTTTCGAATAAAGTTCATTTTAATTTAAAAGTTTTTATTTTGCCAAGAGTAGCAGGCTTGTTGATGCATTAAAAAAGACTGATGATGAAGACCAAGCCTTCGAAGCTATAGTCTCAAATAAATAATAAATTAAAATGAAAGTTTCTTTTTGCCGAGAGTAGCAGAATTTTTATAAATTGAAGAAGACAATAAATAATATAAATGCACATTCATATATATATACACTCTTTTTTGTCTCCTTCAAATAAATAATATATATACACATATACCTATATATATTTGATATAATATATGGGTGTATGTTTATTTGCATCAAGCAGAGGTCGACCTCTTTGTTTCTCATTACAAAGCTCGTTTTAGTGTCGAAATGTTTGTATTTATTTAGCTTCACATCTCTTGGAAGAAAAGTAGGTATAGAAAATCAGGGAAAAAATCTATTACTTAATATGAAAATTTCTCTTTAAACTATAATAAGCTGAAATACGGTACAAAAGTTTGTATTGAATATGAGTTCATACACCTTTCTGCCAAGTTTTGCTTTTCTAGCATAAACTATTGAAATATGCAAAAATGTCAAATCGCCAGAATTTGTAAAGAGCATACTTAGTCTTGAAAAAGTTTTCACTTTTTCTGTGATTTCAGAGTATTCTGAAGAACTTGTCAAATTTTGTTTCCTGTTGGAATATTCATTTAGCGCCGCCTGGATTACTAAGGGTATGCATTCTAATAGAATACTCTGTGATGCGGATTGCTTTCGCAGACGCTGAGTTTTGAAATTTTAATTGAATATAATAATATTAAAAAAAAATTTAGAATTTGTCTAGAACTTATTTATCTAAAAAAACTAACTAGATTAGACATTGATAATTTCATTAAAAATGTCTAATAATCATGGATTTTCAGCCGAAAATTCATGTTATAAGGATAAAACAATAAGGCACAAAAACAATTAACAACATGTAAATAACAAGTTTAAAGAATATAATTTCAAATAAAAATATGAAATCATTAAATATAGATGAACATGTCATAAATGATTTATTATAATACTAGGGACTAGTTTATCACAAATCGTTTATGTGGCTAGCTTGCTATAACAACAAAACAAATTTACTATACCCAATCCGGTAATTGACTCCATGAGAAATATTAGATAAAATACTTCTAATTAAAAGACTTAGAAACTAGTCTCATACAAATAAATTATATATATGCATATTAATTTTTGCTATAAATACATTAGGGTGGCCTCTATTTTGGGTATTTTCGAATTTCTATGCTTCCAGAGACTCGAAATAAATAAAAAAAAATATATATCCCACCAAATTTCAAGTCTCTATCTCAATTTTAAGCATTGTCGAACAACGATGTAAGTTTCCCATTTAAATAACATGGGGTTTATGCATTGAACGATCAATTTTTTAATCCGGACAAAGTAATGGTTCAAAAAATTTGAAACTCTGTAAACTTTATCTTCATAATAGTAGCTATCCTTCAGAATTTGTACAGATTTTTAACCATTATAATTTTGGAGTTACAACTAGATAAAATACTCCTATATCTTAGCGTTAGTTATGATATATATATATATAGGTTGTAGTAAAAACCCGTTTTAGTAAGAACGGGTTCTTACTAGTTAAAAGACGTTTCACTGAATACCTTTGTGGCGACTAGAATTTGCTCATGTTGAGTGAGTTTGGTCCAAAGGTCTAGAATCTTCATTTTTGAACTTCCGCCTCATTTTTTAAATGAAAATATCAAAAATTACATCATCATTAGAAGCACAGACGTAGAGGATGTAATTTTTGACAATTTGGTTTAAAAGATTTTGAAAATAAACACCAAAAATGAGGCGGAAGGTCAAAAATGAAGATTCAAGACCTTTAGACCAAACTCAACCAACATCAGTAAATTCTAGTTACCACAAAGGTATTCATTGAAACGTATTTTAACTAGTAAGAACCCGTTCTTACTAAAAACGGGTTTTTACTTCAATATATATATATATTAATATTTCATTACTAACACTAAGATAAGTATTTTATCTAGCTGTAACCCCAAGTCTATAACTTATTAACGCTAAGATATAGCAGTATTTTTTCAAGCTTTAAGTCCAAAATTATAATAGCTAAAAATCGTTTTAACTAGTAATAGCCCTTTCTAACGAAAACGGGTTTTTACTGCAACAAATATAGGTATGTTTATTTGCATCAAGCGGGGAACATCGAACATTCTCATTGATTTCCCTTTACTTCTTGTTAATGATTATATATACCATATGTCTACAAATATATAAAAAAGACAAACAGATAAAAAGTCAATTCATTTTTAGGACACTAAATCATCCTTTGTATTATTGTTTAAAATTTAAGCTTTGGCTCTAATTTCGGTTTAAGTAAAATTCAAATATTTTATTTTATTTCATTAGAATATGAACATTTCAAAAAGACCATCCATCACTTCTAATACTTCCGGTTACTTTGTGAAATACATTCAATATGGCAAGGAGAAAATATTAATTTGATAAGCAACGAGAGGGATATTCGTATGTGTGTATAATTTTTATCCAAAAAACGACCCACCACTGATATGAAAATTTGAAAACAAAGGCGAGTATATGTAGGGGAGGGGGCGAAGGCCCAGCCGTTGGTATTTTTTTTTCACCCGCGAATGTTCTATTCACAATTTTTTATCACAACACCGGTAGGGACATTAAGATTAGAGCTAATGGTGGTGCCTCGCGCTTCTGCTCCAGATAGCATCCCCCAGAAACCCCCCAACAACCTCCCCCTAGTGCGTTTCTTCTTTCGCTTTTGCCTTTACCATCCCCATTGGCGCACCTCAACTTAATGTTATCTAAATATTTCAACGAGTTGCAAAAGATGGCGCAGGGTTTTCAAACCACCACCCCCGACCCACCCCCGACATACAGAGTCTATTCTCATTCTTTTATGTCAGCGCCTGCATAAAGCTTATAAATGCGAGCGAAAAAAAAACGAGAAGAAAGAAACATTATTTTATTATTATTTTTATTATTATTATTATTGTACTACAGATATATATACAAAGTGAACATACGGAAATATATTCTAAGTGCCTTAATTTATTTTTATATTAAATGTTTAATTTTAAAATTTAGATAAAGTAAAAAGGGTGATTTTAATCTTGGTAGATATATATCTCACCCTCACTTTAGTAGTAGAACAGTGGAAAAATCATGTTTTGAGAAAATTGAAAGTATTCCTAAAATATTGAATGTATTAGCATTTGAGAGCAATACTATTAGTCAATATTTTGATATCTTTGCAACGAAATTTCCTCTGAAGAGAGACGGACTGGTAGAACTTTTAATTGAAAGTAATGGAAGGCAGTCCAGGGGTAGTGAGGAAAGAAAACATTCACACATATACCAATAAGGTGTAATTAATTGGAATCCTTCCTCCTTTCCTTTCAAACCGACGTTTCGGAGGATTCTTCCCTCCTTGTTCAGGGTTTCAAAGGGTCAATGAAAAAACAAATAAAATGCTTCCTTCCTCTCTCCACAAGAGTGTTTAAAACTTTCTTTTTCCTTAGCAGAAACATAGAAAAACAATTTTTTTCTTCGTTTTCTTAATTCCATGAATAAATATGTTAAAAAAAACTAGAACCTTTGTGGTGGGGGCCCCATAGGCTGCAGCCTGCGTAGTCTGTGCTTAAATCCGGCCTTGTCGCTGAGATGTATTAAAATTTTGAAAAATTCCATCTATTGTCATGAGTTCTAGAGATCTCATCTGTTATAATTAATAATAATAATAAAATAAATAAAATATAGAATTAATAATTATAATAATAGGTTTTATTAATTAATATTATATAGTACACTAGCCTTCGGCGGCTCTCTTGCTAGCCAGGGGGCTCTCTAGAGGCCTACAGATTATGTATGCAAAACTTGGTTGAGTTTGCTCCAAGGGCAAGAATTTACATTTTTTCACCCTCCCCACTTTTTGGGTAGTTTTGGGGGAAATTTTTTTAAACAAATGTTGTCAGAAATCACATCCCCTACAACTTTGATCATTGCAAAATTTGGCGTAGAGCCAATAGTTTAGGAGTTATTTGATCATTTCTATTCGTGCGCCCCCCTCCCCCGCCCAAACCCCCTTTTGGGGACAAAATATCAAAACGTTATATAGCAATTATTTTAAATTAGAAGACATCTGATCTAAACATGAAATTTCATAATAATCCGTTCAGCCGTTTTTATAGTATGTGAATCGTGAGCAACAGACAGACAGACGAAATTGTTGAAGGTGTTTTATTTCATAAATTTGCTTGAAACGTGTTCAAACAAAAATTTGGCGTGATTTGGACCAATGTAAGGACAAAACTTTAATTTTATATATAGAGATTTTGTTAAATATAACATACGACGTATTTTAAAAAAAATATTTCATTTAGCAGTGGTGATCGAAACTGGTGAGTAAATATAAATAAATAAATAATATTTTATCAAATTAATGTGTGCCAAATAACACTTCGAATTTGAAGAAAATATAATTTCATTAAAAAATGTATAAACGGCGTTTTTTTTTTTTTTTTTTTTATATAATAACTCTATGCTTTTAAGAATATTAATTATTCTTCAATATTGATATGACTTTTAGTTTCTGTTTTTTTTTTTTAATTTTTGAATGACGTTTATATTAATAAAATATATATATGAGAGCGAAATGCAATCGTCGTAGTCACAAGGTTTTCGACGATGAATAATGATTCTAAAAATGGCGGTTGGTAGGGTGAGAGAAAGTGAGAGAAGGTCACGCACATTCATTGATGACAGCTAACTTGAAATATATATATATATCAAAATATTTATTTATTTTTTAATGAAAAAGTTAGTAACATGTAGCGACATCGCTTTTGGTATTAAATAAACCTCTCATTGAAAGGGGATTTTTAGAAAGGGAAGTTAAATCAGTTAGTTATTCGTCTATCAACCACTTTTAGAAATATTTTCTTATTTATTAAGAACGTAATAGAAGTAGTTTCTTTTGAAGAGACGAACTTGTAGAATTTCAATCGAGAATGATGGAAGCCAGGCCAAGGATTATATCAAATAAAATCCGGAATAAAATAAATGTTACTAGAGAAATTCAAGAGAGATGCTCTTCTTCTAGATCCGAAATCATATGAATTATTTTTACTTTTCCATACAGGGTATGGTCAAGTATTGTAATCGGGCATGAAAAAAGTGGTTTTTTGCCTTTTTTTCGAAATATCTCAAAAACGGTTGGAAGTATATTGATTAAAAAAATTGAGCGAAACCATAGCATTTCGGTCTACAAAAAAGCCCTAATAAGTGAACATCGAAAAAATTACATTTTTCGAAATAATAATTGTTTTGTCATATGTCTGTTAGTTAGGCTGGTTGTCTGTTAGTCTGTCTGTTAGTCTGTGCGTTACCAAATTTTTGTGGACGAGCTAGCTCAAAAACTAGTGGGAATATCAAAACCAAATTTCACACGTAGTTTTGATGCATTGAGATTAAGAGCTGATTAGATTTTGGTGAATATCGACCCAAAATTAAGAATCTAGCCCATTTGACCAAACTCAACCAAATTTTGTATACATAATCAGTGGGACCCCAGAAGTCTAAAAATGCAAAAACTAACCGCCAAAAATGGGGGGTGGTCAAAAAATTAAAATCTAGGCTCTTGTAAAAAACTCAATAAAATTTTGTATACGTCATCAGTGGGCCCACAGTAATCTAAAAATGCAAAAACGAACCGCCCAAAATGGGGGGGGGGTGTAGTGTCAAAAATGAAAATATAAGCTTTTGTACCAAACTCAACCAAATTTTGTATACATAATCAGTGGGGCTCCAGGAGTCTAAAAATGCCCTCCTTACATGATTATAAATAATTTTATTAAATATTAAATGGTTGTATTGTATTGTATAGTAAAGTCAAGTGGATGGCCCCATCAAAACACGTCAGCTTATTTATTATGTCAGAAGGGTTGTTTCACCCCTTTTGGAATCAAACCTGAATGCCAAAAGAGTGCGATCTGGGAAATTGGTTTGATCTACAAGTTGTTAATTTTTAATATTAAATCAAAAAGAGTTTATTGAGATTAAAATGAATTCTCAACAAGGGGTAAAAATAATTTATAAAAATGTTAAAACAAGGCTCAAAATTAAGGGTTTTGTGTCTCGTTTACAAGTTTGAAGCAGAGTTTAATCACAATGGGCTTTTTTCGTGAATTTGTGTTAAAAAGTAAATGTTACTAGAGAAATTCAAGAGAGATGCTCTTCATAACCGAGATCATATGAATTATTTTTTATTATGACAGAAGGGTTGTTTGAGCCTTTTGGGAATCGAACCCGAATGTCAAAAGAGTGCAATACGGGAAATTGGATTGACATACAAGTTGTTAATTTTTAATATTAAATCAAACAGAGTTTATTGAGATTAAAATGAATTCTCTTCAAGGGGTAAAAATAATTTATAAAAATGTTAAAACAAGGCTCAAAATTAAGGATTTTGTGACCCGTTTACAAGTTTGAAGCAGAGTTTAATCACAGTGGGTTTTTTCGTGAATTTGTGTTAAAAAGTTTAATATATAGACCTTTGAAAAGATTATATACATCTAAAACAAAATTATAAGGAAATGGCGAATTTGCTACAGGGGGGGAGTCGATTTTGCAAAAATGTTGGCGCTTCAAAGTTCAAAAGGAAATAATTAGTATTTTATTTAAGTTTGGCAAGGAGTACGGCCGAAAATTTACGATTAATCAATTTGCAATTGAGTTTAATCAATATTTTTTACTTTACCATACATGGTAAAGTATTGTAATCGTACATGAAAAAAGTGTTTGTTTTTTTTTGTTTCTTTTTTCGAAATATCTTAAAAACGGCTTAAACTATATTGATTAAAAAAATTTCGCGAAACCATGGCATTTCGATCTACAAAAAATCACTAATAAATGAACATCGAAAAAATTATATTTTTTGAGATAATAATTGTTTTGTCAAAATGTCTGTTAGTACGTGCGTTAACTAATTTTTGTGGATGAGCTAGCTCAAAAACTAGTGTGAATATCGAAACCAAATTTCACACGTAGTTTCAGTGCATTGAGATTAAGAGCTGATTAGATTTTGGTTGAAATCGAACCGAAAATTAAAGAGAGGAAGGGGTGAGGGTTAAAATTTAAAATTATAATATTTCCAAACAAACAAGAAAAATGAAATATACTATAAAGTGAACCTATAATAACAAACATTTTTTTTTCTGGGGCCAAAATTAAGGGGGGAGGGGTCAAAAAATAAAAGTCTAGGCCATTTGAGCAAATTCAACCAAATTTTGTATACATAATCAGTGGGCCCCCAGAACACTAAAAATGCAAAAACAAACCACCCAAAATAGGGGTCAAAAAATGAAAATCTAGGCCCTTGGACCAAACTCAACCAAATTTTATATACATATTCAGTGAGCCCCCAGAACACTAAAAGTTGAAAAGCAAACCGCTCAAAATGGGGAGCGGGGAGGGTAAAAAATGAAAATCTAGGCCCTTATACCAAACTCAACCAGAAATGTATGGTAAAGTCAAGTGGATGGCCACATCAGAACGTGTCAATTTATTAATTTTTTTAATTGGTGAAGGAATTTAAAGCGAATTAATAATAAAAAGGTAATTATTATCAGTAACAAAAGACTTGGGGCGGTGGTTCTTTGGAATGTTGGTCTTGTAAACCACCTTCGGGCCATCGCCTCTTAAACTTCAGAGAAACAAGAATCCTTACGGCTTCAAACTCCAAAGCTGAAATTTTTAAACTACCCCTGTAAATGGTAAAACCCCTTTTTTTAGCTATGAGCGCTATATTGGGGTATTTCTTTTTGAACGTCTCCAACTCCTTAGCTATTGGTCCTACTTGTCCAACTTTTTGTATTGCAATTCTATCGGGCTAATGGTTATTTAAGGTGAAAAAAACTATTTTAATCAATAATCAATTCATTTATTTATATCTCAGAGCTGCTTATCCTATTTATTAGGGTGATGTAAATTCGTCACCTCCATTCTTTTTATAGATAGACAATTTTTCAAATGAAATGAAATCAATGATTGAGTTGGAAAACATTTGATTTACCCGAAATATACGATTCTCAATAAAATGAGAATTAAATACGTCAATCCAATTGGTTTCCTAGGATTTTACTATCTGTGAAACTTCAAGTTCACAAATACAATGAGCCCCAGAATTTATTGACAATAAACTATGTATTCTGGTTCAAGGCTTTTGCAGTCAGGTTGGCGAGCTTAAGAATGATTTCGGATCGCAACAACAAGATTTTTTTTGACAAATAATAAAATAAGTAAATCAAATTTTCTAATGAAGGAGGAGGTATCAGCCAAAGTTGAATGCGCTGGGTTCAATAAATCACCCTGAATAAAATTCGGCCTGAATTTATTTGGCCACCTTCAATTAATTAGGAGCTATATACAAAATGCGGTACACATTTGTGATCGAACCAAGCCTTGTCAAAAATAAAAATTGTAGCTTCATCCAAATTTATAACGTGCTTGTGCCCAAATGTTCAGAATGAATGACAAGATTTGGTTCGATCACATATGTGTACCGCATTTTGTGTATAACTCTCAATTAATTGAAGATGGCCAAATATATTCAGGCCGAAAAGTTTTATTCAGGGTGTTTTATTGAACCCAGCGTATCCAACTTTAGCTGATACCTCCTCCTTCATCTAATATAGTTTCATCACAGCCATGAACTCTAACAACAATCAAATTTTCTAATTCAAGACTGAAGTGAAGTACTAATTAAAATTTATTCGGACATACAAACTAATCTTTGATGATTTTTCGCTGTTAGAATACTCATTGTGAAATTAGAGAATACTGTTTTTTAGCCTCGATCTTTCATCTTCTGAACTAACTAGTAATTAAATGATACTTGTGAAGATAATATAAACATATCGTAACTAGAGATTAGTATCACTCTTAAATTCAATGGGAACATATTATTTTAAACAAAATTTTCATTGAGTGAACACACTGTTCCTAAGTACCTATTATTTAACAACATCTTTAAAATTTCAATCATTTTTATTGAGAATTTGTAGTTTCTATTATCCTTGGGCTGTCTTTCTAACAATTTTCTATTGAATTATATCAGTCAATTTTCGAAATAAAGTACTTATAATTTATTGGATAAGAAAAGGTGGTTGCATAACATGGAAAGACTAGATTACAACCAAAATGCCTTGTGCAATAGAAATACGTTCCTTTTCAGAGATGAACTTTTTTCTATATTTTAGAAAAATTGAAAAAAAAAACATATCGTGTAATAACAAATCGATTATAACAGCTCAATGGGTAGAAATTTCTCCATTTATATTTATAATCCCTCAGAAAGATTATGAGAATAAGAACTTGAAACGAAATGAAAAACTAGAATATTTTGAACAATTATTGTTATTCAGTTCCATTATCAGAATAATATGTGACAAATAAGAGGAAAAAAGGAACAATTAAACACCGTGTTAAAACAATCGAAAGTGTACAGTTAGTCTGGTTGAATCCATTGCCACTCTAAATAATCTATGGTGTTGTATAATAAATAAGTGTGTTCATATTGGTATATATATATATATATATATATATATATATATATATATATATATATATATATATATATATATATATATATATATATATACATGTATTCTAATTAGTAAGAAAAGAAATGACAAAGTGTTTTATATATTTGATCAAGAGCCCGATGAAGCGACAATAAATTGGCGAAACGTTACAATTCATCGCATGTTTTAACACGGTGGTTGTTTCTTTTTTTTTCCTCTGATTCTCAAATATAATTTTGAACAATTTTCACCAACCCGAAAGAATTAAACCAATTATTTTACATTAATTAATATATACATTGTATTTTTGCTTCGATTCCGGAGATTACTTCTCCACCATCAGTGTCCTTATTCATCTTTAGTCCTTGTTTTTAATAAGAGGAAAAATCTAATTAGATAAAAAAACCTCTTTTCCGATAATTATTTCAATTCCATTATTCCCCAATCAAGTCGATTGGATATCTCAATATCTACCATCCATTTTCACCCGAAAGAATTTATTAAACCAATTATTTTACATTAATTAATGTATACATTGTATTTTTGCTTCGATTCCGGAGATTACTTCTCCACCATCGAGTGTCCTTATTCATCTTTAGTCCTTGTTTTTAATAAGAGGAAAAATCTAATTAGATAAAAAAACCTCTTTTCCGATAATTATTTTAATTCCATTATTCCCCAATCAAGTCGATTAGTACCATCTTCCCCGTCCCCTTCCCCCACCCGAAAGAATTCCCCATCCCATCAATTTCATCACCAAATCTCTCAATAAATAGGTGGGAATTAATTAAATAAAAATTTTTTAATTAAAAATCCAATGTATAAACAAAATCACATATTGGACAGATACCTCTAATATTTTCTTTTATTATTATTATTTTTTTTTTCTTAAATAATATCTCGGCTTTTTTTATTGTATATGTTGCAGTAAAAACCCGTTTTTAGTAAGAATGGGTTCTTATTAGTTAAAAGGCGTTTCACTGAATACCTTTATGGCAACTGGAATTTACTGATGTTGGTTGAGTTTGATCCAAGGTCTAGAATCTTCATTTTTGACCTTACGCCTCATTTTGGATGTTTATTTTCAAAATTTTTTAAACGAAAATGTCAATGTACAACTTTTCTTTTAATAAAGATATAATTTTTGACATTTTCGTTTAAAATTTTTTTGAAAATAAACACCCAAAATGAGGCGGGAGGTTAAAAATGAAGATTCTAGACATTTGGACCAAACTCAACCAACATCTGTAAATTCTAGATGCCACAAAGGTATTCGGCGAAACGAGTTTAATCTAGTAAGAACCCGTTCTTACTAAAAAGCGGATTTTTACTGCAACATATATAAATATATTCAATTGCTTAAGAACAATCTTAAAAACGTTTAATAATCTTTCGGGAGTTTCTAATGAATTCACGCAAATTTATTGTACTCATTGTGTTGAAAAATGTCAGAAACCTTGAGAAAAATAATTTCCAACTATGAATTTTTTCTGTTTTGTAGTCTATCTGCTGCCTGGATTCAGATACCCAGATAACGATTGAAAAGTTGTAGAAAGTTCGTTTTTTGCTAAATTGTTTGTATTACAAATGTGAAAAATTGTTTAGATTTTAGGATTTCTAGTTCCAGATAAAAAAATGAATTTTTTGAGATTTTAATTATTTTCTATAGTACAAAATAATGAACAATAGAACAGGTGTTATTCACCAAAACCTTAAAAAGCGTACTAAGTCGTGAAAAAGTTTCACTTTTTCCTCCCAATTTTTCAATGAAAAGTGGAGAATTTGTTTGATTTTAAACAAGATATATATATATATATATATCGCTAGACCACTTTGGTCCAGACTTAAGATCCAGCAGACCCCAATAGCCTCAACCAGCAGTGATCTAGCGATAAATATATCTTGTTTAAAAGCGCGATCAAAAACAGCTCTCTTTGATATATTAATTATTCTTTAATATATTAATTAGAAAACTATTTAAATTCATTATTTCTTACACAGAAATATATAAATTCAGATATTATTATTACTTAATATCTTACAAAAATCACCTGCATTCGATTCGCGATGAATCAAATATAGGAAACTTATGATTAAGTGTATACGATTGTTAAAGAATCCTATACAGTTTTATAATTATTTAAAATATATATATCTACCTAGTGGCTATTTTCAAGTGCGCACTATTACCAAAATTTTTGATATTGTTAAATTTATGGATTTCGTTAATTCGGCAAAATAAAATAATTTTTTAAGGGAATAAGAGCTTGTTCAACATATTTTCAATAAATATTTTTTATGAATGGGACGACATTCTGTTTGTTTTATTATACTTAGATAGAAAATTCAATTCTGAACACAAAATCTTAATATATCATAAGAAAACATTCGGAAATAAAATAGTTAGGCAGATATTGAGAGTACGAATTAAACAATATAAATATGAGTTTAATTGTTTTTCGTTTTTAACTACTGCAATTGTCTTAAAAATTCTACATGTTTGCCTATTTAACCGACTTCGTATATCCAATAATAATAGTCAGCAATAGCGCTTACTTTAAAATGATCACTAGGTATATTTAAATCAGAAAATATAATACGAAAAGGGGATTCTAATAAAGAGATAGATCATTAATAATAATGAAATTTTTACGAGGAAGAAAAATCACTCTTTTTTTATAAACCTCTTAACTAAATCTCCCTATAAATTTATACAGGTAAGTTTATTTATTTATTTATTTAGCTGTTTAGCTAGTTTTACGGACAAGATGTCCAATACAGAAAAAGAAACATATACAGGATACAATATTAAAACAATATGGATATAATAAAATAACAGATAGGTATCAGAGAGAAAAAAACAAACTTATTACACTGAAGTGGTTTTTACAATGTGGCTGATGGTTTTAAGATGATTTTTTTGAGTTGGTGAGGAGTTGTGCTGGAAAGGTCAAGATTGGTCGAGTGTTTATTTGCTAGTGTTTGAATTCTGTCAATGGCGTTGGTTTTACCGAAGTTAGTCGAGTGATGTGGAACTACAAACATATCTTGGGATCTCGTGCTATGGGATGGGATTCTAAAATTTAGCGTAGATAGAATTTTTGGACACACGATTTTTCCGGAAATAAGTTTAAGCAGGAAGGAAATGTCATTGTAATCACGTCGTTGTTCCAGTGTGTTGAGTTTCAGGTGTGAAATTAGATAGTCATAATTCAGATTATCTATACTTATGCCTAGTTTATAATTAACCGTCCTCAAAAATTTATGCTGGACTCTTTCCAAGGATGCCTTATGTATCTCATAGTAGGGGTTCCATATTACACTGCAGTATTCAAGTTTACTTCTCACGAGAGCAGTGAACAAGAATTTGAGTGCATCTATGTTTCGAAAGGATGAGGTTATCCGCGTGATGAAACCCAAGGTTTTACGAGCTTTACTAACAATGTTATTTATGTGTGGGACGAATGTCAATTTAGTATCGAAGATCACACCCAAGTCCCTAATATTATCAACGCTTAGTAATTTGTGGTTATCTATTGAATATGTAAATTTTAACAAATTTGTTGCCCTGGAGAAGTTTATGAATTTACACTTGGTTTCGTTAAGTTTGAGACCATTATCAGTGCACCAGGCATTGAAATTATTCAAATTTAATTGTAGAGTTTGACAATCATTTATAGAATGAATAACTTTAAACATTTTCAAGTCATCAGCCAGGAGGAGGACATTCACATCATTAAAGACAGTCAAAACATCGTTGAAGAATATTAGAAAAAGCAATGGCCCTAAATGAGATCCTTGAGGAACTCCTGAGTGAGCGACAAATTCATGGGAGAGATTATTTCGAATTTTGACAGTACATTTTCTATTCATCAGATAACCGGAAAGCCAGAGATGTAGAGTTCCCTCTACCCCGAGGAGATTTAGTTTCTGGAGAAGTAGATTGTGGTTGACTGTGTCGAATGCTTTGCTGAGATCCGTATAGATAGAGTCAACCTGTAATTTTTGTTCAAGGTAGGTATTGAGAAAATGTTCGTATGTAATTAGATTTGTGAGAGTTGATTGTCCCTGGGTGAAGCCATGCTGTTCCGTGTGAATTATATTTTTAAAGAGTGGAGTTAATTTATTGGTTATTAAACTATCGAGGATTTTGGGTATTGAGGATAGTGTTGATATGGGACGGTAATTAGTTATATTAGATTTATCACCGTCTTTGTAAATGGGAGTTATGAAAGATGTTTTCCATTTCAATGGAAATTCACCGATATTCAATGAATGATTGAAGAGGTTGAGTAAGGGGTTCAGAAGATTTTTGGCACAGTTTTTGAGAAAAATAGGGGGGATACCATCGGGTCCGCCGCTCTTGTTTGGGTCTAGGGAGTCTAGTTTTTTCATGAGTTCAGTGGACGTTATGGAGAGTTGAGATATGTTGATGGTGGAAGTATTTTGTAGGATTCTGGTCTTGCAAGGTAATTTGGAGTAGACACTTGAAAAATATTGTGCGAAGAGATTGCATGTTTCCTTTGGAGTATTCGCAGTTAGATCGTTTAAGGTCATAGTGGGTGGAATAGAGGTGTTTTTTTTAAATTTGTTAGTATAGGTCCAGAAGTTGTTTATATTATTAGGGATAGTTAATTCAAGTTTAGTGATATAGTTTCCCCAGTCTTTTCGTGTCAATTTAAGGGATAGTGTTCTTAGGTGTCTAAAGCTTGTATAATGGGCCAATGAGCCTGATTCTTTAAATTTTTTATGTTCGGCTTTTTTGTTAAGAATGGTTTGTTTTAGTTGTGTTGAGTACCAGTGAGGAAATTTCATGGTTTTTGTACAAGCTGTTGGTACATGTATGTCTATTATATTGTTAAGAGTGAGGTAGAATTTGTCTATTGATTCCGTAAGATTTAGTCCAAGAAATAGTTCGTCCCAGTTAATTTTAGCTAACAGAATGTTCACATTAACATAATCACATGATTTAAAGTTTTTATAGAATGACTGTTGTTCATGGGGAATAGATAAGGATGGAACAGGTACGGTTATATCTAATGCTGGGTGATATGATTTGTCTAGTGGCAAGATGCTGTCATCTGCTTCTATAACTGAAACATTATCTATATTAGAGAGGACTAGATCAAGAATGTGGTTTAAGGAGTTATTGACATGGTTGTGTTGGCGTAAGTTCATATCACTGATTGCCTCGTGGAAAATCCGTCCAAGTGAAGTGGATTGTGCGCAGTTTGAGTTGTTTTCCCAGGATAAGGTGGGTAGATTATAATCCCCGATGATTAAGAGATCCGATGGTGATGAGGTTTGAAGTCGATTAATTTCCGCAAGGTGCTGGCTTAGAAGTTCTGGAGGCGAGTTTGGTGGACGATATGAGGAGCAGATCATAATATTAAGATTTTTGGCGTGTAATTTTACAAATAGATGTTCGATGTGAGGAGAGTTGTTTTCCAGGCATCTACTGGGAATTCTTTTGTTTACGGCAATTAAGATTCCGCCCCCTTTTGTTTTTGTGCTATTTACCTTATTTCGATCAAGTCGGTATACTATATAATTGTCTTGTAAGTTAAGTTCAGTTGATGATATTGCGGGTGTAAGCCATGTTTCGGTTAGTATGATAATGTCCCAGTCGAGGGAAGATGCGATAGAACGAAGGATTTCTGTTTTTGTGCACATACCTCGGACGTTTTGATAATAGATTTTTAGATTTTTTATAAGTTTTTTGACCCCGGGGATGGCACTATTCTTGGGGTTCCATTATGATATTTTATTATCACATCGTCACCACTTGATTTTCGGTCTTCTAGTTCCTTTTTTAGATTATTAAGGTACTCGCGTTGCATCGGTGTTGAGTCTGGTGTAATTCGTATGCTATTTGATGTCAGGTGGGTTCTAAGGGGTTCTTTATTTTTGCTCGTTATTAATTTAAGAGCCATGACACTACTGTTGAGTATCACCTTTATTGGGCGCGATGAGTTGTCGGTACGAGGTTTACCCAATCGGAAGGAGTGAAACACTTGCGGGGAATTATCAATTTTACCGATTATGCCGTTTATTATTTTATTGTCGTGGTCTTGACGATCACTCGAGGAAGTTGATGTTGATTCCTGCGCGCCATGTATTAACATATTCGAAGATCGTCTTTGCCTTTCATTCATCTCGCATATAATTGATTCGGTGTCGGTGCTGGAGGTGTTCTGAGTATGTATAGTTAAAATAAGCTGACGTGTTCTGATGTGGCCATCCACTTGACTTTACCATACAACCTGGGCCCTCACTTATATTTAATATTTAATAAAATTATTTATAATCATGTAGGGTAGGGGCGTTAGTTTTTGCATTTTTAGACTTCTGTGTGCCCACTGATTATGTATACAAAATTTGGTTCAGTTTGATACAAGAGCCTACATTTTTATTTTTTGACCCTACGCCCCCCCCCCCCCCCATTTTGGTGGTTAATTTTTGCATTTTTAGACTTCTGGGAGTCCACTGATTATGTATACAAAATTTGGTTGAGTTTGGTAGAATGGCCTACATTTTATTTTTTGACCCTGTATGGTAAAGTAAAAAAATTAAATGAAAATACATCATTATTTTTCTTTAATTAAGACGAAAATTTTTTAAAGAAAAAGCCCAAATTTTTCCATTCATATGTAAATCAAAAATGTATTATTCGGTAAACTAAATTAAAGTGTTTTACGATTTTTATGGATTTTTTTACTTTACCATACAGGGTATGGTCAAGTATTGTAATCGTGCATGAAAAAAGTGTTTTTTTTTCTTTCTTTTTTTCAAAATATCTAAAAAACGGCTGAAACTAATTTAATTAAAAAATATTGAGCGAAACCATTGCATTTCGCTCTACAAAAAAGCTCTAATAAGTGAACATCGAAAAAATTATATTTTTTGAGATAATAACTGTTTTGTCATAATGTTAGTTAGTTAGTTAGTCTGCCTGGTTGTCCGTTAGTATGTGGGTTACCAAATTTTTGTGGACGAGCTAGCTCAAAAACTAGTGTGAATATCGAAACCAAATTTCACACGTAGTTTTGGTCCATTGAGATTAAGAGCTGATTAGATTTTGCTGCATATCGACCCAAAATTAAAGGGGTGGAAGGGGAGGGGGTTAAAAATTACAAATATAGGCCGTTTGAGCAAACTCAACCAAATTTTGTATACATAATAAGTGGGACCCCAGAAGTCTAAAAATTCAAAAACTTACCCCCTACAAATAATTTTAGGGGGCAGGTTGTATGGTAAAGTCAAGTGGATGGCCACATCAGAACACGTCAGCTTATTTCATTCAGGATTACAATACTTGACCATACCCTGTATGGTAAAGTAAAAAAATATTTCTATTTATTTATTCTTTACCTAGTACTACTAAAGGGCATTTGTGACTGAGCCTATGGCTTTGTTCGTTTCCCAGCTGGTAACACAAAGCACTAGACAGAAAAGTGAAAATTGGTGAGGATATTTATTACTTCTCTGACATAGGGGCTGAGTAAGAAAAGATTTTTTGAAATTCGGCCACTAGAGGGAAAAAAGGCCCCATTATGTTTTGGAAGATCTCTTAAACCCGAAAAGATATCGATATGATTTTTGCTTAGAAAAATGAAACATTAAAATACAAAAAAAACCCATTTGAATATTTTGCTCTATTTGATTCTAAAAAGGGAGTTATAGTCATTTTTGGGTAAATTTTTGAAATTTTAAATGTGCTCTAACTCTTGGGTTTTTTACGTTTTATCATTCAAATTTGGGGTTTTTTATTTTTTTAAAAATTTGATTCTTGAACAGAAAAATGAAGAATTTTTGATTTTGGGGGTCTTAAACAGAAAAGGCTTTGTATCTTCCATGCTTTTTAAGTTATTAAGTTCATATTTAGGATATAGGGTGTGTTTTTCAAATTACTACCGACTAGTTGCGGAGGGCGTGCCAACGGTCAGCTATAATATTGGGGTTGGGGAAAGTGTCGGTGGGGTGGAGAGTTTTTGAAGCTGGAGGAGGGCGGAGGGTTCAGGGAGCAGGAAAGCTAGTACAAATATAAAATATAAAAATCGGATTAAAAATATAAATAAATAGAAATCAACTGGTGTGTGCATCAAATGACTTTCGGTTACAAAATCCTCTTTGAAATCATCCTATCAATTTTCAAATTTATCCTCTGAAAGTATTTCAATCAAGATAAAAAATATACATTGTGATACATGTTAACGTAATTAGCACTATCATTTTAGAAAAGATTGTACCAATCATTTTTGAGAAAAAATATATAAACTCCACCCAATGGTATGTCTATTTCAACTAAAACCTACCGTCGCGTTGCTCGACCATTGAATTTTTAGGTTCATTTTTGCTGACACCCACAAAACGCGTTTTATATTTTTAAACTCAGTTTAGATACCTTAAAGGCGAATATTAACTTAAATTCGAATATTATGACTTCGAGTTGCCCAAGTTAAATAATTTTCGTAGTTTTGGAGTAAGAGGACTTCAAAAATTACACCTCCGAAAAGTGAATGCAATACTTTAATTATATGTTTCGCAATGTAATGAAAGTGAAGGAAAAAAAATTTAATTTTTTTTAATATATACTTAAGCTTACATTTAGGAGTTGAGCAGAAGAAGCCATCCAAGTGTGAAGAGGAAAGAATCCAATAGCTGATGAGCAGTACAAATCTAGGACAGCTCATAAAAATTCATTAATAAAATCTTTTATTTACAAGGAAAATAAATATTATCCCCTTGTAAATAAAAGCAAATAGAACGAGGCCGGCGGCAGAGATATTGAAAAATTGATTAATTTGATTTAAATTGGTTTAAATATAATTTCGGCCTCTCGCATTGCATCCAAATGGTTAATCATTTGAATCAAATCTCTAATAATTTGATTACAAATAAATCCGGTTTGGATTTCAAACTAGTGAATCGCAAAGTCCAAAGGTTGATCGCTTTAAGCCAAATTCTTATTATTTGAATTCAAAAACGATGATTTGGACTTTTTTAGTCGGAAAACGCGTAACGCGAGACCCGGCCAGTGGGAGGATGGACTTGATTTTTTTAGACCCCAGTAAAGAAGCCCAGGGCTCCTGAAAGAGATCCTACCTAGCCTATATACAAATAAGATGAGATAAGAGTACTTTAATTATGAGGCGACCGAAACCAAGGTGGGTAACGCATCGCAGAATATCCCTAGCAATAGGAGAGCTTCTTAGTTGTGGAATATTCAGACGATCTCTGCATTTTGTAGAGGTCATGTTTGTCTACTTGAATATTCCCCTAAGACCAAAAGCACAACCGCAATACCGTCAGAGAGATGTACATGAGTTTACAAAGGTATAGGATCTTTCTGTCAGTATCACGCAAAATTTTGAGATAAGCATAAAAATGAGTTCCGGGCAGATCCGGAAAGAAGAGGCTCTCCTCCTGGACACTTCACTGGGCAAAATCTACCATCGAACCATCCCTCACAGGCATTCATTGTGTGAGATCTTATAATGATCTACCGAGAACGCATCGGAGCTTAAGATTAAGGAAGACCTGGACCTCAACCGTTGATTCCAGTCTGGTCGACTCCCCTTGTGGTTCGGTCATGGCCAAAACAAGATTGCACCTTCCATTTTAGCTCTCTGCTGGACCCTGCAGTTAACAAGCCATGCATACACATAAGGGGACCTATCCATAGTGAACTAGCTAAGATTAGATTAGAGGGCAACCTGAGAGATAAACTTAAAGCTAGAAAAGTGTCCAGCAAAGGCCCAAGATGGAAGAAGCAGTGCATGAGATCGCTACTAATGGACCCACAAGGAAAGCCTGCAGGCTCCGGGGGACAGACTCCCATCCAAACGATAATGAATTCTCAGAGCAATTATTTATTTATTATTATGTTATGAGATTTTTTTAATAATTAAATTTTGGTTTTATTATCTCTAGAAAGTAATATTCAAGACAATTGATAATTTTAAGTTAAGAATATAAAAAAACAAAAAAAAATTGAAAAAATTAAAACGTGATCATCAAATAAATGGTGAAAGAATTATTAAGAATAATGATTTTCTTAAGGCTTATGAGTATCTCCACAATTTATTTTTTATTTATCCAAAATTTTATATAATTTTTGTAAAAGAGAATTTATAAATATTAAATTTGAAATTAATTCGATACGATTAGGTATCTATAAAAAATGAACTATCATTTAAAATCTGAGATCACCAGGCCAATGAGAAACGAAAAAGTGACAGGTCTGAGAAAAGAAGGTTTGCTTAAATTAATTTGGGAAGCAAACAGGCCGAATAGGCTAAACCTAAACGGGGAATTTAACTTGATAAGTTTGACAAGATTTGTTAAAAAACTACTTGATTATTAATTGAGATATGTTGAATGAATTAGAAATTATTTTTTTTTTATGAAAGATATTAGTGAAATAAATTTCAATTTAAGTTAAAAATAATTTTAATTTTGAATTTGCAAATATTTTTCTAAAAATAAAAATGTCAGCCATTTAATTTTATGTGGAGATAGGTTATTTGCTCTGAGAAATCAAAACGTTGAATCGGTCTGTCAAGATTTTTAATTCTATTATATTTATATTTTTTATTATTTAATATATTTTTTATATTTGTTTCATTATCAGTTTTCTTTTCAGTCGTTGGGATTGGCGCTCCCCCAGAATCTTAGCCTTCTGAATTAATTTTATTTTATTTAAATATACTATATAAAGAAACTAGACTATTATTTAAGAGATGTGCGCCCACCTGTGAAGGTGTTTTTGGAAGAATTTTAAGAATTAGCCAAAATAATCCCCAAAGTATGGGATTTATTTACACACATCTCGACCCTAAGCATAGCTAATGAATGTACCAAGTTGATGATGAATCCCACGGAGGTCGAGGGCTGCGTCTCTGAAAGAGAATTTCTGCAGCACATTAAATGCAACACCTAACTGAGGAAAGAACGATCTAACAACGAGATCGCCCTTTCCGAGCAGGATATTCAAGAACGAGCCCTAAGCACTCTTACTTTGCGAAGCGAAGACCTTTCTTTCAACCCTCACCCTCGGAGAGCCACGGAGGACCTAAATGCAGACGGGGCTCTGAAAATCCTAATTTGTAATTTTGAAAAAATAATTGTATTTTATTTTAATATTAAAAATGAAATGGTTGTTTTTATTTTATTTAAAGGTAGGTGAGAGTAATATTAAAATACAAATACATTCTATATAAACTTAACCGAAAATAATTCAATAGCTATCTAGAATAATATTTTCTAATGAATTTAGTTAAAATCTTCGATAAGTACTCCCTATAGGGATTTCATTATTTTGATCAAAAAATATAAATTTATTTCAATATTTGAATAAATAGAGGAGAGTGTTTTAGTTTTTAAAAGTTTTTATTATACAATTGACACCTGTGAAGAGAAATATGATTAATGTGGAAATATTGAAATAAAATATATTTTATTTTAAACTTCATTTTCAAAAAAAAATTATTATAAAAAATTAATTTAACAATTAATTAATTAATGGTCTAAATTTATTCTACTTTAATGAATCTATATTTTATTATTAATTTACTGTTTATTTATAGTTTTTATTTTATCTAAAATATTTCCTATTTATATTAAAAATGTATTCTATTAATTATTTAGTTATTAATTGAATTTTATAAGAGAAGGGGAAAAGAGGAAAAAATGCTGAAAGAGAAAAACATCCTATCCTGGAGCTAAACTAATAATCTGATTTGAATAAACTTAAAAAACAAGTCCGAAAGAATCTATTTTGATTTTAAATTAATTTTGAAATTGATACCCCAATAAACTATTTGCGCCAATGCTTTAGGTAAACCTTTTTTTAGTAGAGGTCCAGATGACATATATTGAGTAGTTGAAGCAGTTCTCGAAGCATAGTGGAAGTGAAGATGATGAGATGGTGTTTCTAGAGACCCTGGTCGACCTCGTGGAAGCAAGCGGTTAGCTGATGAATGCTATATTGAGAAATAATTTGATAAAGATTAAAAATTGATCGAATACTAACCATTATAATAATTGTTAAATAATAAAAATAAAAGCATTTATCAGGATAGAAAGCTAGCCCTTTTTTTCAAATTGTGAGGGGATGACCCCTTCTGACATGGAATTAAACAACTATCTTGAAAGACATTGTTAAGGCCTTTTTAAATTTATTATATATTTTTTAGGGACTCCAATTATTATTGATCCATGGAAAAAGATAATGATTACACTTGGAATACAATATAGAAATCAAATTGCATTAAAAATAAATAAGCTAATATTACAAATAATAATCCATTAAATATGCATGTGAATATTTTATAAAATTGATTTCAAAATAATGAAAAATCTAATTATTTATTCAAAGGGGCTGGATAAAATTAAATTAAATTAAATGAAAACTAACAGTGAAATGAGAAGAGCTGAGGCTGCCTGAGAATTCACTTTCACTTTCGCTCAGGCAGGAAGAGTGAAAGTATTCAGAAATGCATTATCTCTCTCCATTGGTATTTACTTTTGCCTAGAGAAAAAAAAGAAATTAATATTGGAATTAAAAGAAAGAAAATATGTATATAGAAATAAGGAAAGGTAGTTTGTTTATTAATGTGGCGGTCACCCATCCAAAAACTATTCTATATACCAAGTTGTCTAACTTTTCAGAACTAAAGATTTGTTTCAGAATGCAAAGGCTTAAGATAAAATGTAATAATAGTAAATCTTTTTATGTGAAGATCTCGCAAAAAGAGATTAACTAGACACATGCTTATTAACTTTAGAGATATTTAGAATGATGATCGGCTAGGATCCTTCGAACACAAGATATAAAATAAAAAAATAAAAAATAGGTTTTACAATGTGATGGTCACCAATCCAAAAAATCAGACAAGTCATTGATGCTTAACATGATATATATATATAAAATTAAGGATGCAGTCCTTTCAATAGGCAAAAATAAAAATTTTAAAAATAATTCAAAATAAAAAAAAATGATCGTCACACATCCGAAAAGTAAGCGTACACCATGTGTTGCTTAACATTAGAGATCTATAGAACTTGAGGATAGAATCCTTTCAAAATGATAAAAAATTTAATTTCTTGGTCGCCCATCTTAAGAACTAACCCACACCACATGTTGCTTAACTTTGGAGATTAATAGGATGTAGGATATACTCTGTCAAGACTTAATAAAAATTAGACAAGACTTAATAAAAACTAAAAAAAATAGATTTTCTTATCTGATGGTCACCCATCCAAAGATTAACCCAAGAAAGAAGTTGCTTAACTTTAGAAATCTATAGGATTTGATCTTTTAAAATAGCAAGGATTATTAATAAAAAATGATGTTAATAATAAAAAAATAATAAAATCTAGATGATTTTATTGTGAAAATCACTAATTTAAATAATTGTTTAATATTAGCGTTCTATAATAGTATTTTTTTTACTTATGGAAAGTGGTGTAGGTTTTAGGTGAAACATGATGTTAATTAATATAGTAAAGGGTGTGTAGTTTCACAGTGAATGAAATAAAACTCAAAGAGGTTTATACAAACTTTGTACCAAGTTTGTATAAACCTCTTTGAAGTTTTATTTCATTTACTGTGAAACTACACACCCTTTACTCTATTAATTATAATAGTATTATTTCTTTTCAACAAGTCAAGACTTGAAATCAACAAGTTTAGATTAAATTGAAAGTTTTTTTTTGCCGATGGTAGCAGAATTTTTATATATTGATGGAGACAATAAAAGAGTGTGTCTTCTGCTTGAATTATTCATTTTATTTATTTATAACGATCGTTATCTATATATATAAAATTAAGGTTTTGACTGTACATTGCTCCAAATCACGCCAAATTTTGGTTGCACACGTTTCAAGCATAGTTATGAACGAAAACACCCTCAACAAAATTCCTGTCTGTATATCTGTATGTCGGTGTGTCTGTCTGTCTGTATGTATGTCTGTATGTTTCCGTCGTTTCCGAAAAGTTGCTCACGATTCACGTAAAAACGGCTAAAGGGATTATTATGAAATTTCATATTTACATCAGATGTCTTCTAACTTACGTTTTAGCTATATAACGTTTTGATATTTTGACCCCAAAAGGGGGTTTGGGGGCGACGCACGAATAAAAATTATCAAATAACTCCTAAACTATTAACTCTACGGAAAATTTTATTATGAGCAAAGTTGTAGGGGATGTGATTTCTGACAACTTTTGTTTAAAAAAATTACCCAAAAAGGGGGGGGGGGGTAAAAATATGAAAATCCTTACCCTTAGAGCCAACTTAACGAAATTGTGTATACAAAATCTGTGGGTCACTAGAAGGCTAGAAATTTAAAAACTAACCACCCAAAACGGGGGGAGGGGGGGGTCAAAAAATGAAAATTCTTACCCTTAGAGCCAACTTTTACCAAATTTTGTAAATATATATAATCTGTGGGTCACTAGAACTCTAGTAATGGAAAAACTGGGTGCGGGGGTGGGTGCAGGTTTGGGGTGGAATAGAGCAGGGGGTGGGTTATGGTATGGGGTGCGGGGTGGTATGAGGGTCCGGGGGTAGTGCGGGGTGGAGTCCGGGAGGCGTAGAGGGGGTGGGGTCCCTGGAGGGTGGGGTGCGGGGGTGGTGGTGCAGGGTGGAGTGGGGTGTTCAGGTGAGGGTTCAGAGGCGTAGTGGGGGGGGGGGGGGCACGGGGGGGTCTAGGGTGTGTGGTTGCGGGGGGTTCGTGGGATGGGGGTCCAGGGGGCGTGCCCCCTGGCTAGCAAGAGGGCCGCCGAATGCGGGCCTTGCAGCTAGTAAATAAATAAAATTTATAATTCCAGCAGAAGACACACTCTTTTATTGTCTCCTTCAACAAGTTTAGACTTGATATTTTTCCAAAGCTTAGCTCTCGCCACCTATGACGTAACCAACCCCAAGCAACATGCCTATTATAATGGCCCTTGGAATAAGATAGCAATTACATTGGAAATGTCATTTGGGCGCCGACATAATAATCGAATTGCATTAGGAGGGAGCTAAATAAATTAATATTACAAATAATAATCAAATACACAGGCATGGGAATATTTTATGAAATGGATTTCAAATTAATAGAAAATCTAATTATTTATTCAAAGAGTTAGTTGAAGAAAATAATATTAAATGGAAACTTACTTGACATAAGAGATGAGCTGAGCCTGTCAATTTCAATTTCACTTTCAATCAGGCAGGAAGAAAGAAAGTATCAATCAATGCATTCTCTCTGTCCACTGGCATTTGCATTTGCCTATAGAAAAGAAGAAATTCATATTAGAATTAAAAGAGAGAACAAGATATCTGTATAGGAATATAGAAAGCTAGGATTAAGTTTAGTCTTACACACATTCACAGACACACACTAATACTAGAACATGGATTAATATTTTGGAAGCTAACCTTCGAATTTTTATCTTTCTAATGTATTTAATTAATTTTATGTACAACTTACATTCACATGATTAAATAGTTGCAAGAATTCAAAAACTAAACTTCTCCAAGATTATCTATCAAAAAATCGACTGGAAAATTAATCCGAATTACATTGAAATATGGGGGAGGTATTAATGGCGTCGGCTAAGAATATGCAATAATTTAACTCGGACTCCTCGAATTGTTGATTTCAAATTCTACGAGTATTAATCAAGTTGGAATGTGTGGGTGTGCCTGAGCAAAGAGTCTCATGGTTCAAAGAATAGATTGTTCAAACAATTAACCGATTCAAGTTTAAAATGTGATTTCGATATCAATAAATATATAAAGAAATTCATCTCATGAATTTAGGTATATAGAGAGATATCCAAAAAAAGTAACCTGCCCTATTAAAAGTTTCTGGCCACGATCAAGTTTTGATTATTAAATGAAATACAAGAATATCATAAGTAGATGATTAGAGAATCAAATTAATTTGAATATTTATAATAAATTGAATAAAAACTTACTTGATTGGAAAGGAGGTGATGTAGAAGCCGAGATGACACTAGCACCAGAGAGTATACTAGTACTGGCGCCGAGACATCAAGCGGGAGGATTCGCGTGTGACGTCACACACACCTAGGATTAATTAAAAAAATAATTAATTCACCTGAAAATTAATTTCATCTTGGCAAAAAATTCTTAAACATTATTTTGAAAATGTTGGTCAAGATATTTTTATTTTTTTCGAAAAATTAACAAATTCATATTAATATGATCGAGACTTTTTAAATTAAAAAAAAAATTATCTTATAATTAAATTATTTTATAGAATATTAATAAAAATTTTATTTTTTATTTCCAATAATATACAAAATTATTGGATGTTTCGAAGCTATAGTAGACAAGTATAGAAAGATTAATCAAATGAAGAAATAAACCCTTCTGGAAATTCCTATTTCCTTGATACTGCCTAATCTCATTCGTCAATTAGAAAGAGTACTCTAATTTAAATTATTTCAAAAACATCTATAAATCAGATTCTCTAGATACGTATATTTAAAATTTATATATAATTTTATAATAATAAATCACAAAATAATTAATAAAAATATAATAAACCCTCTAATTCGTTATTCCTATCATTTCATTTGATCCCTTTTTTACTTTATTTATCTCTCCATATATAAAATATACCAAAGGACATAGTTTGTAAAAACAATCAATCATTTAAACACGTCAAATCTCAATAAAAAATCTGGCAAGGAAGAATTTCGGAAAACTCATATCTACCTAATTTTCGTTTTTAATATAAATATTAGCGCATGTTATATTATGTAAATAAAAGCAGAATTTTTGTACTAAAAATAATCCAAAGCCACCTCTTTATTCTATGACTTGTGTTTAATATTTTTTTTTTTTATTACTCGGCCTGCTTGGCAACCGCAGGTCACCGGACGGCATTGTATTTGGTCAACATTTTTACATTATGGTCAAGTAATGTAATTGTACATGAAAAAGTGTTGTTTTTTTTTAAAACGGCTAGAACTATTTTGATTAAAAAAATTGAGCGAAACCAGGGCGTGTCGATCTACAAAAAAGCTCTAATGACTGAACATTGAAAAAATTAAGTTTTACGAGATATTAATTATTTTGTCAAAATGTCTGTACGTTAGTACATTAGTTGGTTAGTAAGTAAGTTACCCAATTTTGTAACTCTAGCTCAAAAACTAGTGTGAATATCAAATCGAAATTTCACTTGTAGTTTTGGTGAATTGAGATTAAGACCTGATTAGATTTTGGTTGAAATCGAACCAAAAATTAGGAGGGATGTTATTATTATATACTAATGCCTTTTTCAACGACTAAAAATTTCAATAAAACCATTTAAATAAATATATTTTTAAGCTGAAAGACCTGAAGTTGGGAGCCCAAAATCTAATCACTTCTCCGCATTGGAGATACAAACGGCACCAGAATAATTCTTCTGCGTCTTTTCATTCTTGATAGACCATGGATATCTGCCTCTCGGTTGTACTGAGTAATATTCAAAATAACCCCATCTCTGATGTTTTTACTTTACCATACAGGGTATGGTCAAGTATTGTAATCGTGCATGAAAAAAGTGGTGTTTTTTTTTGAAATATCCCAAAAACGGCTGAAACTATTTTGATAAAAAAAATGGACAAAACCATGGCATTTCGGTCTACAAAAAAGCCCTAATAAGTGAACATCAAAAAAATTATATTTTTCGAGATAATAATTGTTTTGTCAAAATGTCTGTTAGTCTGTGCGTTACCAAATTTTGTGGACGAGCTAGCTCAAAAACTAGTCTGAATATCAAAACCAAATTTCACACATAGTTTTGATGAATTGAGATTAAGAGCTGATTAGATTTTGGTGCATATCGACCAAAAATTAAGAGGGGGGGGGGGGGTTAAAATTTAAAATTATAATATTTTCAAACTAAAAAAAAAAACAAGAAAAATGAAATATACTTTAAAATGAACCTAAAATAACGAAAATATATTTTTTTTGATCCGAAAATTAGGGGGGGGGGTGGTCAAAAAATAAAAATCTAGGCCATTTGAGCAAACTCAAACGAATTTTGTATACATAATCAGTGGGCCCCTAGAACACTAAAAATACAAAAACAAACCCCCCAAAATATGGGGGCGAGGGGGGAGGGAGAATTAAAATCTAGGCCCTTGTACCAAACTCAACCAGAAGTGTATGATAAAGTCAAGTGGATGGCCACATCAGAACGTGTCAATTTATTTTAAGCAAGATCATAGACACATTTCAAATGGCTATAATAAAAAAATATTCTCACAAGTCTCAAGTAATGACCACTTAAAAATTCTAGGATTCATTTATGTTATTTATTATTTTTTATTTTTAATGCAGAACCTGCTACACCTAAAAAACTTGATGAAGGCATTGATTTATCGAAAAGAGAGTGTTCAGAGGAAGGGCTGGTAACAAAAGTGTCTGAGCAGCCTTGAGCCTTTGAAGCACCTAAAAGTAATTCGAGTGTACTAGAATTCAGTGGAAATAACTCATACTGCAGAATCGTATTGATGCTGCAGGTACACCAATTTGAACAGTATTAAGCTATTTAGTGTATTAATATGTTTCATTTACATCGGTGAACTTTCAGCTGTCTATTTTCCTGGTAAATTTAATCTATTGTATGAACGTGTAAATCAAATATTTGCTATGGAAGTTCAAAGCCTGATGGCTTCATACATGTTTTTGAAGCATCCTGTATTAAAAAAAATTTATTTCGGTATATAATATCGATAAAAATATTATTACATATAGTAATTAAGGAATAACAAATAAAAATATTTTCATGGTATTTATTATTTAATAATGATTATTTTTTATTTGTTATTCCTTAATTACTATATCTAATTATATTTTTAAAAGCTCGTTCTAAATAAAATAAAGTAAAAAGAGATATCATTTTCAGACCTACAAATATATACATCTATAGGTATATATAATTAATTTAATAAAAAAAAGAGACTCAGCTTTAAAAATATCTTGTACTCTAATTCAACCCTTTTAATTTCTAAAAGTTCAATAACCAGATTTTTTTATTTGATAAATATATATTTAAATTTAAATATAAAAAGATTCCGTTGAAATTTGAAAGTATTTACCATACTAATATATATTTCTTCACATTTATTTAGATAGAATTAAAATTACGAAATCACTAAAATATTATTGCGTTTAAACAGGTATATACCTTTAATTTATTTCAGTTATTTAATAGTTGTAATTTACTGTCAGCAATTCTAAATTATAATGCTTCCCTATTACCTCAAAATCAGACCAAAGATACGAAATAAAGGGTAACCGAAACGATTTTAATCTAAATTTTATTACCACCATTTACTAAATTTCCAATCTTGGGAATTTAATCCTTTTTATTTTTTATTTTAATTTATTTTATTTATTTTTTTTTTAATTTTATTTTCTAATAAAATTTATTTTCTATTCTCAAAATTTAATTATATAATAAAAAGTTTAAATACCGAATTTTCACATAATAAAAATTTATATGAATAAATTATTTTTAAAAGAGATTTTTTAAGTGATTTTACTCTAAGTTGACTTAATTAAGTCAACTGCTTGGGCATATCCCAAAGATAAATCGAAGTTTAGCAACATTTGCAATGTTTTTTCTGAAGTAGGTGCCCCTTTGTTCTCATACCATGTGTGCTTAGCATATTTCAAGCATTTTCAATATGTAGCGTTTCGTGGATCCGTATCCCAGTGGAATTAATTGGTAAGGCTTAAAGGAAAAAAGGCTATTGGTTACATGAAGAAATTAAATACATTTTTATCATTTTTCTTGTCTAATTTTCTCGCCCTTCAGTTTATTCAGGAATGGCAAAATTGTGAGTTAAATGTGGGTATAATTTTTGATTACATATTTGAATTCAGCAGTAAATTTTTATTTGGAATAGAATAATAGCGAGGGTAAAAATGGAAGAAATGCCAATTTTTGTCTCCGTAAAAATTATAAAAATTTAAGCGGCTATAACTCATAACTACATTTTACTTCTAAATACTCAAAAATTCATAACAGAGTCAATTTTGGAATTTTTGGGTAGGACAAATAGCGTCTTGTTCAGTTGTTTCTCTAGAAACCATAATCAAGATTTTGAGCAGGTTAAGGGTGCGTTTCCCTGACATCATCACATATATTATATGTTTTTCCTCGGAGACAGACTAATTGATATAAAACTGACGATTGATTGGAAAGCAGTCTAGGGATAAATAAAAAGAAGATACCCAAAAAAAGAATATGTATAGTAAAGTTTACATTTTCCAACTTTTGAACAGACGTTTCGGAGGATCTTCCCTTCTTCTTCAGGTTTCAAAGTGTCATTGAAGGAAGCATGTTTTCTTATATCTTTTTTCAGTGCTCGATGGTGCTGAAAAATTATTTCTTCTCTTGCCATCATCAATATAATTTTTCCAACACCATTGAGCACTGATAAAGGAGGCAAGAAAGAAAATTATTACATGCTTCCTTCATTGACCCTTTGAACCCTAAACAAAGAAGGAGGATCTTCCGAAACCTCTGTTCAAATTTTGTAAAAAGACAATTTTCCTATATGGTATACAAGGTGTTTCAGGAGGAATACTAAATATTTTAGGAGGTGGTAGTATAGACGAATTGCAATAAAAAATGCCATATAACATGTGTCCAATTTTTATTAAGTACAGAGATACAGCTATTAGCATGTAAACCAATATCGGCATACTCAACATGTGTAAATACGTGCGGCATGTTTACACGCTACAGTACAGTAGACTTGGCCAACAAATCACAATGAAAACTTCAATGTGAACTAGAGCACAACTTAACTTGAACATCAATACTCTACTGCTGAGATTCGATAAATATGCCCATAGCAACCTGTGTACCAAGACACGAAACTAAAATGCATTGAACTCAAGTGTATCTCTGTTCTCAATAAAAATTGGACACATGTTATATGGCATTTTAGTCGGTCTTTACTATCACCTCCTAAAATGTTTACCATTCCTCCTGAAACACCCTATAGGTATATTCTTTTATTGGAAATCATCTATTTATTTACCCCTGGACTGCCTTAGTTTTCTGCATATTTTTATTTAAAAGTTCTAAAGCTAGATAACTCAAATTAAAATAATTAGATAGTTATTTAATCAAATAAATTTTAAATAGTTATTAAGGAAAGCGTGCGGAGTCTTGGAATAAGTTTTTACTTTTTTCTTCAATATTATTTTAAGTTCATTTTGAAATAATAATGGAGATATTTTTTCGAAATTCCTTGTTCTTTTAAACTAACCTTGCTTGCTTTTAGTAAAATTGAGTCATTAAGTTGGTTGGTTGCTGCCTCCTTCGTTGGTCCAATCTGAATGCCTTTCGTGGTCCTGAGGTCATGCATGACTCGGCCTTTGCCTCCTTCTTGGCTGTCTGTCTGTCACTGTGGAATCCCGACCACAAAGGATCATCATCATTCCTCCAAAAGACTCAGCCGAGTAACACCTCTCTCCCCTTGGCGTAGCACACATTCCACGGGCTTAATTGCTATGGATACTGTCTTAATGAGTCTTCCGGATCGAATATTCAATAGAAATGCCATTTATTTGGATAGAGAACTAGTACAAACTAACAATCCATCTTATTCAATTTAAATGTACCAGCTATTTAATTTCTGAAACAAAAAAAAATAACAAACAAAATTATTTATAAATATAATTAAATTGTTATTTAAATTTAAAAACTAAATAATCAAAAGTTTATTTGAGTATTATATGAGTCACTCAGAAGACAATGCGGTCATTCTAGTAACTTCAAACTTGTTACCTTAAAAACTGATGTTCTCGAAATTCTTAGAAAAGTCGAATCAGATCAAAAATAAGGGGGGATGGATGATAAAAGACTAAAATACTAGACCCTTTATTTCAATTTTGATCAAATTCTGAACTGATACTCTTGAGTCGCTGCAAATCTATTGTTGTAAAAATTAACTATTCAAAATGGGTGGATGAGACAAGTGAGGAGGGACAAATTTTCAAAATTCTAGGATCTTTCTGGACTAAATTTTAAACATTAACTACTAGAGCCTTTATCTAATTTTGACCAAATTCTGTATTGATAATCTTAAGCGGCTGTAAATCTATTGTTGTAAAAATCAGCTATTCAAAATGGGTGGATGAGGAAAGTGAGGAGGGACAAATTTTCAAAATTCTAGGATCTTTCTGGATTAAATTTTACACATTAACTTTTTAGAAATGACAAGATACGAGGCATGTTTCTAAAGTAAGTACCGTTTTGAAATAAAAAAAAAAAAAAAAAAAAAACAAGTTTACTTTTCATAACAATTTTATTTTCACATGAAAGCCTGTATATTAATCTACGTTTCGATATAGTTTCCACCAATATTAAGACATTTATTGTAACTTTTCACGAGCTTTTGTATTCCATCCTCAAAGAAGTTTGCCCCCTTGGATATTCACTGCACCTTTCGATAATTTAGTCTTTCAGTCCAATCAGGCGGCAGACTTCTATGAGGAGGGAATACAAAAGCTTGTGGAAAGATACAATAAATTCTTTAATATTGTGGAAACTATGTCGAAATGTAGATTAAGATACAGGCTTTCATGTGAAAATAAATTTGTTATGAAAAGTATACTTATTTTTTTATTTTTTATTTCAAAACGTTACTTACTTTAGAAATATGCCTCCTATGTTGAGGAGAGAGAGAAAAAATTTGGTATCCCGAGACACTGCCCGTCACGACTACTCGGCTGGGCGTTGCTAGGTGGGTGTTAAATTCATTTTTTATATTCACTTTAATATTTTTTACTCAAATAAACAGCCCAATGCTAAAATATTTATTATTAAAGTATGGTAGATGAAGTTTAGTTTGATTCTTTGCAAGCAAGGGCAAATCCAGGATTTTCTTCTGGGGTGCAGGTTAAGATTTTGGCTACTTTTACACGTTATTAGATACAACAATTGTATTAAATTAATTATGGAGAGATACTTATAATAAGGTGAATTGGAAATAACTGATAGATTTGCCAAAGGAATGAATTTTAATATTAAATTAAGTGCCATTCTCTAGACGTCATAGTGATAAAAGAATTTGCGAATGCTTTTGTTCGGTGTGTATTTAATTTAATCGCCAAAGATGCTGAATGTTGTTCTGATTTCTTAAAAAATGTTATGTCTGCTATGATCAAAATTTTGAGCTTCTATAGAATAAAATATATATATTTAATAAATATAGATAAATTTATTTATTATTACGATTATTATGATTATTAATAATAATTAATGAAGAATAGAATTCTTTTCCGTTTAGAAAATAAAAAAATAGGAAACATTAAAGAAGCATTCCTTATTACTAGAATGATAAATGATCTTTTAAGCCAAGTGGAACAATTCCTCTTGTTATGTCTGTGTATATATATATATGTGTTTCTCTTAGCGCGACTTTGCCTTTTGGCGGCGTGGCGGTAGAGAAGGAGGCCGGGGTTGGGGCAGATCGATGGCGTGAAAGTGGAGGGTTCAAATTGAGAGAAAGAGCGAAAAAGAACAGAGAAAGAGGCAGTCAAAAGGGTGGGATGAAATTACGATATCTCCATGAATAATTTATTTTTAGCAAATTGTATTTATTTTTAGGTCGGCCCTATGGCATTCAAGGGATGCGTTATTTGATATCTCACAAACACATAGAGATACCCACTCATGGATACATACGCACCTGCAAGAGCGAACGGACAGACAGACGCACAGGGGTGCTGCTGGCTGGCTGGCTGGTATATGATTCGCGGTGGTAATCGGGTTTTCGATGCCACTTTACCCCCTTCGACCCTCCGCAATATCAACACAAGCTAAAAAAAAGAAAAAAATGAATAAAAACTAATAGCAGGGAGATAAAAATTTAATTTATATTTTAAACCCTAACGTTAGATACAAATATATTGTGGGTTCAGAATCCAATTCGTGTAAATCATATTTTCTCTGAAAATGAATTGTCTATGTAATTTTAGAATTTTTTTACTTACCATACGGTGTAATTGTATAGTAAAGTATTGTAATGAAAAACAAATTTGTTCTATTTTTGAAATATCTCAAAAACGGCTAAAACTATTTTGATAAAATAAATTGAGTGAATTAATCGCGATTCGGTGTACAATACGATAATAGTTTGTATAGTAAACAACGAAAAATTTAAAATTTAAGTCTTGAAATCATAAAAAAATGTTTGCTCAATTCTAATTAATGAGATTTTTCAGTGATTTCTCACAACTCTGAAAAAAAAGGTTATTATTTTTTTTAAAGAGAAACAAAGAGGTTGTCTTCTGCTTGATGCAAATAAACATACACACATATATGTCAAAAATATATATATATGTGTATATATTATTTATTTGTTTGAGACTATAGTTTCGAAGGTTTGGCTTTTATCATCAGTATTTTTAATTATAAATATTATTTTTCATGGGGTCAGTATCTCATGGATTTTGAATTTTTTTATCTTTACTTAGCCAAAAGCCAGTTAGAATTAAGTGTGTGTATATTTTCATCAAGCAGAGGACAACCTCTTTGTTTCTCTTTACAAAAAATAATAACCTTTTTTAATCAGAGTTGTGATATGTCACTGAAAAAATCTCATGATTGAATCAAAAACTTAAAAACTTTTTTTATTATTTTTTATCTTATAAAAAATTTGATCCTCGTCCCAAAATAATATTTAATCAGTTGACCAAAATTTTAATAAGATTTTTGATATGTAAATCGTAGAAATATCTTATATACTATAATTTATATTATAGTCCTAATTACATTTCATTTATTATTTTTCTGATTTTTTTTTTTTTAAATTTAGTTTTAAGCCTTCCACTCCAAAAATATATTATTTGTGAGTGGCTAACATACATATGGTATAAGGACAGATATTAAAAAATAAATAATTAAATAAGTAAAAAATAGAGTCAGGAAACGTAAAGATGTGTAAAATTACAATTCAAATACTTTTCCAGAAAAACATTATCATAGGTATGTGAAAATTTCTCATCTAAAACTATTATTACTATTTGTTATATACCTAAATAGTAATGAATGTAAAATTCATTTTTCATATTCACTTTAATATTTCCTAGTAAAATAAACATCCCAAGGGTAAAATGTATATTATTAAAATATGGTAGATGAAGTTTGGTTTGAATCTTTGCAAGCGGTGGATAACAAAACGCCATATTTCAATAACTTCATACAAACGTGCATAAAGCTGCTTTAGAAATAGTCTCGATGCTGTAGAAGTTACCTATATATGTACATAGTTAATGATAATATCTAAAATATAAACGTGAGAAATACATGCATTGGTAAATATTAAAATTTTCGAATGGATTGTATGTATCCAACGATGCTAAAATTCACTGTTTGCACCTCCTAGCATTTATTTTGAAATATAATTAAATATAAAGAGAAACAAAGAGGTTGTCCTCTGCTTGATGCAAATAAACATACACATATATGTAGGATTTTATTCTTCGCTCCTTTCAATGTAATATGCTTTTGAAAATAAAGATTCATTTTCGCCTTGAGAAAGACGTTTGCCCGTCAGAATCTTTCGATAAACTGGCGGGCGATCAGCAGGGACACGCCCCTTTTATAAAGAAGCCAGCGCGCGAAAAATTATACATACGACACCTAAAACGCGGGAATAATTAACCAATCAGCTTAATTGCTAATTAGAGCAAGGGTTATAAAAGAAGCCAGCTCCTCGAAGCGAATTCAGTTGTTGTCATTCAGTTGTCATGTGTGAGTTGTCACTTGTTGAAACTCATTGAATGAGGCAGCTCTCCGGGGTGACTACGATCAACTTGGAACGATTTGGAACGAAACGGCTTGTGTCTAAGAAGTAATTTGTATACACGTTCTGTAACGAAGAAGCAATAAATGCGGGCCTTGTGCCGTTATTTCATAAAAAGCATATTTTCAACTGCCTAGTGCGAATTCTTATTTAAAATAGCATTTTTTCTGGCTTTAACGCCGCCAATAGAGATTCTAATCTCTGAAGATTATCTCCCATCCAAGCCCGGCTGATAACCTTCCAACTAACCCTTCGAGCCAAACATAATAAAAATCATCCATCATCCTAATCATTTCCTATATATATATATATAATATGTATCATTAGTCTCGCTTAAATTTTTGATTAAAAACTGCCCATCTTACTTGTAAAATAATATTGCCAATACCTAGAGAGAGGCCCTTGTAGAATAAATCTTGAATGGGAGCACCTGTAGGATAGGCATTGGATAAACAGAACTGTCGATAAGCAGCATAAGTACCAGGCGGAATAATATTTCCGAGACTCTTAACGTTTTTATTTTTTGCGTTTGGATTCCGTTAACCAGAATAATGCAATAATTTTTAGAAATACTGATTAAATACTCAACCAACCTGATCCCTTAACATACGTCAGATAAATTCAAGAAAAGTAACATTTTTTAAATAATTTTATTGATATTTTCAGACGTTGTCATGTTAAAGGCATAAAAAACAAATATATGTTTTTAATTTCAATTTATTCAATTAATTATATTTATTTTAAGATCCATCAATAGTTTAATAAAATAATTATATTTTAAAATTATACTTAAGAAATTTAAATTTTTTCCAAGGTAGCTAAATAAAAAAATATAAAATAATACAAAATATGTCTGGTTTAAAAATAAACGTTTTCAAGATTGATTCATAAGAGATTTGTATTTTATTAATATTTAAAAAACAATAAAAAATTTTCTTTTCTAAAAAAATATATTTTTAATAGCTATTTATTATATTCAAATTAATTACTGAGGTGGCTCTAAACGCAAAGGCTTGTAAAAGAATGTACTTTTTCTTCTAATTATTATGATTATAAACAAAAAAATTATTTTGAGTTAAACTACTTTTTGATTTAGAGAAGAATATTTAACTTTAATTACTTTATCATACAGGGATGGTATGGTGAAGAATTGTAATCGTGCATGAAAAATCTGTTTTATTTTGCTTTGTTTTTTCTAAATATTTAAAAAACGTCTGAAACTATTTTTATTAAAAAAAATTGAGCAAAACCATGGCGATTTGGTCTACAAAAAAGTCCAAATGAGTAAACATCAAAAAAATTATATTTTTTGAGATATTAATTGTTTTGTCACAATGTCTCTTAGTAAGTACCTTACCAAATTTTGTGTACGGTCTAGCTCAAAAACTAGTGGGAATATCAAAACGAAATTTCACATGTAGTTAGCTAGCCACATAAAAAACACTTAGCATCAAGCAGAGGACACTCTCGGTGATTTCTCTTTATGAATCAACAACTCTCTTAAACTAGGCAAAACAAAATCTTTTCAATAAAATTATTATTATTATTATTATTTTGTTTATTTTTCTTTTAATTTTTACACAGTTGCCGGGGTATTTACCCAAGGCAAAAATTTATGTACAAAGGTTGATATTTATATGTACAATATTTACAAAGGAATTTAGGGATGCGAATCATGCATGTCACTGGGTGGTTTATTGGAGACTTAAAAATTTCCTAACAATATTTGCAGTTCCCAACAATGCGGCCTTCTGACAAGTTCTCATGTGTCCTTCGTCCAATTGAATTTTTGATTTTGCAATCTTCCAATCCTTCGTGACCAGACCATTCGCGGACACCACCACTGGGACTATCTCCACCCCCTGAAGCTTATACATATCCTTCAGTTCGACAGACAGCGCTTGGTACTTCCTTTTCTTTTCAGCGATCGTTGACAGAAGCTTGTCATCCGATGGAACCGCAACATCAATAATTATTGCCTTTTTTTTATTTTTATCAAACAGGACAATATCGGGTCTATTTGCTTCAACTGCTCTATCAGTTGTGATTGCACAGTCCCACAAAATTCGGGCTCGATCATTGCTGATTACTGTCTCAGGCCTACATTTGTAATAAGGTTGTTCTTCTTCTATTAGACGATATCTCTTTGCCAGTGCTTGATGTATGACCTTGGCTACATTATTATGTCTTTGTAGATATTCAGTTGGAGCTAGTGATGGGCAACCACAGCAAATATGTTGTATTGATTCATTGGTGGTTTTACATAGGCGACATCTACTGTCGATCAGCTGACCCATGATGTGTCTTTGGTAAGCTCGTGTCTTTATCACCTGGTCCTGGATTGCGAAAAGAAAACCCTCTGTCTCTCCATAAAGACCTCCTGTTCTGAGCCATTCCGTAGAACCTTCTTCATCAACATCATCTGCCGCCAGAGCCGCAAAATATCTACCATGGAGTTCTTTCCCTTTCCAGTCATTAATGCGATCTTGGTGTTTTAAATATTGAAACTCTTTATTTTCTTGGGCTAAATCCAGCGGACTCATATTCTTATCTCGACAGCAGATGGTTTTGCATAGTGTAGAGTCACTGGATAAAAAGTAGCGTCGAAGGCCCTCCTCTTGACGCCGACATAACGCCTCCAGATTAAGAAGTCCTCTACCTGCACTCTTTCGAGGCAAATATAATCTACTAGCTGACGACCGGGCCTTCGGCCCGGCGTCACCTAGCCCCTGGCGGGGAGCGTCTCGTTCATACCAATTTAATAATTGAAATTTAAAATCTTACTGTAAGTATCGAAAGAATGTGCTGAATGAAATTGATTCAAAAATAAGGAAGAATAAGGAAAGATTTATTTAACACATTGCCTAAGCACGATCACTATCTGACCAATCAGAATCGTTCTAATAATTTAACGCTTTGGCATTGGCTATGCACTGGCCAATCAGATCGTTTCCACATACATATCCACATACTTTTCTATTTTATATATATAGATAGATAGATAGATAGATGTACTGAACTGCGTGGATGGTGTAGCCGGTGTCTTGTAAGAGTCGTTCTTATTTTTCTGTCGAAAGCTTGAAGAGATGTCGCCGACCACTTTATAACACCGAATGTATATGTGGCTACCGGAATAGCCCAAGTATTGATAGCCGAGATTTTGTTTCTAGAGTTGATATTTGATTTGCAGATCTTATTTATTCTAGAAAGAACTTTCTTCTGGATATTATTCCTGGAGTTGGTTTCAGAAATCCCCAGCAGCTGATTCAGTCCTAGGTATTTATATGTTTCTTCATTACCAAGGTTATGAATGGTTGTGTCATCAAAGAGTTCCATATCCTGCTCTCCATCTTGAACCTGACCATTATTACCACTATTATTATTATTATTATTATTATTTATAAAACAATCTCAAAAAGTTTATTAAATGTCCGAATGTTTCAGGGAAATTTCTCCCTTTATCAATGGAAAATTGGAAAAATAGTTGCTTTATTATTATTCCTTAAGGGGTTCGGGACTGTTTATCATTTTTATAAGAAAATTCTCAAATTTTTACCATCAAATCATTGATGTATTAAATATTTATTCCCGAAATTTGAAGTTGATCGCCTGTCCCATTACCGAGAAATAAATTATTGAAATTTATCCTTTTAACATGGAAGTAAATGGACAGAGCTTTTAAAAGGGCTATAATTTCTATATAAATTATACTATTTTCAACATATTTATACAGATCAATAATTCAACTTTTATTAATCGAATGATACATTTTTCAATAGATTTGACAGTCTAGTTAGTTATTTATAAATGTAAAAATAAAAAAGTTATAACAAAACCACTAGTATAGAATTCCAGCTCTATTTCTAGAAATCGTTTTTCTGTTAAATTCTTAACATTTTTTTAATTAAAAATATTAGTAGGCAGACGTTGTCACTCTGCAAAAATACAAAAGATTTTTTCGTAGATCAACCAGATAGAGCTGCTGTCCCGAACCTCCTTAAAGCAAGTATTTTCCTAAAATTATATTGTTAAAGAGAGAATTTCTCCTGAAAAATTTGAACATTTAATGAGATTGTTTTTATAAAAGAACTCTATTTATTTGATAATTTAATATATTTTTGATGCTAGAAATAAAAAAAAAAAAATAAAAAAAAACCTTTGATGAAATTCCCTATAGATGATTTAAACTTTTTTTTTATCAATCATTTGAAAAAATAAAATATGATTTAATAAACCAGAATCATTATATGATTATTTCTTTTTTTGAAATACATATTTTTTTTTCAAATAATAAATAAAATAAAATGAATAGCTTTTTAACTTTGAATTTTTTTTTAAGACATAAAAATTGTGTCAAAAAATAAAAAGAAAAAGGGGAAAAAAAAGGAAATTGTAAAGGCAAGTTTGCTAACAACATGCTTTAACGACTTTTAGTTTTTTTTTGTTTTTTTTTAATAATTTTTTATCATAAATGTTGTTTTAGCGCATAGTCACATTGGTGGGGGTGAAGGGGTGGCACGCGAAAGAAGATATTTACCAACAGACTGTCCCAGGCGATATTTCTCAATTTATTTCCAGCCCAATGTTATTTATTTGTCCTCTTAAGGTATTACATTGCAAAGTCTTAAAATAAATCTTTCTCTATATTCGAGTGGATTCATAAAATACAAATAACAACAACAACAACAACAAGAGCGTACGAAAAACCAACAAGGTTTTTAAAAAGCCGCCCTTCTTTAATCTCTTATGCGAAGAGCAAGCAGTTTGAACGTTTCAATTATCCTTATAGAATGCAATGGGATCAAAAACATTTAATTCAACGCAGAAACATTCTAATAACTGAAATTGTACTCAATAATACTTGAGAAAATAGATAAGATATTTATACTTATTATGTACAGCTCAAAGGTGTGTATAATTCAATTTAATCTAAGAATTCAAATTAATATTATAAATTGCTAAGGAAATCACTAGAGATCTGAAACAGGATGGATAATTTTAATTACAGGTCGGAAGGGCTCGGGAATCGAACCCTTGTGCCAAAATCGGCAATCTGAGACGATTGGCTACCCATTTAGTTGAGCTCCTCTGACATATGTATGGCGCTAATTATTCCATTCAAATAATTAATCTTCATTTGCAAGATTTCGCGGTTTAATCATTCTAAATTAAAACGTTGAGGTGACTGCGGTTCAGTGGTTAGAGTGTCGGGCCGCTGGCTTGAAATTCGCTGGTTAGAGACCGAGTCTCGGCAGATATTTGCAGTCGCCTCCTTTTGAAAAGCCAAACTAGCCGTTCGGAACCGGCGTTAAAAAGTAGGTCCCGTATATCTTTGTAAAAACAGCTAAACACACTCATCACAGATATATGTGGAGAGGACCCAAAACGTCAGAGAGACCTGATATGGCACTTAAAGAAGAAGAAATTAAAACAATCATTCCATTTTAATTTAAAAGTTTTTGTTTTACCGAGAGTAGCAGAGTTGTTGATTCACAAAGAGAAACAAAGAGGTTGTCCTCTGCTTGATGCAAATAAACATACACACATATACCATATATCGAGATGATATATCTGTATATATATTATTTATTTGTTTGAGACTATAGTTTCGAAGACTTTAGTTCCTAGCCCTCCAGCAGTGACGAAAGAACACCAAGTTTTCAATATCCATATGATATTGACTCCATGAAAAACATTTATAATTGAAGAAAGACTGATGATGAAGACCAAGTCTTCGAAACTATAGTCTCAAACAAATAAATAATATATATACAGATATATCATCTCGATATATATGTGTGTATGTTTATTTGCATCAAGCAGAGGACAACCTCTTTGTTTCTCTTTGTGACAATCATTCGAGATAATTTAAACAAAGATGGATGAGTATCATGAATTTTTAAGAAATCAAAATTCGAAGGAAAATGGAATGATTTTTCCCAACTTGATTAATAAGAATTCAAATTGACAATAGAAGTACACTTTGAATTCCTAAAGAAATCACGAAAAGTCGTTATCAACTAGATCCGAGATCGAATGGATAATCTTTAATCACTTTACAGGGTTTCTAATGGTCTCGGATTGCTAATTTCGGCACTCGGGTTCGATTACCGAGGGAATGAACACAACCCTTCTGACATATAATTAAAAATTATCCATTCCATCTCGGATCTAGTAGATGGCAATTGCCCCTTTGTGTGATTCACTTTTAAATTTAAAGTCCACTACTATTGGCTATTGAACTCTTATCAATCAAGTTGTACAAGGTCATTCATTCCATTGCTATTCGAATTTTGAATTATTCAAAACAGTTATCCACTTTATTTAATCAATATTGATTGCATGACTATATGTTTAAATTGAAATTCACTAGACCGCAAAATTTTACAAATGAATATTCAATCTTTGAGAGAAATTGATAGAGTTTTTCTTTAGGAGACGGACTGGTATAAATATACAATTGGATGTTGATGAAGGCCGTTCAAGGTGGTTGTAAAAAATAAGACTATATCAGTTTTATTATTTTACATTCATTCGATAACCGACGTTTCGGAGATTTACCCTGAAGAAGGAGAGAGTAAATCTCCAAAACGTCGGTTATCGAATAAATATAAAATAATAAAACTGATATAGTCTTATTTTTTTACAACCACCTTGGACTGCCTTCATCAACATCCAATTTGAGAGAAATTTTTTGCGTGATAATATGTCCGAGAGGTCCGGATCGCTATTTTTAACACGTGGGTTTGATTCCCGAAGGGATGAAGACAATCCTTCTGATATATAACTAAAATATCCATCCTATCTCGGATCTAGTAAACTACGACCTCTCGTGATTTCTTATTAATAATTCAAAATTCAATAATTTGAAGTTTTAATGATCTATCGAAATAATATTACATTGAAAAATAAAAGTTTTGAGCTAATTAGAATAAAAAAATAAAAACATTTTCAAGAGTGGGATTTAATTCCAGCTCATTAGTTTTCAAGGGTTAAGCCGATTTTCAACCAAAAGTTCTGAAGCTGGAAATTTCGAAATCTAATTAAGTAATTTGTTTTGAAATTACAAGTATTTAGTACTTAATCATAATGAACGTTTACTCCTTTACGACCTATTTGATATCTATTTACGCTCTGGCTGTGTGTAATCTTATAAACTGTCTTTTGGTACATAAAAAAATAATTTTTAAGAAAAAAATAAAAACCGACTTCAAAAAATTAAATGCAACAAATAAAATACACTAAAAGGTATAAAATAATTATTATCTTATTTAGTTACAACTAAACGACGAAATATTAACATGAAATTACTTTTTGAAGTCGGTACCAAACAAACTATACCTTAAGCGAGCGTACCCGCCAAACGTACTAAGTAAGATCCGTCGAGTGCGATTCATAAAAGGTATATGTTTGGCACCAACTTCAAAAAGTAATTTCATGTTAATATTTCGTCGTTTAATTGTAACTAAATAAGATAATAATTATTTTATACCTTTTAGTGTATTTTATTTGTTGCATTTAATTTTTTGAAGTCGGTTTTTATTTTTTCTTAAAAATTATTTTTATTTTCCTCTTTTTAGTGATGTTATTAATAGTGATCATATCATCAGAACTTGACCAAAATAATATGACACCATCCCTAAGACACCCCCTTTCGGATAAAAAAAGAACCATCGAAATCAGTTCATAAACAAAGAGGTTAGGTCTAAACAAACCTAATAAAAAAGGTCTAATACCTATGAAAAAAAAACGAAAAAAAATCGGACCAATGCAAAAAAATTTCAAAATCGGTTGACAATTGGCGGAGATATGAGGTAACATAGGCAAAAAAAAATCAGCCGAATAGAGAACCTCCTCCTTTTTTGAAGTCGGTTAAAAATCAGCTTCAATATATATCAAAAAATCAATAAACAATGTTTGAAATCCTACCTAAAATTTAGTTTATCAAACCGCGGTTAAAATCAATATGCGTAAAAATAAGATAACATCAGATTATATATCGGAATAATACATTTTATTTTCATCCCTTAAACCGATTAGGATAATCCTGCCCTTTGACACATGTTAAAAAAATGAATTCAATGAAATGAAAAATGGATCTCTCTATTAGGATAATGTCTATCGAAAGAAAAAACAAACATTAAAAATAGCTGTTGAGCTTATTCATCTGTCTGTTATGATCCTGACTTTAAATCTATACCTAACTATAACTTTAAGTAATTGAAATATGATAATTAGCTATTTGAATTAAGGCATGTATTCTTTGCCCGATACACTCACTCACTAACTATCATCAAAACAGCCAGAACCACTGGACATAGATAGAAACATGAAATTTGGAGAGTATATTACATCTATGACATAGGGGCTCACTAAGAAAGGATTTTTCGAAATTCGACCTCTAAGGGGGTCAAAGGGGGCAAAGTGTGTTTTCACTGATTATGGGATATCTCTTAAGGACGATAAAATATCTACTTGCTTATTACTTATAAAAATATTAAATTAAAATATCAAAAAACAAATTTCAAGATTTTTTGAAATTCGACCCCTAAAGGGGACAAAAGGGGCAAAATATCTTTGCAATGTGTTTACACTAATTATGCATTTTCAATTAAGAACGATAAGATATCTACTTGATTTTTACTTAATAAAATTCTAAATACAAATATCTAAAAAGTAATTTCAAGATTTTTTGAAATTCGACTCCCAACTATCCAAAATGAGAGTGGGGGGCAAAAATTAAAACTCTCTCCAATCTTGATCAAATTATGTAGAGTTATTCTTTATTACTTTAAAAAACTATCCCTCTAAAAATCAACTATCAAAATTGAATGTATGGGAGGCGAAAGGGGGCAAAATATAGAAATTTTTGGCTTTTTTGTACATTTACTCTTTAGAAAACTGAGAGTTATTTATTTGCAAATATCTAAATATTTGCAAATATCTAAAAAATAATTTCAACCCCCCAAAATGTGAGTGGGGGCAAAAAATTAATACTCTCTCCAATATAAATCAAATTTTGTAATGTTAGTTTTTAAGACTATATAAAATGTATGGTGTAAAAATCAATAGCCAAAATGGGTGCGTGGGGGCGAAAGAAGGGGCAAAATATTACAAATATATATTACAGACCTAATAATCACATGCCGAGACGCCGCCCGCCAAGACCACCTGCTCGGAGGGCCGAGCTGTAGAGGGCGTGCCGAAGGCACGCCTGGAGCAGCCCGTCTTTTATTTATGAATACAATTCTCTAAAAACAATAATAAAAACATTTATTAACAGCTCACACTCATCATTATGATGATCTGAGTTCAAGTCTCGCTTACGGCAATTTTTTATTTTTTTATTTGATATTTCCGGGAAATAATTGATTTGGCCAATTTCTTTATTTATTACAATGTTTATATAAATGTTTTTACATATTTACGTCTAAAATTATTTAGTTCGACATTAGTATATAGATAATTCGGATGCTATTAAAAGTTTTATTATCTCCTAAATTCGGGTATAATGACAACATGGATTTAAAAAGATTAATATAAGCTGCATAGTTATAGATTTTAAGCAATGCTATTTTTCTCAAAGATCATTTATAAAATATGCCAATCATTTTTGAATTTTTTGGATATACCAATAAGGGGCCGTCCATAAATTAAGTCATACTGTAACGTGGGAGGAGGCATCTCAGATTTGTGACAAAATGTGACAGGAGGGTCCGGGGATCTTAAAAAATGTGATATCACAAAAGTAAAATTAAAAAATCTAAATCTGTTAAATGATATGAATAAAAATAAAGTTAAAGTTAACATTATATTAAAACCCTTTAGTTGAGCTTAATTTATGATTTTTTTTTACAATTATCTTTTATATATGACAGGGTATAAAAGTGATAGTGTGACGTCACAATACAGGGAGGGCTCAATGAAAATGTGACATAATGTGACACAGGGGGGTCTAATCTTTAAATTCGTGTGACGTAATTTATGGAGATTCAATCACGTCTTATAAGACCGGCTAATCTGAGCAAGAATAATCGAGAGTGTGCTGTAAATAAATTTTAAATCAAACACACTGGTTTTGACTTTTTCATGATGATACCTGAAAAACTCAATTATTCAAAAAATATTTATTTTCTTAACTTTTGAACGACAAAATTCTGAAGCTAGAAAGCCCAAAATCTAATCCATTCTTTATATTCTATAATGGAAATACGAACATTTTGGCAACAGAACAAACTCTCTACGACTTTATGTTTTGGAGTTATTCTGAGTGAAATCAAGACATACAAGCAGACACGCAGTCAAATAACAAAAGTGTGTTTGAAAATTATTTTTCTCCCCATGTTATAACTTAATGAGCAAAAAAATAAAATCAGAGTGCATTCAACTAGTGGTAAGGAACGTCAAGAAATAGACTAGAAAATGTTTGATTTCATTATTTTAAATAAAATATTCTTTCAGATTATTAGTCTAACCAACCAAACTTGAAAAGAAAATCTTTCATACCTTTCCATGGTCCTCGAACTTGAGTAACATCTCCGCAAATAAACCAACAATAACGTCCAATAAAGAAAGAATATTTCAAGTGGAAGAAAATAAATCAATTTTCTGTGAAGTCGAAACTTCATAGGCTTTATTTAGATTTAGTCAATATTAAAGCACCTGAAAAGAAAAAATAGAATTAAATGTAAACAGGATTGAGTTCTGACGCAATTTTCTGTTATTGAGACACTTGATTAAGTACAGTTATAACAAGTGAGTCACAACTGTCATTATTACAAATAACAGAACAAGTATCTTTATCTAATCTTAATATATAATATTACATGAGCAATTCTAGTACATATTTATTTATTTATTTATATATTCTTGGTTTCTTGAAAACGGGTCTAACGATTTCGATGAAAATCACAGATTCCGAATCAATATTTCAGGGCTCATTTGTGGATAATTTTAACTTGATTGAATTTGTTTTTAATTAAACTAATTACTCATAGGTGAGTGTGTTAAGGGTAGTTCTTTCACAAATGCAAAAATTCAAGAAGTCTTCGAAACTTGGAATATAAGTCATTAAAAGCATAATAAATACACTGTTAAAATGTGAAGACGATTTACCACAGCAGACATGAAATAATTGCAATTAAAAATGAAATTTTTTACATATGGTAGATTGGGATAGGGTGGGAAAATGATCATTATTTTATTTTTTTCATTGAAGGATTTTCACCATCTTGTTAAAAAACTAATATTTGTTAGAATAATATATTTGGAGTAACTTAAAAAAAAAATTGAAATTATTTGCTTCGTAGTTTTGATAAAAAATAAAAAAAACAAAAACACATTTGGGCGATTATTTTTAGTGGAGGGGATATAAGACCAATGGCTTGGAAACAATCCATTCATAAAGAGGATATATGTAGTAGTGTGAGAAGTACAGTCAGGTTAAAAAAACATATAGCCTAAAATTTTAGCACCGTTCATATGTATCGTATAGAGTCGTTACGAGGGTAAAACTTTTTGTCAAAAAAGAACTACCTTACATAAAAATTTATAATTATTTTTTGTTTCAATTTCCTTTTATAATTATTATTTTTTTAATTTAAAAACCCCTTAATAGTTTGTTACAAATATTAATATAGATTATAATTATAAAATTTAATTAATTGGGGGGGGGGATTGGGGGGGGGGGAATAGGAATAATGGAATTGAAATAATTATCGGAAAAGAGGTTTTTTTATTTAATTAGTTTTTTCCACTTATTAAAAACAAGGACTAAAAGATGATCAAGGACATTCGATGGTGGAGAAGTAATCTCCGGAGTCGAAGCTCAAAAACTATGTATGCATAAATTCATGTAAAATAAATGGTTAATTAATTGGGTGGAGAGAAAAAGGGATACATATTATCAGAAAAGAGGGTTTTTTATTTAATTAGTTTTTTATAAAACAAGGACTAAAAAGATGATCAAGGACAGTCGATGGTGGGGAAGTTATCTCCGAAGTCGAAGCTCAAATACAATGTATACATTAATTCATGTAATATAATTGGTTCATTTGGTTTAATTAATTGGTGAAAAACATGGATTGATATTTGAACGGATTATGGAATTGGAATAATTATCGGAAAAGAGGTTTTTTATTTAATTAGTTTTTTCTTCTTATTAAAAACAAGGACTAAAAAGATGATCAAGAACAGTCGATGGTGAGAGAAGTAATCTCCGAAGTCGAAGCTCAAATACAATGTATACATTAATTCATGTAAAATAATTGGTTAATTAATTGGTGCTACCTATTTTCTATTGAAGACGGAGTGGTAGATCTCAATACTGAATTGATGCACAATGAAAACCACAAATTCCGAATAAAACAAATTTGTTAGAACGTCATTTTCATCGTCTTAAAAACCTGATAATTCGGAGGATCGTCCCTCCTTCTTCAGGGCTTAAAAAGAATAAACGAAGGAATCTCCGTGTACTGGTGTAAATAGAGGGTCCCAATAAGTACAAGAGGAACTTAAAATACTCCAAAAACTCTGCGCCACCGCTTTCTTTTTTATACTTATCTTCAGTTTTTTAAGAAATATTTTATCTGTTATTTCTCATGGCTTTAAAATATTAAAATATCCCATTGGTTGTAGGTAAATTCATTTTTGTTGTAATAGCAAACTGGTCACTTAACTTAAAGAAAATATAATTATGTATATCGTCGCCTTAATGTGTAAACCTGCTAACTCTCAAAAAAGGAAATTTTACAGTGGAGAGAAAAACAAAAACAAAATTTAATATTGTTGTTATGGGAAGAAACTATTTTTCACATTTTTTTTTCTACAACTTACGATCGTAATTTTAATTATCAGTTTTACTTGGACGATGCTGCATCTTTTTTTCTTTCGAACGGTATTAATATGTCATATATGATAAAAAATGGGGTTATCAGGTTTACACTCTAAGCCAACAATATGTGATAAAAAATGGATTTAGCAGGTTTACACTCTAAGGGCCGGTTGTATGTCACAAAAGTAAATGCTTTTACTACTAACCCACGTGTAGATGGTAAATGGAGCGGCTGGGATGGCCAATCAGATGACAGGCACTTTCAGTGCCTGTCATTTTGATTGGCCATACCAGTCCTCCATTTCTACTACACTTTGCAGGGTGCACCCACTACGATATACAACCTAAGGCGACGATATGTTTATTTGCATCATAAGGACAACCTCAATGATCTCTCTTTATGAATCAACAGCTCTGCTACTCTTGGCAAAACAAAATCTTTTCAATTAAATTCTATACTTTAATTACATCTGCTTTTGTATGCTATGTAAGAGAAAGTAAAAAAAAAAAAAGAATTGGCCATGGAATTGGGGTATTATTTCCTCCTCTACTCTTTGTCTTTTTAATCCAATGAAAGTATTACTAGCATGTATTATCCTATAACTTCGAGCTAACATGTTTTTATTTCCTGTTTGTTTCCAATTTTCCCAACTGACCCTACTATATTATTATGTTGTATGTCTGGCACTAAACAATAGATGATTAACACATGGAGAAGTCATTTGCGTGGTAGGAAATCACGGAAACTGAGAGGCTGGTTGTCAAATTTAATAATTGTGACACTTTGTCAGTTGAGTCATTCCAATGCATTTAATCTATTGAAATTAATTAGTTAAATGCAAAAATAGCATTAAGAGAAGTTAATCTTTCATTGTCACGAATGACCGACCTTTTTAATATGCTCATTTTATATTTAATTGAATTTCATCTACCGTATCATTTGCATCAATGCCAATTGAAAAAAAGCAGAAAGCAAGCTATGTTATTATTATTTTTATAAAAATAGAATGGAATGTTGTTAATGAAAAGAAAAGAAAAACGCGTCCAATGCCACTGGCAGAATGAATTCAAATAAAATTGATTTAAAAAGTGAAAACGTTTGGATACGCTCTCACCGGCTAGGACCACCCTAGTGATATACTATATTTAAATATAATACACTATTGAAAACGTATTGTTTGATTTAATCAACTTGGGAAAAATTCAATTTCATAATTGGAGAAAAAAGTGAAACTCTTTCAAGACTCGTAAACTGTTTGTAGTTTTGGTGAATAAAATAATAATAATAATAATAATTTATTAAATTGTACCATAATTCTAAACACACCCGTTCGATTAATATTTTTACTATGCCATACAGGGCATGGTCAAGTATTGTAATTGTGCATGAAAAAAGTGTTTATTTTTTGCTTCTTTTTTCAAAATATCTCAAAAAACAGCTGAAAATATTTTGATTAAAAAAATTGGATGAAACCAAGGCATTTCGGTCTACAAAAAAGCCCTTATAAGTGAACATCGAAAAAATTATATTTTTCGAGATAATAATTGTTTTGTCAAAATGTCTGTTAGTCTGTTATTCTGTGCGTTACCAAATTTTTGTCGACGAGCTAGCTTAAAAGCTAGTGTGGATATCGAAACCAAATTTCACACGTAGTTTTGGTCAATTGATTTTTCGTTTATTGGGCCACGCAGGTGGGGTCTCCACTAACAAGAAATATTTACATAGTCGGGTGAATTTAATTATAGGAACAATTACATAATATATTTACACAATTTTTTTTTCTTTCATATACAATTTCTAGTGCATGTCGATTTCCCTATAAGTTCTCCTGTTGAAGCTGTAAAAATTCATCAAAGAACCCCTCATCGCCCTGAAGGTCATATCGCATAAAGTTCTCTGGGAAATTCCCAGGGCGACAAGGGAGGCACCGCTTTATGCCACCACACTCCCTTCCACGAGAGTGTGATGGCTTCAACTCTCCCAGAACCCGAGCCCACCCCAAACCTTGCTGCATTAAGAGCTGATTAGATTTTGGTGCATATCGACACAAAATTACGAGGGGTTAAAAATTAAAATTATAATATTTTCAAAAAAAAAACAAGATAAATGAAATATACTATAAAATGAAGATAAAATAAGGAACATATTTTTTTCTGGGGCCAAAATTAAGGCGGGGGGGGGGTCACAAAATAAAAATCTAGGTCGTTTGAGCGAACTCAACCAAATTTTGTATACATAATCAGAGGGCCCTCAGAACACTAAAAATGCAAAAACAAACCGCCCGAAATGGGGGGGGGTTAAAAATGAAAATATAGGCCTTTGTACCAAACTCAACCAGAAGTGTATGGTAAAGTCAAGTGGATGGCCACATCAGAACGTCAATTTATTTAAATAATATTTTTGAATAATTTTCAATTTTTAATCGGTAGATCTGGAACTAGAAAAGCCAAAGTTCAATCATTTCTCCGCATTAGAAATATAAGCATTTTAGCACAAAAATGAATTTTCTACGACTTTTCGTTGTTAAATTATCGTGGCTATCTGAATTCAGACACACAGACAGACAACAAATCATTCTTGAAAATAATTTTTCTCCTCGTTCTAGATATTTGTCAACACAATGAGCAAAAATAAACAAATTAAATTTTTTGAGCGAATTTGATACGACGGCAACAAGGCTACGCCGTAATATCGATTTTTTCGCTCATTGTGTTTAAACGTGGAGAAAAATTATTTTCAATCATTATTTTTATCTGTCTAAATTCGGATACTCAAGAATCGAAAAGTTGTTTAAAATTCTAGTGTCAAAATGTTGCTATTTCCAATGAGAAGAAGTATTCTATTTTGGACTCTCTAATTTCAGAATTTATAATTTATAAATTCACAAAATATATATTTCACGAGTGATTTTAATGAGATTTTGAGATGTTGCTATAATTAAAGAATAAACAAAATAAACAGATGTTTTCAAAATTAGAATTTATTAATTAATCAATTTATTTATTTTAAGACCCACTGATAGTTCATTATTATATTTATATTAAAAACAGAGGACTGGATAGATTGACGGAGGAGAAAACGGAGTGAGGAATGAGGAGGATGAAACCAATCGACTTGATTGGGGAATAATGGAATTGAAATAATTATCGGAAAAAGAGGTTTTTTATCTAATTAGATTTTCCTCTTATTAAAAACAAGGACTAAAGATGAATAAGGACACTCGATGGTGGAGAAGTAATCTCCGGAATCGAAGCAAAAATACAATGTATACATTAATTAATGTAAAATAATTGGTTTAATAAAATTTATATAAAAAAAAAAAAATAGATTGACGGAGGAGAATAATGGAAATGGAATAATTATCGGAAAAGAAGTTTTTTATTTAATTAGTTTTTTCCTCTTATTAAAAACAAGGACTAAAAAGATGATAAGGACAGTCGATGGTGGAGAAGTAATCTCCGAAGTCGAAGCTCAAATACAATGTATACATTAATTCATGTAAAATAATTGGTTTAATAATATTTTAAATTAATAAAAGAGTTTATTATATTTAAATTTAATAGTTCAGCTATAATCGAGGTTCCATAGTCCACACCTTACACGAACTTGAACAAAATGTAATCCGAGTGTACCGAGTCTTTAAAAAGTTTTCAATTATTCAGTTAGTTTATGATTTATCATATCAACGAGTAAAAATATCTAGAAAAACATCCAAAAAGATTATTGGATAAAAAATACTTGGTAGGTTTCACATTAAGATATAAAAATAAAAATAATTTATTTTTGTAGAGTCTTTAATCTCGAAATATATATCGAGATTAAAGACTCTTTTATTTTTATAAGTTAATGTGAAACCTACCAAGTATTTTTATCTAATAATTTTTAAAAAATGTTTCACCAAATTCCTTAAAAACTATACAAAAATATATTTCCTTCCCTTTGAACATACCACAAGTTTCTGAAACTAGAGTTTTCAAAATCTAACCAATTATCTATACTGTAAATACAAATCTGACCAAAAATATAAATGTGAAAAAGGGGCCAAGTTCTGTACAAACGGCTTAACCGACATAAAGAGTTGAGATCTAAACGGGTACCAAGTTCCATCCATAGCAGTTGCTTAAATTATAGCTATAGAGATGTACAACGTTCTTCAATTGATTTAAAAGCAAATTTGCTACCTTCTTTGATATTTAATATATAACTTGGCAAGTTATAAAACTAAATCCTACTAAATTGTTTGTAGTATAAAATAGAAGAAATAGCTAAATTTTAAGCTTGCTAAGTTATAAATTCAATATCAAAGAACGTAAAAAATTTGCTTGTAAATCAATTGAAGTACGTTGTTCATCTCTATAACTATGTTTTAATCAACTGCTATGGAACTTGGTATCCGTTTAGATCTCAACTCTTTTGTCGGCGAAATCCTTTGTACCGAACTTGTCCCCTTTTTCACATTTATGATTTTGGTCAGATATCATTAATTTTTGAAAAATTTTATCCTTTAATTTATCTAAATAATTACATTTAAACATTTATATTAATAATTATTAAATATTTCTCATAAAGTATCTGTTAAAAACCCGGTCGGTTTTTCATAAATTTCACCCCTTCATTTCGGGCCCCAAAGAAGGGAAAGTTTCGGTTTTTTAATATCCCATTTTATTAATGTGCTAAGCTTTACCAGTATGCCAAATTTCAGCATTCTAGCTTGATTGAATTTTCACTATAAGTTAATTAAGCTTATAATAAATTTCACCCCTTCATTTTAGGTCCTGAAAAAGGGAAAGTTTTACTTTTTCGATTTTACATTTAATTTTAGCCCAAATTCTACCAGTATGCCAAATTTCAACATTCTAGGATGAGCGGAAGTACTCTAGGTTTTTGATATCTGAGTCAGTGAGTGTTAAAAATGGCACTTTTCAGAGTTTAATAACTCAATAACTATAATAGATTTATTCATGAAATTTGGGATTCTAGGTGTTCCAATGGGCCTTATTAGACATGCAAAATTTCAAGTGTGTAGGTCTAATAGTTTTTGAGTTATGTAGGGGTCGAAAGTAGCTCGAAATAGTTCGTGTAAATATACACATGGCTGATGCCTCGCCCGTTTCTCCGAACTTGACTGACACTAGCTGTGTGTCTTGATAATGAACCAATACAAATTTTGGTACAAGTACTAACTTTCTACGACTTTCAATATATGAAGTGTCATGGGTAGAAGAATCCAGAGGCACAGACAAACAGAAAGTCGTTAAAACTAATTTTTCTTCACGTTTCAGACATACTCGTATCTAAACACAGAGCAGAAATAAACTGCAACGGATCGTTGCTAAACTTTATCCAAATTCATTTGAAATATTAATATGTTTGTTCCTTTATTATTAATCAGATATCACTTGCAATTTGTAGTTCATGTTGACATTAATTAAAAATAATTCTGATTTAATAGTCGAGGAATAACCATTCTACATTGGATTTTTGACATTTCGGTTATTATTGTAACCATTGCTGAAGACATGGAGGAATCGACTTAAAATCAAAAATAGTCATCGATTCTCATCTAATACTTGAGGAATAACAATTCTACATTAGGTTTTTGACGTTTCGATTATTATTGGTAACCAGTGCTGAAGACATGGAGGAATCGACTTAAAATCAAAAATAACGATCGATTCTCATCTAATACTAGAGGAATAACCTTATTGCATTCCATTTTTGAAGTTTTGACTATTAATGGCAACCTCTACTGAAAACGTGGAAGAATCGACTTAAAATCAAAAAGACTAAATTCTTTTATGGCAAACAACTCAAACTTGAGTCATCCATCCATCCATCCGCACGCACTTCCAAAAAAATGGCACTTTTTGGCCTCTCGACGAGATTCCAGGTAATTTTTGGCAAAACCGTCACGTACTAAAATTCAACCTAATTGAATACTACAATTTGTGACCTTAATTGAGTCCATGGGTTCCGTAGTCTTTACCTGAGGACCCAATGAAGTCGCGCTTGCCGCGAGACCCATTACAATACTTTCTCCCATGCTTCGCATTGGATAAAGTAAAAATTCTAGTCAATTCAATATTATGGCTTTCGCCAGCCTCTCGTTTATATCGAGTTAATTTCCATTCATGGTTTTAGTAGATTGCCAAAATAAAGAAGAGATCATTTTCATTCAATAAAAAATCGTGAAATTGTAAATCATAAAAAAAGATGATAAATGTACAAGGCTTTTTTCAATAAAAAAAGAGATTATAATTTATTATTTTGACATTAAAATATTACAAATGATTGAAAAGATAAGAAATTTATTGGCGGAATTAATGTTGATCATTTATTTTCATTTTCTTTACCCTCTACTTTTATAGTAAATTGGTCAAAATGTAAATTGAATTAGTAAAGAAATGTACAACGATTTGTAAGGAATAAATTAAAGATTCCATCTAAGCTTGATTTAAATAAGGATATATAGACCTGGATACTAAAATACATGTATTATAAATAGGGCATTTGAAATACGTTTGTATTTTAAGTAGACATTCCTTTTTCAATTACATGAAATCAAAGTATTTTAATAAATTTTAATTTACATAGAAATACTTAAAATAGATTATCTATGGTATCATATCCAAAGATAATGTTTTGTCTCTGTGATTTATTGTCATATATTTCCAAGCTGCTGAAAATTCTGCTTTCAAAACCAAATTTTAAAATATGTATTTACTCATTTTCTCTCCAGGGAATATACGCATCGACTGGGGTCAAATAGACTGGGATCCTTGTAATAACCAAAAAGACAAAAATAGAAAAGTAAATTAAACAAAACTCAAAACATCTGACTGCGTAAAAGCCGAACTCAAATGATTCAAACAACAAATGAAGTAAAAAGAGAAACTTTTTCAACCCTCGCTTCGGCTGTTTGCAATTTTTATGAATAATCCAAAACATACCTATTCGATTGTTTATTATCTTTTACTATAGAAACGAATTAAAATTGCAAAAAACTATTCAAAAAATGAGTTTATATGTGCAGTTTACTATTTAAGGACATTCCCTAATAAATCGATTTTCTTGCAATCCTTTTAAAATTTTGAATACACATATTTATAAGTGTCCTTTAAACGTAGAAATTTTTTTCAATAGTCCTTGCGGCACTAAATTTATAAATATTGACCATTCAAATTTGCATATTTAACACGCGAACCCTATCCCGATTGATGTTAAAGCGACTGTTTCATTAAATAACAATCGTAATTTTCTTGATATTATTTTGAAAAACTGAGAATCATTAACTGAAGATATAACAAATATTTTTCTGTTAAAATAATTGTATCAAGCGGTTTTCGTTTTGTATAAAAAAATGTTCAAAGTTATGTAATTTTGATGGTTTTCATTTTTTCTCTCATGCCATGGCAAGTGAGAGATGGCGACTTGGCAACGTCACACTAAAATCACTCAATTTTTCCATATCTAAAAAAACTTCTGCAGCTGGTGCATTTGAGATTTTTAGCAAATTCTCTCAACTTAACTATACTGTTCTCATCTGGAATTTCGCATTGAGCTGTTTCATGAAGTGTTTTTTTATTCTTTGTCTTTGAGCGTCGGTAAGAATGCAATGTTGCCAGATCCGAGAAACGACGCAGTGAAAATATTTTTGCCTTTCTGCGCATGTGAGAGCAGGGGAAAGAGCGAACTTCATTTGAGCTATATTAGGGAACTTCCTTAAATCAAAAGACACATAATATAATCTTTTTTCTACCCGCTTGGGGCCTCGGGAACTAAATGCCCATTTAACCATAACCTAAATTAATCGAATCTAAACTTTTTAGTTTAATACAATTTTGTTTCTAAAATACCGTTTAAGTTTTTTTTTGTCGATTTTAAATCTTTTTACTTGGATTATTATATTCCATACACCTGTATCCTAATACATTTAGGTATATATTAAATATATTTAATTCACATTTTATCAAAAAATATACAAATGGTTAAAAATGAATTAGTATTATTTTTAAATTTTTTATAAATATAGGTAAGCTCTTTGGTGATATTTTTTGCACAATTAATTATGTAAAGTGAATAAAAAGTGGAAAATTTTCTAATTTTTTTAAATTTAACTGAAATGACAGACTAATGAAATAACCATAATGCATTTATATTATGGATTCATAAGCAGCTACATTGAATATTCATTATTATTAATATTTTATTATAAAACTGACGAGAATTATTTATTTATAGGCATAATATCGGCCAGCTTTTGAATATACTTAAGGAATAAAGCCTTTGTGTTTCAAGGTAAGATAGTGGGTGACGAAAACCACTCAAACATTAGTAAAGCTTGTTGTTCTCTCATCTTTGGTGATATTACTAAAATTACATAAGAAGTCCGATATTTCTATTATGAATTTTATGTAAAATAAAAATAAAGTAAAATTGATTTTTTCCTAAATGAATAAATATCTCAGAAAATATAATTTATTATATATCTACCTATATTATAGAAATTTTTATTTTTATTTCGAAAAATATCTACAACAAATTATAGACACAAAATAAATAAAATACAACGGATCGTTGCTAAACTTTATCCAACTTTATTTTAAATATTAATATGTTTATTCCTTTATTTTTAATCAAATATCACTTGCACTTTGCAGTTCATGTTGAATTTAATTCAAAAATAATGATTGATTCTTATCTAATACTCGAGAAGTAACAATTCTACATTGGATTTTAACGTTTCGGCTTTTATTGGTAACCATTGCCGGAGACAGAGAGGAATCGAGTTTAAATCAAAAATGGCTATCGATTCTCATCTAATACTTGACGAATAACAATTTTAGATTCGATTTTTGACGTTTCGATTATTATTGGTAACCAGTGCTGACGACATGGAGAAATCGACTTAAAATCAAAAGTAACTATCGATTCTTATCTAATACTAGAGGAATAACCTTAGTGCATTCCATTTTTGATGTTTTGACTATTAATGGCAACCTCTAATGAAAACGTGGAAGAATCTACTTAAAATCAAAAAGACTAAATTCTTTTATGGTAAACAACTCAAGTCAATTTCAAGATATTTAGAAAAAAGTACTGAAATAATATACTAATATAAATTATCTTTTTTTATGTTTAGCTCCTTCGTATTAATAATATAAATTTTTGAAATGGATAAATGAATCGATCATGGTAGATCGTCCCTTGGGGATGTGATTTGACATTGAGATACTATTTTTAAATATTTAACCACTTTTTAACTCTTGGACTGTCTCTCGTCGAATGTATTCTTTCTGGAACTGTGATATGTTATCTTTATAAACAAAAAAAAATGTAAATAGGTCTGATGAGCCAAACAATGGCGAAACTAGTAACAATAATAAATAATTCAACATGAACATTTATTAAATTTCATTTATCCATTTCAAAATTTTCTATTATTAATACGAAGGAGCTAAACATAAAAAAGATAATTTATATTAATTTCTCACTCCTAAACACTAAAATACTCTAAAATACTAATGTTTACGGGCCGATATGTACCAAAAACTAATCAGGGCTTCATTTTGTTAAAATAATGGTAGGTTTTCAATTTCATTTCATTCGGTACAATGGTGTGGAAAAAATTGTGGACGGAAAAAACGATAACATACGTCCATACATCCGCACGCACTTCCTGAAAAAAGCATGTTCGCCTCCTGACGAGACCTCATGTAATTTTTGGCAACCGTCTCGTGCTAAAATTCAACCTAATTGAATACTACAATTTGTGAGTTTAATTAAGTCCATGGGTTCCGTAGTCTTTACGTGAGGACCCTTTGAAGTCGTACTTGCCTAAGACCGATTACAATACTTTACCCATGCTTCGCATGTGCATAAAGTAAAAATATTATACCCGAAAAGGCCTTATATTCGCTATTTGTTTTTTATCACAATAGTTAAAGCCATTTTTAGAAATTTTAAAAATATGACAAAAGATCAATACACTTAAAAAAAAAATAAATAAATTTAAAAATCAGCAAGATTCACTTTCGTAAGATTAAGCCAAAAACTCTAAATTCAAAATTGTATATGTACTTATATTGATTCAATAGTCTAGCCACCAGCATTTTGGTTACAGGATTAAAAACACGCATATAAAGACATTTTCTAAGAAAAACACCAACACTTTTTTTGTACTCAGAAGACCTTAAAAGGTAAAGATTTTTAAAAATCACAATTTTTCATGAAAACAAAATTTCTATTTGTTGGGCAATGGATCACAAATAATCCGACAGAAGCAAGATCGGAGTTTAATAGGAAATTAATAAAAGTTTTTAGATTCATTTCAATAAGTAGAATATGCCCCTAAATTGGGATAAAAGCAAATTGAAAAATTTTATTTTAAGAGAGAATTCAAAAACTCATTTTAGAGTTTCTTAAGAGGTTTTTAAGAACTTTTATGAATGTAAACGAGACCTGATGTAAAAGTTTCAAAACTGCTCGTCTAATGTGATATTAAAAAAACAAACGAAAAATTAAGTTAAAATAACGGTTTTAAGTATTAATTTAAATAAAGTTTTTGTTTATTGTTATTAATATTATTATCCTATTGACCTACTTAAGAGAATATGAAGTTTCATATAAAATAGTTTCTAAATAAAGCTATTTGTTGATAATAATTCAGTTGTAGAAAGATTTTATTTTTTTATGTTTCACCCATGTTAAAGGGCAGAGCAAATAAAAATAATTAATATTTACCAAGTTAATAGGGGGAAATAAAAAGTAAAGTATCCTTTTATTCTGTTGAATTAGGAATGCTGGAATTTTATTTCCTCAATTTTCATGAACAAATTATAACATCTTTATAGGCCAATTCTTTCATTCTTTATTCTAAATGCAAATCGCTTCATTAAGTCTTTAGTCCTAAGAATTTATTAAGAAGAAATTAATAGATAATCAAAATGTAAATAAAATTATATATTAGTTATAATCTATATTTTGATTGATACTGCAAATTACAAGAAAGTCGAATGATAAAAATATTTTTTTATAAAAGTTGCATTAGCTCAAAATTTGAATTGGTTAGGAAATAAGGTGACGTGTTCCGATGTGGCCATCCACTTGACTTTACCATTCATCCTGGCCCCTCATTTATATTTAATATTTAAAAAAATTATTTATAATCATGTAGGGGAGGGGGTTAGTTTTTGCATTTTTATACTTCTGGGGTCCCACTGATTATGTATACAAAATTTGGTTGAGTTTGGTACAAGGGCCTAGATTTTCATTTTATGACCCTACACCCCCCTCCCCCCATTTAGGGGGATTAGTGTTTGCATTTTTAAACTTCTGGTGTCCCACTAATTATGTATACAAAATTTGGTTGAGTTTGCTCAAATGGCCTAGATTTTTAGTCCCCCTCCACCCCTCCACTCCCCTTAATTTTGGGTCGATATGCACCAAAATATATCTAATCAGCTCTTAATCTCAATGAACCAAAACTAAATGTGAAATTTGGTTTCGATATTCACACTAGTTTTTGAGCTAGCTCGTCCACAAAATTTGGTAACGCACAGACTAACAGACATTTTGACAAAACAATTATTATATCGAAAAATATAATTTTTTTGATGTTCACTTATTAGAGCTTTTTTGTAGACCGAAATGCCATGGTTTCGCTCAATTTTTTTAATCAAAATAATTTCAGCCGTTTTTGAGATATTTTGAAAAAAGGAAAAAAAACACTTTTTTCATGCACAATTACAATACTTGACCATACCCTGTATGGTAAAGTAAAAATTGAGATTGATGGACTGTATCTGAGTTGCAAAGGTGCTAAGAGAGAAGGGCCCTCTCGCAAAATAATGATCCGATCAAATATGCTTTGATTTCATGAAATGGCCAATGAGAGGTTTCGAAAATAAGGACGCGCCTGGTATTTATGCATTCAAATCGACAGCTCTGCCAGCAATACCTATATCCTACAGGACCAATTTCAATTTATTCTTTAGAAAAGTTTATAAATCTTAGGTGGGACTTAAGAGTCAAGATTATATCAAATAGAGTGCACAGTTTTAAATCAAAATATAAATTTTGTGAATATAATGTTAGGTATATAACGTTTTTGATGTAGGTATATTTAATATATTAAAAAAAAATAGCTAAGTGAGACATTCGAATACCGAGGAATCAGTACCTTATAGGTCCCAAAATACTTGAGAAATCAAATTCGTTTTTATTTGTCTTTAATAAGAAGAAAATAAGTGAATTTGCGGGATTTTTGCTTTACCATACAGTGTATGGTCAAGTATTGTAATCGTGTATGAAAAAAGTATTTTTTGCTTCTTTTTTTCAAAATATCTAAAAAACGACTGCAACTATTTTTGATTAAAAAAATTGGGGGGGTTAAATTTAAAATTATAATATTTTCAAACTATAAAAACAAGAAAAATGAAATATACTATAAAATGAACTATAATAACGAAAATATTATTTTTCTGGCGCCAAAAATTAGGAGGGGGGGGGACAAAAAATAAAAATCTAGGTCATTTGAGGAAACTCAACCAAATTTTGTATTCATAATCAGTGGGCCCCTAGAACACTAAAAATGCAAAAAATAAAACGCCCAAATGGGGGGGGGGAGCGGTGTCAAAAAATGAAAATCTAGGCCCTTAATAAACTTTCAATTAGTAACCTATGAACGCCGACAGGGAAAAAAATCACCTAAAAATCGCAACTCTTTTATAAATTCTTATAAACATTTTGATGCTAAACATATGTTTAATTATTTTAACAATTAAAATGTTTTCTTGCAGGAGAGATTGGAAAAATTATGGAATTGGAATAATTATCGGAAAAGAGTTTATTTTTATTTAATTAGTTTTTTCCTCTTATTACAAGGACTAAAAAGATGATCAAGGACAGTCGATGGTGGAGAAGTAATCTCCGGAGTCGAAGCTCAAATACAATGTATACATTAATTCATGTAAAATAATTGGTTCAATAAAATTAAAAAAAAAAAATGTTTTTTGGCAGGAAAGATTGGAAAAATTATGGAATTGGAATAATTATCGGAAAAGAGGTTTTTTTATTTAATTGGTTTTAATAAAAACAAGGACTAAAAAGATGATCAAGGACAGTCGATGGTGGAGAAGTAATCTCCGGTGTCGATAGCTCAAATACAATGTATACATTAATTCATGTAAAAATAATTAGTTCAATAAAATTTAAAAATAAAAAAAATGTTTTTTTGCTGTCCAGGAGCTATTTATTGTGAGAAAGAAACTGTTATAAATCGTTAAATCGAGGAACAGTACGTATATCAATTAACAAGTAGGACAATTTAAGAGATTTGCAAACAGCTGGACTGACTGCTAGAAATCGGGACTGTTCGGCAAAAAGTGAGACCCCTCTGGTCACTTTGATAGACCGACGCCCGATTTCACCAGCCTAGGTTACACTTAAATGAATCTCAAATCAACTTTTAAGGTAAATTGTATTATACTAAGGAGAAAGGCAACAAGTAAGACTAAGCGATGGTTTTCCTTTAAGTATCATTGGTGAAATACAATTTACCTCAAAAGTTGGTTTGAGATTAATTCAAGTACTAACTTGATTAAGTTGGGTTGGTGAAATCAGGCATAAGAGTAGTTTCTATGGTTTCAATTAAAGTATAATATTTTTTAAGCGAAAACATACCTAAAAAAAGATGTAATATTTGTCCCTTTTTTTTTGTTTTTATAGAGAAGAGAGATGTTATAAAAAAAATTGAAAAAATGATTGAATTTTTCACTTTACACCATTGGTGGGCAGTCTATTCCGAAAAACATCTTTTTTAATATAAAATACAAACAAAAGAATAAAATTGAATTAAAAAGTATTTCGAATGAATTCAGATTTAATCTTTATATCTCTATATGTGAACCTACCCTAAGGGGATATTCTAGTTCAATATTTTAATGAAGGTAGAGAGCTGCATGTTCCAGTGTTTAGGCTTTTACTATAAAAATCTTCAGATATAAATATATATCTTTTTTGTTTGATTCATTTATTTTTTCCATTGACGAAATCGTAATTTATTTTTTTAACATTCCTCGATATAAAAAGCATGAGAAAAGTGAGGGTTAGCTCACCTTATGTTCTTTTCATATTTTATTCTTTTCTCATGTCGCATTCTTGTTATTCCATTCTTGAAATGTATTCCTCAACACAGACGAGACGGCGACTAAAATACTTCCATCTACGATGCAATCTTTCTTCCAAACATAACCACGATGCCATTATTAATGTCTGAAACATAAAAACAAATTACTTAACATTGTGAGGTTTTTTCTTTTTAACCGACTTCAAAAAAGGAGGAGGTTCTCTATTTGACTGAATTTTTTTTGTGCCTATGTTACCTCATATCTCCGCCAATTGTCAACCGATTTTGAAAATTTTTTTGTATTGGATCCAGTCTAGCTTCCGATTGGTCCCATTTTTTTCGTTTTTTTTCATAGGTATTAGACCTTTTTTATTAGGTTTGTTTAGACCTAACCTCTTTGTTTATGAACCGATTTCAATGGTTCTTTTTTTATCCGAAAGAGGGTGTCTTAGGGATGGTGTCATATTAATTTGGTCAAGTTCTGATGATATAATCACTATTAATAACATCACTAAAAAGAGAAAAATAAAAATAATTTTTAAGAAAAAAATTAAATCCGACTTCAAAAAATTAAATGTAGCAAATAAAATACACTAAAAGGTAATATAAAATAATTATTATCTTATTTAGTTACAACTAAACGACGAAGTATTAACACGAAATTACTTTTTGAAGTTGGTGCCAAACATATACCTTTTATGAATCGCACTCGACGGATCTTACTTAGTATGTTTGGCGGGTACGCTCGCTTATAGGTATAGTTTGTTTGGTACAGACTTCAAAAAGTAATTTCATGTTAATACTTCGTCGTTTAGTTGTAACTAAATAAGATAATAATTATTTTATACCTTTTAGTGTATTTTATTTGCTGCATTTAATTTTTGAAGTCGGTTTTATTTTTTCTTAAAAATTTTGACTGGTAACATTTCTCTGCTAACACTGTATATATTCATTATGTATGTGCAAAAAAATTTTATATCTCAAGAAATTTGGACGATAACTTTTGAGAATAAGCGTATTTATAAGTTTTTCATAATTATCTTTCGAAATCCCATAAGTACAAAAATTGTGTGATTTGAGATTCTTTTAGAATCTAAACTATCATTTGAGTTTTCGAAAACGGCTCTAACGATTTCGATAAAAATTGGTGTACTTATCAAGTCTCATGAGTTAGTAGTTGTGTCAAATTTTTAATCCGATTGAAATAAAGGAAGGGGGTGTGAATTAGTCATGTCTCAAAATTAAACATTGTAATCGTTCATATCTCGTCTTCGAAAAGTCGCAGAACCTTGAAATTTGAAACTTAAGCTATCTAGAGGCTACATAAAGTACCACAAGATTTTGGCTAAAATAGAAGTACCGGAAGTTGATCTTTACGTAGGTAAGAATGTACCCCCCCTGCTTTCGCAACCGTAAGTCTCAGACCTACGAAATTCGAAACTTAGGCTCGATACAGGCTTTTGGTTGAAATCGGAACACCGTAAGTGGACATTTACATGAAAGATTTTTCGTTTTTTTTTTATTTTCTCAAAAACGGGGCTAACGATTTTTTAAAAATTGGTGTACTCATCAAGTGTCATGAGTTATTAGTAGTGTAATAAATTTCAATCCGATTGAAATAATGGAAAGGGGTGTAAATTAGGAGTGTCGTAAATAAATAAATATAATGTAATGTAATGTAAGTCGCAGAGCCTTGAAATTTGAAATTTAAGCTATTTAGAGGCAAAAAGTTACTGAGCATCGCTCCAGGTACTTCTTATTAATAATACTTTTTCAGGGTTACCTGAAACTCTAAAATAAAAAAATAATTATTTTCGACCCCATAAAAATGAAACCCTTCCTAAAATAATCGTTTGATTAAAATATAAATACAATTATTGATTAAGTGAAAAATAAATACTCCACTAATAAATTTCAAGTTTGTATCTTATTTAGGTTATGAGCTATAATGCTCCGACACACGGACATACAGACATTGTATCCCATAGAGAGACAGAAACAAAGAGGTTGTCCTCTGCTTGATGCAAATAAACATACACACACTCTTTCACTTTGTGAATCAACAAATCTGCTACTCTCGGCAAAACAAAAACTTTTCAATTGGATCCCATCCTAATAGGATTCCGTTTTACGTTAAAATGAAAAAAATATTTTAATAAGTTAATATAAAGAAGAAGTAAGTCCAGATCTATAACCCACTATTGGAGAATTATTGCGCCTTACCTTCTAAAAAATACTTCTAGGACCTATTTGAATATATATCTATGATATCGAGATTTAAATTTGATGTATGTATTTATAAAAATTATTCAATTTTTATGAAAATATCTTTAAAAAATCTAAAAAACGTAAAAAGGCCAAATTTTCAAGTGCATATTCAATTTTTCATTTTCATCAACATATAAAAATATGTTTAAAAATGTAAATTTCAATATAGGTAAAAGGTACTGAGGGAGGGACTCTTGGAATCAGAATTATATCTATATCTAGGAGGCAAATACTATAAAAAAGAAATAAAAGAGGAAATATATTTTATCTTTACTTTCTTATATCTTTCCATTTTTTTTTTTTTTTTATATTGACCAGATAAAAAGAAAATATGAGATAATATAAATTTCTAGGTTTAGAAAAAATACGATGAGCTTTTGTATTTTTTTTTTTTTATGTGTTCAATTTTTTAGCCTGAAGGAAAAAAGTAAAAGAAATACCTACGTAGGTAGAGGATATATTTTACATATTAATCTTTTGATCTGGCAAATGATGTGTATTTATAGAAGTTGCGTATCTTGTAGGATATATGTCATGGATTAATTAAGTGTAGTAAACTCAATTTAGATGTATGCTCAAATATGAGAGATAAATTCGATTTTAGTTGGATATAATGCTAACAAGTTCAACCTCTGCTTAACTAAATTATTTACAGCGGAGCCTTGCTGCGAGACTCTTTCTCACCGAGATTCCAGATTTATCTGCCTTTATTCGTTCTGTAAATAGTAATAAAAATATACCTACAGGATTTAGACACAGGGATAGGCCAAGGAAAGCTGACTCAACATCGCTCCTTGAACACGAGACTCGGTATATAATAAAACCGATGGGTGAACCGCGATTGGATTTAGGTGTACACCGTCTTTGGAATTATTTGGAATTACTATGGAATTCATTAGATAATCTATTGTCATCTATGGTCTTCTAATTCGAAATGAAAGTGGAAGTTGAAGTAAATGTACACAATTTTAGGTCGCGATGCACCACTCGAATAAAACAATTATTAAAGTTGGTATCAAAAAATTGGCAATAAAATAAAAATTATTTGCATAAAAATATAGTCTTTACCATTATTTCTCGATACCAACTTTAATAATTTAATCGATGGACATAACTAATCAAAATAATAAAACAATAAAGAGAAACAAAGATGTTGTCCTCTGCTTGATTAAAATAAACATACACACATATATATCGAAATTATATATCTCTCATATATATCATATGGATATTGAAATTTTTTTAATTTTAACTGGCTCCCAGCCAAGTAAAGATCTAAAATTTTCAATATCCATACGATATTGACCCCATGAAAAATAATATTTATAATTAAAAAAGACTGATGATGAAGGCCTAGTCTTCGAAACTATAGTCTCAAACAAATAAATAATATATATATAGAGATATATAATTTCGATATATATGTGTGTATGTTTATTTGGATCAAGCAGAGGACAACCTCTTTGTTTCTCTTTAATGTTTTATTTTTTGATTAGTTATGTCCATCAATTAAATTATTAAAATTGGTATCGAGAAATAGCCATGTGTGTATGTTTAATTGCATCAAGCAGAGGACAACCTCTTTGTTTCTCTTTATGAATCAACAACTCTGCTACTCTCGGCAAAACAAAAACTTTTCAATTAACAAAACAATGTTCTAAAATAAAAAAGAGATGAATTATTTGATTCATTAATTTATAATTATTTATAACTTTGATTCACTCTCAAGCGTATTAATTTTATAAACAAAAAATTTTAATTTAACAATTTTTAAAATAAATAATGTAATCTAATAAATAAAGATAGACTTACCGGATTTAGATTTAAGGATAGACCAACAAAAACTGGCTAATATCACTCCTTAATCAAGAAACTCGGTGAATAATATCCTAAAATAAGAAGAAGAAGAATTAAGTAGTTCATCAATTTATTTACTGTTTTTATTTATTTATATTTATTTAATGATTTTATTATTTATAACTTCGATTCAATCTCTGACGTATTAATTTAATAAATTTATCATTCAAGTATGGAAATGCAAGTGGTAACCAAATTCCGAATAAAATAATTTGTCAAAACGTAATTTACATTCTCTTAAAAACCAGACGATTCGGAGGATTGTCCCTCATTCTTCAGAGTTTAAAATGGTCAACGAAGGAACCCCCAAAATCAAAAAATATTATTTTACCTTTGGGGATCTGCTTTTATAAGATGAATTTGTTTCAAACATAAATATTTATTTTTTAAAAACGAAAAATAGAATTATAATTGATAATAATTTAATAGAAATATTAGAAAACTGCATTAAAATGTTAATTCTAAATTATTAGAATGAAAGGTTATTGTTAGAAAGAGGTAAGACACGAAAAGCATTCTGGGAGAAAAAAATAATTACAAAACAACAATGAAAAGTTTTAATAATGAAATATTTAAAATTTAAACATTTAAATATTATTATGCGACTCGAGGCATCCAGCTAAAATCTGACCCCCGGGGGTAGAGACAAATTTTAAGAAAAATATAACTAGTATCGTAATTGAGGAGGTAACATTCAAAACGTGCTTTGTCCACTTTTTTCGAAAATGAGTTATTGACATATTTGTGTTCCTCTACGTAATTTGGACATGAAGGAATATCAGAATTCAGTCAAATCATGTTATTTCCCATTTAAAAATCATGTTGAAAACTTGAGTTTCATACAAAGTGTGCTTTGTCCATAGACAAGTTCCAACCAAACCGTGCTTAGTCAAATCTGACCAATAGGATTGCTTGTTTCTAGTCACGTGACTGTTTGTTTCTGCCACGTCTTATTCATTCTCTTACCTTACTTCTTACTTTATAGGATTAGTTCAGTTGGAAAAGCTCTTGTGAGTAGTCTTTAGATTTAATTGTTTTCATATATTCCCAAATTTCATTTAAAATGGAAAATGAAGATGCCGACGGAAGTGTACGTGTGGGTGACTACAACATTGGAAGCAGAAAAAGACACTCTACACGTGGTAAGAAAGCTTCATCAAAATCAACCAGATACAGCGCTCCTAAAATAGCCCTTACATTTGAACCTTGTAAACATGATAACGATAGGTTTTCTTGTGTGAAGTTCATACCAAGGGACTTGAAAACCTTTAGAAATGATTTTTTTGAAAAGCCAGATAAAGCTTCACAAGACAGCATTATTTATACTCTTATTAAGACATGTCCAATAAAACGGCGTAGGCCTAGACCAGTTGATGAAAATACACACCAAAAACCTGGCAGAGACCACGAATTCTTTGCCTCCTACCATTTACCTACAAGGGACTCTGGCAAAATACCAGTTTGCCAGAACTTTTTCATTTTTGTGGTGACTGGAGTTGGCCGCACTAGACTCAAAAATATTGCTAGGAAGGTACATGCTAGCTTACCTATTGAGGAAAAAAGAGGCGGTGACAGAAAAAGCCATTTAAGCTTATTAAAAAAAGAAAATGTAAGGCAGTTTATTAAAAACCTTCGAGGCACAGAATCACACTATAACAGACAAAAGTCTAGGAGAATTTATTTAAGCTGTGATCTGTCTATCAAAAAACTGCGTGAAATGTATAATGATACTGCTTATGAAGACATGGATGTGAGTCCGGCAATGTTTAGAAGAATTTTTGTCAATGAATTTAATATCGGATTTAGATCGCCAGTCAGTGATGCTTGCAGTACATGTTGTTTGCTCACAGCAAAAAATGAACTGGTACAAAGACATTATTTTTAATGTGCCTACGATAAATTTTGAGGAACCTGAAGAAGAATGTGATTGTTTGGAACTTGAAATGTGTGATTTACACATTTAAGAAGCCAAGGTGTCATCTTAATGGACTCATGTTTTTTAACATGTGTATTTCTTTTATAAATAATAAATAAAATTTGATCAAAATAATCTTTGTCCATGCCTAATTCATTCAAAACGTGCTTTGTCCATTAATTTCATGCAAAACGTGCTTTGTCCAATTTTATATTAATTATTTAAAATATTAATCCTTTATAACTTTTTTATAGACGTATCTCATTGTGATAAATAGAATATCTACAAAATATTAGTTATTTTTGTAACAAAAAATAAATATATATATTTTGTTATATTCGATATTTGCAGTTTCTGAAAAGTACATTCACCCGGACAAAGCACGTTTTGAATGTTAGCTCCTCAATTAGGCGTATGGCTAGAAACGCCGAAAAGCCAAAAAAAAAAAAAAAAAATATTCTTTATGAAACACATTAAAACTAACTTATATACTGAATTAAATAAATTTTAAATTAAATTTTTAGTCTTATATTTTTAAACATTTTTTAAACGAGAAAGAATTTAATTTTTAGGACAAATTCTAAGATTTTAGTAGAAATATTATTAAATTGCGATATCAGAGGGGATTCAACTTTAGTTTTATATTTAAATAAGAGGACTTGTATGAAAAACTTGTTTTCATTTTAAGCTAAATTTTTTAATTTCTGTTATAGAAGAATGGAGTAAAGAATTTCTGTGCTTATATCTTATATTGCGATTCAGAAGAGGTTTTTGTCTCGAGGGTGTGAGCTGACTGCCCGGAAAGCATGTTAGTTCTCAGGTTCAACTCCTGGGGGGATGAATCCCCTCTGATATCGCAATTTAATAACATTTCTACTAAAATCTTAGAATTTGTCCTAAAAATTAAATTCTTTCTCCTTTAAAATAGATTTGTTAATCTGAACCAGAGCTGATTTTTTGAAAAACATTCCAACTATTTTCAAAAAGAAGATGCTCAAAACTTTAGTTTTATTTTTTGAAACGTTTGCCAAAAAATTCAATTTTATTTCAATTTAATCCTGTCTTCAAATTATAATCAGACCTTTTTACCTGAATTCTAAATTAAAAATAATATTAATACGTCCAAGTCTTTTTTCACTCTTTTTTTACACGATACCTACGGCTCAAAATAGTTTTTCTTTTTCTGGTTTTAATTAATTTATAAGGGGACTTTTAAGATTATTTAATTAATAGTTAAAAACTACATCTATCATTTTTTACACGAATTTCTGAAAAAAATATCTACCGTGTAAAAAAAGAGTTGGTTTTATATCGCTTTTTAAGTAAACCGAAAAATTACCAAACCGTTCTCCCAGGTACTAATCAATTAAATGGCTTAATCGTTTTTCCTTTTGTTTCAGGTAAGGGATCGTTCATTTATCAGAAATAATGTAAGTAATCATGCATGCAATTTATTTAATCAAGACTTTTATATTGTTCCATTACATACAATGAATCAAAAATCCCTTTATGGATAATTTATAGCAATATTTTTCGATTTATAAAAAAAAACAGTGTTGCTATCTTTCGGACATTTTTGTTGTTAATCGATTCTCTCAGATGGAGATGTCATTTTGTCCTAATCGCTTGCTGGAGTTTCCATACATAATCCAACAAGAGCTGAGCCCTGCGGTGATGGCTCAGCTATAAAGATATCAACCCTTTCAACAAACACTACGATACCTACCAAAAGAGCACGCACACATATGTAGAGATGCCATTAAGCGCAAACATTTATCACTATAAACAATCCCTGGAAGATATATCATAGCCGTCTGCAATAAAAAGGGAGGGGCTTTGGGCCGGGGGTGACTGAGAAAAGGTGGTGGGACGGAAAAATGGGGGTTGAAAAATGAGAAAAAAATCCAACAACAACATCAACAATATGTAATATTAGTGGATTGGACGCAAACAATATTAAAAGACCGGGGAAACGTTTAATTCTTTGTTTCAATAAATAAAAAAGTAAAAAAAAAGAAACAATTAAACATGGAACAATTTTGCAATATTGAAGTAATAAAATGAATAAATTTGAAATCAGTAAAAAGAAATGGGTTAATTCATTTTTAAATAGCGCTCAAGAATTAATTAGAATTTTATTAGTATTACGATTTATTATTATGAAAAAAGTAACTTTTTATGTAATTATTTTATCTAAATGTATTTTATATTATACAACTTTCCTCGTTAATAAATATTTCAAACATTTATTTAAGTCATATAATATTAAATCAAATACAAAAGGGCATATGGTACTTTTACTTTAGGTCAGGAAAAATTGAGAAACAAAAATTGAAAATCAATATAAATAAATAAACTCAACGATGTTTTAACACCTAGTTCTTGAGTCGTTTTCAACTGCTGAGAAAAGATTAATAGACCGGAATACATAGTTAGACACGCAGACACAAACAACGCTTTTGCTTACGAAGGGGTGGACTGTGAATTTGTGAGGCCCTACCTAATTAATCAAACTAATTGCCATTTTGTCAAAAAACTGTTTTCTATAATGATCTATTCGATAGAGGAAAAAAATTAGGACAATAAAATATTTAATTTATTTTAATATGACTTAGATACACAAACAGAAACTGTAATTTTAGATTATTTATTTTTTATATTGCAATATTGTCCATTGTCTTCTATGGGGGCTGGGGGCCCTTATATTCACGGGGCCCTGGGCTGCAGCCCAAAAAGCCCATATACAGGGTGTTTCAGGAGGAATAGTAAATAGTTTATGAGGTGGTAGTATGGAAAATGTGAATATAAAATATGAATAAAATGTGAATATAAAATATGTGAAATATGTTCAACCATATAACAGGTGTCCAATTTTTGTTAAGTACAGAGATACAGCTGTTATTATGTAACCTATACAGAAATACCATATCGGCATACTCGGCATGTGTAAATAGGTGCGGCATGTTTACACGCTACAGTACAGTAGACTTGGCCATCAAATCACAATGAAAACTTCAATGTAAATTAAAGCACAACTTCACAACTTGAACATCAACACTCTACTGCTGACACTCAATAAATACGCCCATTGCACCGGAGTACCAAGACATGAATCGAAAATGCATTGAACTCAGCTGTATCTTTGTACTCAATAAAAAATGGACACATGTTGTATGACATTTTTTATTGCAATTCGTCTATACTACCACCTCCTAAAATATTTACCTCCTGAAATACTCTATAAAGATCCGTCCTTATGCTTACGCAATTATTAAAAATGATCATTTTTGAATATTTTAATAATAATAATAATAATAAAAGATTTTGAAAGAATTTATTCATAAATAAGTAATTAGTGGAGATTGATGGAGAGGCAGCCAAAAAAGAATGAAAAGTACAAATCCTGAAAATAAATTAATGGAACATCATTTTCAATCTTATAAAAACCGATGTTTTATGGGATCTTCCCTACTTCTTCAGGGGTTAAATAAGAGTCAATGAAGGAAGCTTGTAATCATCTTCTTCTCGTATCTTTAAAAAACGCTTGTTTGGTGTTGTAGTTTGATCGTTAATATAAGTATACAAAAAGAAGAAAGTTACAAGGTTCCTTTTTTAACTCTTTTAAAGGGAAGATCTTCAGGAACGTCGGCTTTCAAAATAATGAAAATCACTATTTTCGGAATTTGTACTTTTTATTATTTTTTGGCTGCCTTTCCTTTTTTGAAAACAAAAAAATTTGAGCCTCTCAAAAATCATCATTTGATCAAAATATTAATATGATTTTGTTTTCAGATAAATTAAATAATAATAGTATAACATCTAAATTTCTAATTTTTATCTTATTCAGCTTACGAGCTACAATACTCTGACAGAGAGACAGACATGGTATCGACACTAATATTAGATCTTTTAAAGTTTCTGTTTAAAAGTCAAACAAGGACCTATTTTAGAGTTGCTGCAATATTTGTTTATTTTTGTGTCCGAGCATTTAACTCGTAAACTAATATATAAATAAATAAGATACATACTTAAAATGTACGAGTTAAATTTACTTATTTTTCTCTAAATCAAAAATTGATAAAATTTTTATTAAATTATTATTTTAGACAGAGACTAATTTAATGCGTGGTTAAAAATAAAAAATATGTATCATAGAGTGTGAAATATCACTTTTAAAGATCTCTCTTTAAGGGAATTCGAGTCCGCTTGCCTATCTGTTTGATCTTCGAAAAAATCTTTTGTATTTCTCCAGAGTGACAACATCTGCATACCAAATTTTTATAAAAAAAATTGTTAATAATGAGGTTAATTTCGAATATAAATCTTTGTTTTGATAACATTAATAAAAAGAATATTGAGATTAATTTGGTCTCATTATAAAAACATTTATTTAACACAAAATCGATTTCAACAAATAGAGTGCTAGTGCTTTTGTCATATTCTGTTGGCATCAAATAGCTTTTTATTTTTATATTTATGAATAACTAATTATCTAGACTGTCAAATCAATTGAAAAATGTATCATTCGATTCATAAAAGTTGAATTATTGATCTGTATAAATTTGTTGAAAATGGTATAATTTGTATAGAAGTTATAGCCCTTTTAAAAGCTTTGTCCATTTACTTCCATGTTAAAAGGACAAATTTCAATAATTTATTTCTCGGTAATGAGACAGACGATCAACTTCAAATTTCGGTAATAAATATTTAATGCATCAATGATTCGATGGTAAAAATTTGAGAATTTTCTTATAAAAATGATAAACAGTCCATAACCTCCTTAAGAAGAATTAGGCTAATGTTTTTTATTTATAATTCACTTTAAAATGAAGCCGTGACAAAGAATCAAAGTGGCCATTTTTAAGTGATTTTTGTACCTGTCAACAAATAAATAAATTCTGAAATTTTAAATTATTAAAATTACACAAATTTCTTCATTCTCTCCTTATCAATGAGAAATAAGAACCAGTTTGAATTTCGTTTTTATGGGAATCTTAAAAAATTAATTTGTCAAATTTACAATATTAGAAAACTTGTTTCGCCTTGATAAAAAGTCCCTAAAAAATCTTTAACACGGTGTGATAAAAAGAAAAAAATGAACAGTAATCAAATTAACGTGAAATGGAATCAACAAAAGCAAACCCAATTTATATGAAATGTTTTGAAATCTACTTATTTGAAAATTTCTCAATTTTAGTAAATTGTAACCAAATAAATGATATTCTTTTTAGTAGCAAAACGATTTACCCCCCTTGGTTCAATTTCTCCCAAATAGAGAGCGCCACTTTTATACCTTCTGAGTTTGTTGTACAAACGATTGTCTTCTAAAAAACATCAATTTCCTACGAATTTTGTTTTATAGACTTAATCTAAACTGTTCAAATAAAAGAGTTTCAAAATATAAAATATGACCCCAGTGACAAATGTAATAATTTCTTAAATAAAATAAAAAATAATTTATATATAACTATATATGAAGTGTGTTAAAAAGTCAATGGTCGACATTTTTATGATTAAGTTTATATATTTTTTTTCGTTATATAAATAAAAGCAAAATAGCTTCAAGGTGTTTGAGTTAACTCGGATCTTGGGAATTCGCTATTTATTTTATTCTTCCATGGATTTATTAGACGGCTGGTGCTGAATTTCACGAAGTGTCCCTTTGGCAAGCTTTATCTTTCTCCTTTCGTATTATATCTCTCTTTCTACGGTTGGTTTTGTAATATAAAATATCCTAGAAACACAATTCTTTATTTTTACAAACGGCCCCAAAAGGAACAAGAAAAGGGGTAAAAAAAAAACGAATGAAAAAGTCCAACTTAACATATATCATATATAAGAATATAAAAATTCATGAGATGGTCCATATATTATTTATTAATCGACAGATCGAGGTCAAAACAGAGAATATTGGGATTATTTATTAAAGGAATTGTTGAGTTTTTTTGGCAATTCGAGATAGGATAAATATTTAAAAAAAACCTATCTATGATATCATGATTGTTTAATCGAAATAAATACAGGATGATTCAGGCGTCCAGAGCTCCGTGTGACGGTCTTGGGGGGCATCGCAAAGACAAAATATGTTTCGTTTATTTTAATTATTTGAAGCCAGCAAACTAAATATGTTATTTTAATTTTAATATGTATTCTCATTAATGATTACATCAAGAAAATATTTAACATTAAAGAAACATTTGATCGCCTTAGAGTGTAAACCTGATAACTCACAACAAGGAAATTTTACAGGGCAGAGAAAAAACAAACAAAATTTAATATTGTTGTAATGAAAAGAAACTATTTTTATATTTTTTTTCTACAACTTACGATCGTATATAATTTTAAGTAGTAGTTTTACTTAGACGATGCTCCATCTCTTTTTCTTTAGAACGTTATTATTAATATCTCATATCACAAAAAATGCATTTAGCAGGTTTACACTCTAAGGTGACGATTTTTGTGATTTATTTGATTTTAAGTTTTAAAAGTATCGATTATTCAAAATTAGGATATAACTCGGGAAATCGGAAAATATATTGATATTTTCTAGTATAATAAAGTTTTTGTAGCGAAATAAGGACAATATCTTATGCAAATAATTTTTATTTTTGCCAACGTTTCGCCAAATTTGTTGACATCCTCAGGGCTGAAATAATTTACTTCCTTGCATATTAATAAAATGACAAATATGCAAGGAAGTTAATTTATTTGAACCCTGAGGAAGTCAACAAAGTTGACGAAACGTTGGCAAAAAATAAAAATTATTTCCATAAGCTATTGTCCTTATTTCCCCCACAACAACTTTATTAATTTAATCGATGGACATAAATAATCAAAATAATTTTCTAGTATGTTATGCTCACGATTTTTAGGCATCATCGAAGAAATGTCTCTGCCCTTTCCTTTTTCTCTAGATACTATCACTGCAGGTGCTCTGATGAGATAAAATCAATAATTCTCCCCAAAGCATGCTTTGCGCGTAGCACGCGTTTTGCCGACTCCTAACACTCTTTCACGGTCAAATTAGAAAAGTGCCGGACCACCTCATTCGCCAATACATATATCCTCCCCATGACTTCAAGAAACTGGAACTCTCTCCGAGCCTCCATCTTTCCCAGCACTGATAATCGTCAAACCTTCAAAACCCGAGTGCATAAACACCTACGTCTTCACCCTCTCACTTAATCAACTTTCCCTTCTCTTCGGTAATGCAAGGGTCTTTCGAGATCCATAGGAGCTGCATCTTTACTGGTGCACCCCTTCTTGCATTCGATTGCATTAAAAAAAAAAATTAATTTCGAAGCGTGGTGATAGATACAAGTTAGTTAGAGGCAAATCAATTCAATTTTAAGCTATTTTCGTGTCCGGACAAACAAAATATCATCAAAGAAGGTTTACTATAAAGAGGGATCAATGAAGTTGTCCTCTGCTTAATGCAAAAACATATATGTAGGTACATATGTAATATATAACGAATAGAAGTATGTATGTATACTATTTATTTGTTTGAGACTATGGTTTCGAAGATTTGATCTTCATCACCAGTCTTTTAATTAGATATGATATATCTGTTATTTCTCATGGGTTCAAATACCCGCGTGAAAATAGATAAATTTGTTTTGTTGTTATAGAAAGCTGGCCACATAACAAACGAATTGTCAGCTTGCTATAACAACAGAACGAATTCATCTATTTCCATTCGGGATATTTGAACCCATGAGAAATAACTGATAAAATATACCTAATTAAAAGATAAAGGTTATGGTTAATTGTTATAATAAAAAAAAATATATAACGACATTTAACAAATAAATATTATTGTAAGAGTTCGTGGCTGTGATGAAATTATACTAGATGAAGGAGGAGGTATCAGCCAAAGATGGAATCACTGGGTTCAATAAAACACCTTTAATGAGACGTTTCGGCCAAAATTTGTCCAGGCACGTTAAAAATTCGCATGAAGCTAAAAAGAAAATTTTTTATTTTTGACAAGGCTTGGTTCGATCACATATGTGTACCGCATTTTGTGTATAACTCCTAATTGACTGAAGATGGCCAAATAAAATTTAGGCCGAAACGTCTCATTAAGGGTGTTTTGTTGAACCCAGTGATTCCATCTTTGGCTGATGCCTCCTCCTTCATCTAGTATAAATATTATTATTTGTAATAAGCTAATAAGCTAAGTAATAAGTAAACACCAGCAATAAACTATTATCAAAAATTAAATCAAAATATAAATTTTGATCAGTTTTTGTTTATTATTATTATTATAGAAATTAAAAAAATATTTTTCAGAAATTTAGAAATTGTATGTTAATAAGTAAGGATAATCAAAAAATATTATTTTACCTTTGGGGGATCTGCTTTTATAAGATGAATTTGTTTCAAACATAAATATTTATTTTTTAGAAACGAAAAATAGAATAATAATTGGTAAATAATTTAATAGAAATATTAGAAAACACCATTAAATTGTTCATTCGAAATTATTAGAATGAAAGGTTATTGTTAGGAAGAGGCAAGACACGAAAAGCGTTCTGGGGGAAAAAATAATTACTAAACAACAATGAAAAGTTTTAATAATGAAATATTTAAAATTTAAACATTTAAATATTCTTATTGGGGGGGTCAGATAGGTTAGGCGGTAGCGTGACAGCGAGCTAACCAGGGGACCCGGGTTCGAATCCGACTCAAGGCATCCAGCTAAATCTGACCCCCGGGGGTAGAGACAAATTTTAAAAAATATATAACTAGTATCGTAATTAGGCTTATGGCTAGAAAGGCCGAAAAGCCAAAAAAAAAAAATATTCTTACGAATCCAAATAAAAAGAAAAAAAAAAAATTCTTACGAAAAACAATGAAACTAACTTATATACAGAATTAAATAAATTTTAAATTAAATTTTACTTTACCATACAGGGTCTACAAAAAAGCCCTAATAAGTGAACATCGAAAAAATAATATTTTTTGAGATAATAATAATTGTTTTGTCAATGTGTCTGTGAGTTAGTCTGTGCGTTACCAATTTTTTGTGGACGAGCTAGCTCAAAAACTAGTGTGAATATCGAAACCAAATTTCACATGTAGTTTTGGTCCATTGAGATTAAGAGTTGATTAGATTTTGGTGGATATCGACCTATAATTAGGGGGTGGGGGGGGGGGTTAAAAATAAAAAATATAGGCTTTTTAAGCAAACTCAACCAAATTTTGTATACATTATCAGTGGACCCCCAGAAGTATAAAAATGCCCAAAATGGAGAGGGGGGGGTATAGTGTCAAAAAATGAAAATCTTAGCCATTTACCAAACTCAACCAAATTTTGTATACATAATTAGTGGGACACCAGAAGTATAAAAATACAAAAACTAACCCCCCCTACATGATTATAAATAATTTTAGGGGGCAGTTTGTATGGTAAAATCAAGTGGATGGCCACATCAGAACACGTCAGCTTATTTAGTCATGTATTATAAAACATTTTTTGAATACTAGAGAAAAAAAATTGAAAGTGTCTTCTGCTGGAATTATAATTTTTTTTTTATTTATCGTTATAAATAAATTAAAAAATTTATAATTACAGCAGAAAACACACTCTTTTATCGTCTCCTTCAACTAAAGAAAAATATATTTTCTTTACATTTTTGAGCATTTCGAAATAAAGACGTTTTTAATAAATAGTTTTTTAATATATTCTAATTTTTCACTCATTATATAAGAGATTTCTATAGCAATTAAATCCCTGGGGTTAGCTAATACAAAAATATATAATATAATTTTATAAAATTTGTATTTTTTAATTGAAAAAGTTTTTCTTTTGCCGAGAGTAGCAGAGTTGTTGATTCATAAAGACAAACAAAGAAGTTGTCCTCTGCTTGATGCAAATGGACATACACACATATATATAGAAGTTATATATCTGTATATATTTATTATTTATTTGTTTGGGACTATAGTTTCGAAGACTTGGCCTTCATCATCAGTCTTTTTTAATTATAAATATTATTTTTCATAGGGTCATTATCGTAAGGATATGGACAATTTTCGATATTTACTTAGCTGGATGCTAGTTAAAATTATGACTACATGAAAAATAATATTTATAATTAAAAAAAACTGTTGATGAAAGCAAAGTATTCGAAACTTTAGTCTCAAACAAACTAATAATATATATAGAGATATATAATTTCGATATATGTGTGTATGTTTATTTGCATCAAGCAGAGGACAAACTCTTTGTTTCTCTTTAAGAATTTGTATTGTTAACGCAAATATATATGTGAAAAATTTCAAGAAAATTAGCTCTGCGGAAGTGAGTCGTATATGAAATGAGTCCTAGGATTCTGTGACATGTTTATATGAATTTTGAATGAAGTGAAATTGAGTCAAAATTAGTTTAGATAATTTGACCCAGCCAGGGAGACAATCAAAGCTAAATGAATTCATCTAAAAAGCATAATTTATTTTATCCAGCAAGCGGTTTTGATCGAAAATCAAATTGGACTTAGTATAAAAGCTGGCTTAAGATATTTTCAAGATTTTGAGATCTAGTAAATAAGATAAAAAAAAAGAGAATTGAGCTGGATTAAGAAATAATCCTGTGTAAAAACGAAAAGAAAAACTCACTGAACAAACAATCCAAATAGAGATCAATTCTGCACTAAATAGCATAAAAACACGGTAAATTGAAAAAATACAATTTTCCCCTTTAATCGTATATATAAATATTTTATTTTTAATTCTTTTATAGTAATCAAATAGAAAGAGAGTTTCATATTTATGATAAAAAAACAAACCATAAATAAATAATACAAAATCGCAACGGTTTGAAAATAAACAAAAAATTAAAGTTAAATATTCTCCTCTAAATCAAAAAGTACTCTAGGTACTTTTAACTGAAAATAAATTTTTTGTTTAAGTTTAATAATAAAAATTAGAAGAAGTAAAATATTTTTAAGACTCTGCGTTTAGAGCCACCTTAGTAATGAAATTTAATATAATAAATAACTATTAAAAATATTTTTTTTACTTTACCATATAGGGTATGGTCAAGTATTGTAATCGTGCATGAAAAAAGTGTTTTTTTTTTCGAAATATTTCAAAAACGGCTGAAAGTATTTTGATTAAAAAATTAGGCGAAACCATGTCATTTTGGTCTACAAAAAAGCCCTAATAAGTGAAAGTTGAAAAAACTATATTTTTCGAGATAATAATTGAAAATGTCTGTTAGTCTGTGCGCTACAAAATTTTTGTGGACGAGCTAGCTCAAAAACTAGTGTGAATATCAAAACCAAATTTTACAAGTAGTTTTGCTGCATTGATATTAAGAGCTGATTAGATTTTGGTGCATATCGACCTAAAATTAAAGGGGGTGGAAAGGGGTTAAAAACTAAAATTATAATATTTTCAAACTAAAAACACAAGAAAAATGAAATATACTATAAAATCAATCTGTAATAACGAAAATATTTTTTTATCTGGCTCCAAAATTAGGGTGGGGGGGGGGGTCAAAAATAAAAATCTAGGCCATTTGAACAAACACAACCAAATTTTGTATACATAATCACTGGGCCCCCAGAACACTAAAAATTTAAAAACAAACCGCCCAAAATGGGGGGCAGGGGGGGTCAAAAAATGAAAATCTAGGCCCTTGTACCAAACTCAACCAGAAGTGTATGGTAAAATCAAGTGGATGGCCACGTGCCAATTTATTTATTTAACTATTTTGGAAAAAATTAACATTTCTTAAGTATGATTTTAAAATATAATTATTTAATTAAACTATTAATGGATCTTAGAATAAATATAAATAATTTACTAAATTGAAATTAAAAACATATATTGGTCTTTGTTCCTTTTATCATGACAACGTCTGAAAATAACAATAAAATTATTAAAAAATGTTACTTTTTGCATTTTTATGGCGTATGTTAGGGGCCGAGTATGTAGAGTATTTCTACGAATTCTTACATTATTCTGGGTATTGGAATCCAAACGCAGGATAAAACCAGACAGGGCATCGCAATACTTCCCCAATATATTCTATAGAATATATATGTGAAATTGAAAAGGTTGAGAGTTTCGGAAATAGTGTTCCTCCTGGTAGTTATGCTATGATGTCGACAGTTCTGTGTATCCAATGTCCATCCTACAGGAGCTCTCATTCAAGGGTGGAATTTAGTACAGGTGGAAATAATCTGTGTACAAATTTCGAAGTTTTAAAGAACGTATTAAAGAAACAACATCATCGTTCTCATTAGGTAAATATTATTTGTCTCTTTTCTCTAAATTAAAATATGATAATACCGGTATTTTCATTATTAAAAGCATATTATTTGAGATAAACTTTTTGAGTTAGAAAATCCTGGAAAGTGGGGAATGACATTCTTACAAAATTGTAGAAGGCTTAGACCATGAAATATATAGACACGCCTTCTGCTACTCTCCACACAGAGTGAAGTGAGGCCAACATCGCCTACAGATGACGTCACGTTCTCGAAAAAATATTTTGGTAATATTAATATAATATTAATTTGCGATTATTGGAATCCAAAATAAATAATCTAAACTACGATAAATTTATCTCAATGTATAATAATTCCTATAGTGGCCATGATATTTCTGGTGTTCCTACCTACAGATGACGTCACATTCTCTAGTTGATGTTGGCCTCACCAAATCGAGACCAAGGCGTGTCTATATATTTCATGGTCTAAGGCAGAAGAGGTTTATTGGAAGAAAAAGGTTGAGAGCCTCTCCCTTAGAAGATACAGTTTCTTGCATCTTTAAGTTTAAATAAACTTAATGTTTTATTTATAGTTTAAAGTCCTTACTAATCTTCATTAGTGGCTTTCTAAAATGGCAATTTTTTTTCTCTTACATTAAATTCCTAATTTATAGAATGCATTAACAATTCTGCGTTGTTGTTTATTCAATTAATTATTTATAAATATAAATAGAATGAAGTTAAAAGGGCTTGCTTGCTTGCTCGCGCTCTGTTGTTTAGATTGAAGTGACAGAAGGGTGAAATTAAATGGATTAAAAATGTAAATAGTTATGCTTCAATTGTGCTGTAACATGGGATTATTTCAAGGACATTAAACATAAAACAGAGAGAGAGAGATACATATATATATATATAAGCCAATGCAGGGGGGCAAACAGGAACAGGAACAGTATTTGAACATATTAAAGGTTTTTCATCCTCATAAACACGTAAATTAATGGCTATCGATCATACTTAACGATTAATGTCAAACACCAGACGGGATAAATTTATGAATTATTTATAATCTGATTCAATTAAGAAAAATAAGTATTGACGGAAATGGGGGTAGGGCATTTTAGTAATTCGGGAGAAAAAAAAGCGACCAATTGCGATTGAGACTCGCATACCAAGGATTCGGTAGCTCATAAATAAATATATTAGATTCTTGTGGATTGATTAAAGCTTTTGTGGCCGAAAATTTTATTAAAACTTTTTGTTAAAACTGAGGATTTAATGAAAGTCAATCCAAGAAAAGATAAAAAGATTATTTTCAATAAAAGAGCAAGTATGTTTTTTTTTTGTTGAGGGGGAATGGTGTAGGTTCTTGGTGAAACATATTAAATAAAGTAAAGAAAATTTTTGAATATTTTTTTAGAAACTTTTTAAAATTGAAAATATAAAATACTAGTTAGGTTTCACATAAATAAATGATCAGACTGCTTAGCACGACTCTATATATATTTCGGAGTATAGGCCCATTTTAATGAGTGTCCTTTGTGAACCCCTGAAGATGGGCTTATATCCGGAAAAATATATAGAGTCGTGCTAGCATCTGATCTTTATTTATGTGAAATCAAACTAGTATTTTATATTTTAAATTTTAAAAAGTTTCTAAAAACTTTTTCAAAGGAGTATGTATTGGAAGGTTTTCTTTTTACAGCTTTTTAACCGACTTCAAAAAAGGAGGAGGTTCTCAATTCGACTGATTTTTTTTGTGTCTATGCTACCTGATATCTTTGCCAATTGTGAACCGATTTTGATGATTATTTGCATTGGGTTCAGTCTAGTTTCCGTTTTTTTTCATTGGTATTGGACCTTTTTTTATGTTTGTTCACGCATAACTTCTTTGTTTATGAATCGATTTTAATGATTGAAGAAGCTATCTTAGGGATGGTACCATATTAATTTGGTCAAGTTCTGATGATATGATCAATGACAAAATAACGTAAATCTCCGATTCTTATGACCAAATAATTGAAATTATAATAAATAAAATCTTTTATAAAAAAAATCTTAAAACATTCATTTAAAACCCGCGAACGTTTCGAGAGAATTTCTATATTTATGAATTGAATTTTTTTATCATTTTCTGATTTATTCGCCCGACGCTTTCTCTTATGATGCATGCAAGATATTGTATTAAGTCACTATTAATAACATCACTAAAAAGAGAAAAATAAAAATAATTTTTATAAAAAAAAAAATAAAACAGACTTTAGAAAAATTAAATGCAACAAATAAAATAATAATAACTTAAAAATAAAATAAAATTTACTAAAAGGTATAAAATAATTATCTTATTTAGTAACAATTAAACGATGAAATATTAACATGAAATTACTTTTTGAAGTCGGTGCCAAACAAACTATACCTATAAGCGAGGGTACCCGCCAAACGTACTTAAGTAAGATCCGTCGAGTGCGATTCATAAAATGTATGTTTGGCACCGACTTCAAAAAGTAATTTCATTTTAATATTTCGTCGTTTAATTGTAACTAAATAAGATAATTATTTTATACCTTTTAGTGTATTTTATTTGATTTTTAAGTTATTATTATTTTGTTTGTTGCATTTAATTTTTTTGAAGTCGGTTTTATTTTGTTTTTTATAAAAATTATTGAACCAAAGTTTCGAAGGATTGAAAATATTTTTTTTTTCGAGAGTAGCAAAGTTGTTGATTCATAGAGAGAAATCGCTTGTGTGGCTAGCTTGCTTAGACCAGCCGTTGACAATCTTCTAGATGTTGCAGACTACTAAATTCGCAATTTAAAATTTCGCAGACTACTAACATAATTTTTTAATGTACAAATTATTTACGAGCATTGAGTATGATATTGGCAGGGTGCGAGATCTGACGGGTGCATTAAATCATGCTCTAAAGCGGTGAAGGAGATGCTAAATGTTTATAAAATTAATTTATTTTAGATTAATAAATAATGTAAAATAAATTTTAAGAACCTCTAAGGAAAAGTGCAATACCCGTAGTGAATAAAAGATATTTTTATAAAAAAAATTATTTATAAATTTTTATTAAACCAATTATTTTACATGAATTAATGTATACATTGTGTTTTAGCTTCGACTCCGGAGATTACTTCTCCACCATCGAGTGTCCTTGATCAACTTTTTAGTCCTTGTTTTTAATAAGAGGAAAAAACTAATTAAATAAAAAAAAAACTATTTTCCGATAATTATAATTCCTAATTCCAATAAAAGATATTGAAACATACAAAGTAAGTATGAAAAGTGTTAATAAGTATTAAAGTTTATTATTGGAATAAGGTTATCCGGCGATACCAATGCAAATTATGGTTGTAATAACATGAGAGGTGTAATTATTAAAAATTAAAAAAAAAATTCAGCATAGTCAACTGAATTTTTTTAAATAATAATTTATTTTCAATTTATAAATTGTTATTTTATTAGCCTTGGGTTTAAAATTTTCAAATTATAATTGGTTTTGGAGTCCACGGTGATCAGTCAATACTAATAAAAAATTTTTTTATTAAAAATCGACACTTACCAAATTCATTAATTCAAATTATTAATCACTCCAAAATGATTTCCAACCATACACATCAGTCGGAGTACACATGTTACTAAGTTAGGTTATGCGCTATTTACTTTTTTCTCTTAACTGCATTTATCCATTTTTTTTTCTAATTTCCAACTAGCAACTGGAAATGTATAAAATTTCCAGTCACTATTTCTGCCTGTATTTTTACAATTAACTACACAGCAACTATTATGCACCATTTTTAATATTACTTTTTATTTGTTTACCCTGAACGTGAGCATGATTTAACGAAAATTTCACCACAACGATCGCTGCGATCGATTCAGTTGTCCCCACCATGCAATCCGCACCCTGCTAATACATATATATATATATATATATTTATATACTAATAATTTTAATTGCATTTATTTGACGGTAACACAAAAAGAGTAATATATACCTATATATTAAAAATTAGTGCGACATTAATTTGCTGCTTAAATAATAATATCTGAATTTCTCCTTCCGCGGACCATCGGTTGCCCACCTCTGGATAATCTCATTGATTTCTCTTTTGTTTCGAAGGAGCTTCCTTCCTTCTTCAGGGTTCAAAAGGTCAATGAAGGAAGCATGTAAATACACTTTTATTGGAAATAATCTTTTTATTTATTCCTTTATATCATAACAACCAATTCTAAGGGAATTCAAAATCAAAAATACAATGGATTTTTATGATCTCGGGAACAATGCCCATTCAGTCAGATTCTAAGTGAAGGAGATTTGATATTTTCATATATAGGTGTTTATGTGTATGTGTGTTTGGGTGTAAATTGGTGTAGGGGTCAGATTTTAGCCGTTTCAGCCGTTGCAGTGAGCCAGGCTTGAACCCGTGCTTGTTGATTTCAATTCAAGACTCTAAAACATTTTTTTTATTTTTAAAAGTAAAAAAAGTTTATTTAAATAAAAAAAAAATATGTAGAAGAGTTTCTTATAAGGCTAGTTCCAACATTCCCAAGAGAAGTATAACAATTCACTAAAAGTAAAACAACACTAGAAAGTTTTTTTAATAAATATTTTTATATGACTTGTTATCGCAGGGACGGAAATGACACTTATGAACGACATAATTAATAACTACCTTTATGAAGTCCTTTTTCTGTGTTACCATATGAATAAAATTAACACCACTGGTTGCTATTAACAAACCAACTCACCAACTGACAATAGTTTCTCACTTGACCACTGCAGTGATGGCCTGGGTCAAGTTTAATAGTAAAATTATATTGGGGACGGAATTGACCACTGTCTTTGGACAATTTTAATAATTTTTTCTAACAAAATTTTAATAACTAAAAAAACTTTATTAAATTATATAGTCTTCATTCATCTTTTTTTTATTTAGGTGATACTAGTATTTTATTCATTCATATCTGAACATTTTTCAAGTAAATACACGGGTTTAAAGATTTAAACAGCCAAATTGGATAGGGGACGGAATTGAATTTTTGTAGATTATTTGAATTGAAAAAATATGAAATTGAGTAAACTCGGCGTTAAAGAATTTATGAGTAAATGTATACAATTAAAGACTATATTGTTAAAAATGCAAAATTTATCTTAAATTGAAAAAAAAACCTAGTGGAGAACAATGCATAATATGTTGGATTTGATATATATCTATGTACTGAACTCGTAAATTAATGGCTATTGATCATACTTAGAGATTAACATCATTCACTAGACGGGGGGAAATTTATGAATTATTTATAATCTGATTCAATTAAAAAAAAAATAAGAATTGCCGGGGATGGTGTGGTCCATTTTTTTTTCAATATTGAAACATCAAATTTGACAAATGAAGTATCCTGTGTTATATATTTGTTTACTGGCCGTGGTGCGAAGGGGAATTGAATAAAAAATAGAAAAAAAAATGAGACGAGCTGCCAATCGTTTGTCACCTGAGGAATCAAAGCGTGGGGGTGAGTTTTGAGGAGGCCCTTTTGTGAGTGACTTGACTTTACTGACTTCTGCAATATCAATCATATTTTTAACAAAAACTGTCAAAATTCATTTTTTTTTTAGACGAATTGATGTTTTAAATATATTATTCTTTTATATATATATATATATATATATATATATATATATATATATATATATATATATATATATATATATATATATATATATATATATATATATATATATATATTAAACTCAAAAAAGATTTATATTTTCAAAATGATAAATAAATTTTAAAGCTTTAAAAAAAAATAGTTTATTTTTAAACTCAAAAAGAAATAAATAATAAATCAAAATATATATACTAGTATATATATATTTTATATACAATTTTTTATTAAATATAGACAATCTAATAACAAATATAAAAATGAAAATATTTTACTTTTTTACTTTTATTTATAGACTACTCAATGAAAAAGAAAAATTTGTGAATTAAATTACTTAACAATGAGACCTTTTTGATAATTCCTCAATGTGTTCTACTTTAAAGCGCTATAAGTCCTAAATTATTAGCTAAAGAAAAAAATGCTTCAGATAAAATTTCTAGGAAATTTAATAATTTACAAAATTGATATTAACTACTTTTGTCGTAAAACTTATTGGCAAGAAGATATTTCCAAAAAAATTATTTTAACATCATACGACTGCAGAGGAGAACCTCATTGATTTCCCTTAATGAAAATATAGATCTTTTGGATTTATTTAATTTAAGCAAATCAAAACATTCTCACATCTAAAATTGTCTTCAAATTTTAATCAAACGGCTATTTTGTGAAGGGTCGAATTTTATGGGATGTCATAAATAAAAAATATTTTTTTATCATATCATCGCTCAGTAAATCACGAGGGGTGGACCGGGATTGTAATTAGGTGTACACGTCTTTGGAATTAATTAGATAATGCCCCTTCATCTATTGTCTTTTACTTGGAAATGAAAGTAAAAGTGGAAGTAGGTGTACACGATATTAGGTCGCGGTTCACCCCTCGGTGAATCCTATACTTCAGCAGGCAGCAGAAAGATGATTTTATCTTTCAAAATATTCGACATAGCAAATTTTTTCTAATTTTTCGTTATTAAAGAGGGAATCAGGGAATTTTGGAAATTTTTTCATAATTTTAAGTGAAACTATTTTTAAACGGCGTCATGTACAAAAATCACCTAAAAACGACCACTTTGAATCTCTCTCACACAGAAAAATTAAATAAAAACAAATAAAAAAAATCCTAATTCTAATTAAAGAGATCCTCCTTAGTGACTATATTCCACACTCGATGATTAAAAAATATATTTTATTTTTGACCACACATAAAATTCGCCAAAATAATCATTTGATTAGAATTTTAATTGGCTCGATTTTTGATTTACCGAAAATATGAATGCATAAATCTTGTAAATTTTAGTTTACGAGCTACAATGCTCTGGGGTAACAGAGTGACAACACTAATAAGGTTCCGTTTCACTAAAATTTTTTAAGAAAAAAATAAAACCGACTTCAAAAAAATTAAATGCAACAAATAAAATACACTAAAAGGTATAAAATAGTTATTATCTTGTTTAGTTACAACTAAACTACGAAATATTAACATGAAATTACTTTTTGAAGTCGGTGCCAAACAAACTATACCTATAAGCGAGCATACCCTCCAAACGTACTAAGTAAGATCCGTCGAGTGCGATTCATAAAAGGTATATGTTTGGCACCGACTTCAAAAAGTAATTTCATGTTAATATTTCGTAGTTTAGTTGTAACTAAATAAGATAATAATTATTTTATACCTTTTAGTGTATTTTATTTGTTGCATTTAATTTTTTTGAAGTCGGTTTTATTTTTTCTTAAAAATTTTTTATTTTTCTCTTTTTAGTGATGTTATTAAAAGTGATCCATCATCAGAACTTGACCAAATTAATATAGCACCATCCCTAAGATACCCCCTTTCCAATAAAAAAAGAACCATCGAAATCGGTTCATAAACAAAGAAGTTAGTCCTGAACAAACCTAACAAAAAAGGTCTAATACCTTTGAAAAAAAAATGCGACCAATCGGAAGGTAGACTGGATCCAATGCAAAAAAAATTTTCAAAATCGGTTCACAATTGGCGGAGATATGAGGTAACATAGGCACAAAAAAAAAAAAAATTCAGTCGAATAGAGAACCTCCTCCTTTTTTTGAAGTCGGTTAAAAAACCACTCCAATCTTAAAGCAAGGGGTCGAGAAAGGATATTTCCATTTGAAAGTTTATAATGGGAAATAAGGACAAGTTTTTTGTGTAATTTTTTTTTATTTTTCAACCAACGTTTCGTCGACTTTGCCGACTTCTTCAGGGCTTCAAACAGGACAAGTTTTTTGTGGGATTTTTTTATTTTTCAATCAACGTTTCGTCGACTTTGCCGACTTCTTCAGGGCTTCAAATAGGACAAGTTTTGTGTGTGATTTTTTATTTTTCAATCAACGTTTCGTCGAATTTGCCGACTTCTTCAGGAGCTTCAAATAGTCGACAAAGTCGACGAAAGGTTGGATGAAAAATTAAAAAAGATCACACAAAAACTTGTTCTTGTTTCCCATTATAAACTTTCAAATTTATACACTTTATGGATGGAAATGATAATAACAATGATATGTCTATTTTGTCCAAAAGCTTATCATACCGCCATTGACTAATACCTAGATTAAGTTTCAAAGTTTAATGCTCCCTGACTTTCTTGAATTTTCGGGATATTTTTGGCTCTGACGCCCACAAAACTCATTATATTTTTCTAAACTCAGTTTCCATATCTTAAAGTCATCAAATACTATCACATAAAGCTGACTGAGTGAAATTAAGTTTTATAGTTTTGGATATAAAAGTCTTCGTAAGTGAATGCAATAGTTTGCTTACATCTTCTTATTAGCAATGTAAGTGAAAGTAAAAACGAAAGTATTTAACTAGAGATTAGTATTTACTCTAAAAAGACGTTTAAAGACTAGTCAATGAAAAAGTAAAATTTGTGAATTAAATTATTTAAAATGAGAAATTTTGATAATTGCTTTATAGGTTCTGCTTTAAAGCGCTATAAGTCCTAAATTATTAGCTAAAGAAAAAAATGCTTGAGATAAAAATTGTAAGAAATTAAATAATTTACAAAATTAATAATAACTATTTTTGTCGTAAAACTTATTGGCAAAAAGATATTAAAAAAAAAATTTTCGCCTCCGTGGAAGAAGGTCAAACTTTATAAACTATAGTCTCTAACAAATAGTATATACTAGTATATCGTTTTTGTTAGGCATCGAATACTATCACTTAAAGTTGATTGAGTGAAATTAAGTTTTATAGTTTTGGAGATAAAAGTCTCTGAAAGTGAATGCAATAGCGTGCTTAAATATTTATCAATGTAAGCGAAAGTAAAAACGAAAGTATTTAACTATAGTTTAGTATATACTCTAAAAAGACATTTAAAGCTCTATTTTATTATTACGCATACATTTACGAATATAGATCCATTTCATCACGCATTCAATATAAATTAATGGACTCTTGGAAGCATAATAAGATCCATTATTATAATAAACACAATTTCGATTTTCGAGTTCTAATGTTATAGTCACATACACTGGTTCGTTATCCATCAATTTCCACTATTATTATTAATATTATTATTTGATCTTTTGGATGCTAGCGAGCGAGGGTTGAATAGAACCATTTTGCCAGGCGCACAATGCGCCGAATGCAACTTCATTTCATGACCTAATGTTTCTTGTGTGAAATGAAATTAGACTAATGCAATTAGATATCAATAGTGAGCTTAGTGTAGAGCAATATAATTATCAAAGAGAGGGTTCTATATTTAGGGAGAACACAATCTCTGCTCAATGATCAGGAACCAGAATTTAATTATATAAATATTTCAACGTTTCATCTAGATATAATTTTAGTTTTTGGGATGTTTTGTTTCCTATATAATTAATTTTGAATTAATATTTAAATGGCGAAAAAAGAGAAATTTTTTTAATACTCGGAATAGGGCAGACCGGGGATTATACTATATGAATAAGTCCAGTCAAATTGTGTTTTTATCAGGAAAGTTTTGGGGTAGTTCTGATTTTTTGCATATATATGTTTTTTGGGGCTCTGAATCCAAATCTGAGGTCTCCTACCAAAATTTCCTGACGCAACATTGTAGAAAATGTCGACTTTTTGGTGGTCTTTTGCTTATAACTCGAAAACTATCAACTTTTCGTAAATAACCTTCCTATTCAAAATGAAAGTTCATAGAATTTCCTACAAATTTTATTTTTAGGTTTTTTTTCTCCGACCAACCGTTCGGACTCAAGCGCAAAATCCAAGTTTTCTAAAATACCTCGGCAGCCCCCCCGGATCACCCAAAAACTCGCACTTTTTTCGATATTTTCCCATTTTGACCATGAAGGGGCACGTTTTCGACAAAGACCACTCTATACAATTTTAAACTATATTATATTTTCTAAAATTCAAACAAAGTTTCATCTTAATTGGATAAATGGTGATCTGTAGCGCAATGAGGTTGAAGTTTTGAAAAAATGTATTTTTTGCAAAAATGGAAAATGCTAGATATCTATAAATTTAAGAGTTTTAAGAAAAAAGTAGTACTAGTAAACGTTCAAGTCAACAAAGTTTCCTAGAGAATGAGATAAGAATCAAGTTTCTAAGATGAGTGGTTTTCATTTTATGAAATAAAAATTGCGATTTTTTGCAAAAAATTGCAGTTCTTCAAAACTTCAACTTCATTCCGGTACGGATTACCATCTAATTAAGATGAAACTTTGTTTGAATTGTAGCAAATTTAATCTAGTTTAAAAATGTATGGAATGGTCTTTGTCGAAAACGTTCTCCTTCATGGTCAGAATGGATAAATATCGAAAAAATGCGAGTTTTTGGGGGGCTGCCGAGGTCGAAAACTTGGATTTTGCGCTTGAGCCCGAACGGTTGGTCGGAGAAAAAACCTAAATAATGAAATTTGTAGGAGGTTTTATGAACTTTCATTTTGAAAAGTGGTACCTGCGCTATAATCTAACAGGAAGTTTAAAAACTAAGTTTGGTCTACTCTGTCTCTTTAGTTTTATCAAAAACTTACTTGATTATAGAGGTTTATCAGCGAAAATGAGATTTGTGGGATGGTCCATTCTGATTTTGAACGTCTCATATGTGCCCGTATAATCCAATTAGGCATATTATTTATGTATTGTTTGTATTCAGTGAACGATTTAGCACAAAAGAGGCTCCAGGCGCAATTCAATTTTATGCCCCTTCCCTCTAAATATTTTTTGTATCAATAGAATGTGCGAGGTAGATTTGTTGGTGCGGATTTAATGATTTTTACATATCAAACCAGAATTTTTTTTTGAATTTGAAAATGATTTTTCTCTACGTTTTAGACATTCCTAAGTACACACCTGAGTAAAATATAAATTAATTTTTGAATGAATTCACCTCCTCCGGGCTTAGTGCTCTCGTTGAATTTACCAACTGAGATAATCGATATTAAAATCGAAACTGAAATTAATCATTAGCTTAGGGTCATAAATTGTTAGTTTCTATGCTTCAATATTATATTATAAATTATATTTACACACCTATTGAACTTTTAAAAGGCCTTTGTAAAATATAGAAACGCTTATAGGTAGGTATTCATCGTTTATTCCTTTCAACCCCCACGTTAAATTGCCTCGATTTCTCTATGTTAACCAATTAATCATACATCCCCTATTAACTCGAAATCTATTATTCTTCAAGAAAAATAGGCTATAGTGACTTTTAACTCTTATTTATTAAAATCATAAAGTGATAATAACTTTATTTTCATTTTATCAAAAAATAAAGAGAAAATATTATATTTATGAAAAAAAAATTGAACGCTTCCATGAAACGATTATTCATTTATATGTATATAAAAAACACCTCTTTCAACTGTTGATGACATGAATAATATTGTAAATTTATCAGAATCGATTTATCTAATATAGCAAAAAAAAAAAGGAGCAAGGTGAGATCGGAAATCGAACAAGCACAAAAGGTGTATTGCGAGTATATAGAATGGTAGATTAGATAGGGAAAGAAAGAATGACTAAGGGTGGAGAAAGTAAGAATTGAGGTCAATAAAACGCCTAGAGGCTGAAAATGAAAAGAATGCGCACATACAAGAGACCCGGAGAATGAAAGAATGTTCAGAATGACCTTGGATTAAAAAATACCAGCTGGAAAAAATAAATAAATAAATGAAATTTAACATTAAATATATACAGTTCTTTATAAAAAAATAACAATCTCAAAACATTTATTAAAAATGTCCTAACTCGAAATTCCTTCTTTATCAATGCAAGGGTTTATTAACAGGGCGGGTTAATCAATTTAGTCTATCTAATTCCAGCCCTTTGTTTTACATCCCCCTGGAACATACTGAGGTCTAAATGGATGGGACATTTATTATAATAAAGTATTTTCAACACGCATTCTTAGTCAGTATGAAAAGTATTTATTCTCTTTATAAAGAGGAATAACGAACATAAAATATGAAATATCTTATCTTATAGTATTAAATGAGCAATTCTTGTATATGTATAGGTATATTTATGTAGAATCAGTTTTTTAAATACGTCTCTAAAGATTTCGATTAGAACCACGGATAATGGGTTTTGGAAATTTGGGGTCGACAAATCGATCTGTCAGGGTCTCATCTTCGGGTAACTTTAATTTGATAGGTTTTTTGTTAAACTAATTATTCACAAGTAGGTGTGTCAATAAAAATTTCTAATTAAATTTTTTCAGTTTGCTTTTATTCAATAAATGTTTTTTTAATTTTAAAACTCACTGTGGGTCAGTGGGCCGCTGTCCTGAAATATGCTAGTTCGAGACAGTCTCGGCAGATATTGCAGTCGCCTCCTCTTGGAAAGCAATGGCAAACTACCAAGAGTATATTGCCTAGTCAATCTCTCCAAACTAGCCGTTCGGAACCGGCGATGAAAAGTAGGTCCCGTATATCTGTGTAAAACAAAATTATAATATTAATATATATCGCTTTTTAGTAAAGCAAAAAATTACTGAGCAGCCCTCGGTCCGCTACGTACTTACTATTTTTTAATTAAACTTTTTAAGGAGAAATCAATGAGACCCTTTGCTTGATACAAATAAACATATAACATATTATTATGCGAATTTGAAGTAATTTTTGTATTAAATAAAAAATATTCGTTTATAAAAACAACTCTAAAATGTTTATTAAACATCCAAACGTTTCGGTAGAGATTCTTATTTTATCAATAGATTCGATATCCCTTTATTTTTAATAAATATTTCATCATCATCATTCACAAACAATGGTTAGGTTGTTAGACCTGTTCCGGCTAAGACATTCTGCCAACGTCCTCTAGGGCGGCCGCGATCTCTTCCGTTGGGTTTATAGTTAATGGGAGTCTTGAGTCCTCCATTCTTTAGAGGTGGTCAATCCAATTTTGTTTATATTGAAGTTCTCCTTTGTATTCCAAATCGTTCATCCTTTTTCATGCCAGGTCGCGTTTCGTTAGATCCGTCGATATCCGAGGCTGATCGTCTTAGCTTATAAGTGATTTTGTTTTTTTACATGGGAGGGTTATCAGCCCATCCGCACAACCCCCATCTTTGGAGGACCAGTTTGTCTTTTTTAGTCTGGCTTCTCTCCTATAGTCCGTCCGGCTTGGGAGGCCCTACCAGGAACATAAGTTCCCGCCGGCATGACACACGGATCATTGAAGCACACAAGCTCCCCCACCACGACAAGGTAAAGACAGTCGGGAGAGTAATAAATATTTATGTTTTATATTTATTCAAGGTAAGACAATCTGTTCGTGAGTTTTGCGAACAAGTGACCTAGCCCTGCAAATCCCTTACAAGGAACAAACAACTACTACTTAAGAGAAGTCATTAAGTGAAGGTATATTTTAAAAAGCTCGGGAATTCGATTACTATTAACATAAGAAGTATAAAGTTAAAAAAAAAGTTTTTTAAAACAAACTACATATTTTGAACTATTATTACTCAACCAGCAAAAGCCGGGAGTGTGATGACTATAATTTCTTTATCTTGTGATTTTTGTTTTTTATTTATTATATTATTTAATTATAGATACTTGCCAATTTATTTTTTAGTTTTGTTTCCAAATTTTTATTTTTGTTCTCATATTTATATTTCTTTCTTTGTATCATTGCTTTTTTCATTCTTTCATTGTTTGTATCATTTTTGTTTGTTCATCAAAAACATGCTAAATTTTCTCTTATGCTCTATAAGAATTTCCATTCTTTGAGGATCAAAAAAATTATAATTCTTGTTCTATAGATGGTTTCACGGGCGAAGAGTTTTCTCCTATGATCCCACGTTTGGCAAAACGAAAAGAACTATTCGGAGCTTCCTCTGAGTTCATTCTAAAAGTAGAATATTTATTATGGAATGAGGGTCTTGCCTTTGTGGAGTGAAATCATAAAAAACTATTTCAGTAATGCTATTTGATTAATTGTCTTCCGTTGAAAAACACACAATTGCGATTTTTATCAAGTACCTAAAATTAATTAATCGTATGTTTCCTATATTTGATTCAATCGCGAATCGAATTCAAGTGATTTGTGTCAAATATTAAGTGAAAATAATATCTGAACTTATATATTTCTAACTTGAAATAATGAAGTTAAATAAATTTATAATTTTCTCATTAATATATTAAAGAATAATTAACACATTAATGATAATTGTTTTGATCGCGCTTTTTGAACAAGATATATATCGCGAGACTACTGCTGGTTGAAGCTATTGGAGTCTGCTGAGTCTTAAGTCTGGACTAAGAGAATGAAAAAAGATATGATCAATTTAGCTAAAATCCAACGTCATCATTGCGTTTAACCCGCATGACACTTGGATGGATCACCAAATTCATTTGGTTATAGCTAAATTGATCATATCTTTTTTCATTCTCTTTGTCCAGACTTAAAACTCAGCAGACTCCAATAGCTTCGACCAGCAGTAGTCTCGCGATATATATCTTGTTCAAAAGCGCGATCAAAACAATTCTCATTAATGTGTTATTATTCTTTAATATATTAATGAGAAAATTAAATTTATTTAAAATTAATTAAACAAATTAATAAGAAACAAGACTCAGTAAGTTTCGGTGAATTAATAAATAATTTTAAATGATAAATATCTAAATCTGAAATTCATTTCAATTTAATATTTTCTTACCTAGAGTCAAAAGGCCGTTCGTAGAGTAATAGAAAATAACAAATTAATCTCTACTAGTCTGAAATAGTTCTGGATTTGTATTTGGCTTCCTTCCACTGGCTTAGCTCTAAACTAGTAGTAATTTTCATCGATTAGATTCTAATTAAAGAATCGCTCACCCGTACATTTATTAAATAACAAAAAAGTGAAAACTTATTCAGGCTAGGGAAGTACTTATAAGGAATTAATAATAAACTTAAATATAAATTTTGTTGGGGATCGTGGCTGTGATGATATTGCAGTGGGTTGATGGAGTTATATATAAATGATAAAGAGATTAAAAATTACCAATAATAAGTCATATGATTTATTTATATATAATAAAATTTGTATAAGATCATTAATCTCTGAACCTTGGGGACAAACACGACATAAACTACATGAAGCTGAAATTCTTAAAGTTGACAAAACTAGATTCAATCACATGTCCTTATTGTAATATATGTATAATTGTAAAGGGCCCATGCACTGTCAAACAAATTGCGCAACGCAGCATTGTGCAATTTCTTTGGCAATGTATGGGCCCGGGAAACGATGCGCAACGCAACGTTGCACAACGCTGCGCAATTTGTTTGACAGTGTAGGGCCCTTTAAGTTAAAAAATAAACCTTAACAACTTAAATTGATATAATAATGATATTTTTACTAATGTTAACAACGATTTGTATATTTTTGTGGCCCAATAAAATTTAGGCTGAAACGTTTTATTCTGGGAGTTTATTGTACCTACCCGGTGCATCTCACTTTGGCTGATATAAATCCATCAATCTACTTAAATATAAAGTGTTCATTTATGCCTATATTATAAATATATCGCCTTAAAATCTCAATAAAAACATGTGTAATGTTTTCTGTATTTTTGAACCACAAGTTCTCAAAGCTAGAAAGCCTAAAATCTAATCAGTACTCCACATTGGAAATACAAACATTTTATCACAAGAACGAACTTTCCATGAATTTTTTTCTTAAGCGGCCCCTACACGATCATTCTGACTATCAGTCTTGTCTAGGATTGACATTTCGATTAAGCCTGTAGGGGTAGTATTGATGGACTGATGAACGAGATTGACGGATTTCCAGATATTTTGAAATCAGAGCTTCAATCATATAAAAATGAGGGGAGATTGACAGTCTGAATGAAGCGTGTAATGGGACCGTCATTCTTTTCATCAGTTTTCGCGGTTTGTCACTGTGAATGAACCAAAAAACTTCAATCTGACTGTCAGTCGGAATGATCGTGTAGGGTTCTGCATGATTGAAGTAACGAATGACAGTGTGATTGATTCAATCTAACTGACAGTCAGAATGATCGTGTAGGGCTGAAGTAACGAATAACAGCCTGATTTATTCAATCTGATTGTCAATCGGAATGATCGTGTAGGGGCCGCTTTAAGCTATCGTGGGTATCTGAAATCAGGCAAACAGACAGAAAAAATCATGATTACAAATGACTTTTTCTCGAAACATTTTTCAATAAGATGCGCAAAAAAAATTTGAAAATTTTTGCGTGAATTCACTACTAGGCTAAACCAAGTAAGATATCATTTAGCAATCGTATGTGCGTGTGGCTAGTTAATCAAACGAACTGATGAAAGCGAATAATTTCATATAATAAAAATAAACTCAACTTAGTACTCATTAAAATTCATTTATCGTTATTCAATAAAAGATATCTGATGAATCACGAATTCAAATTAATTAATCTATAAGTACTTAAATAATGTGTACTCGGAATCATTTATGTATTCAAAACTAATAACGCAATATATAGATTGTTTGTTTTTTCCACCCCTTAATTTAATTAAAGTAAGAGTGTTTGTTTAGTTATCGTCCGGGGAATATAATCTCAAACAAATATAATCTAGTTCCATTAGAATATTCAAGGGGCTGATTAGTCTTTAGTTGCTCCTCAAGAATTTATTTAGGAGGAGAATTAATTGCATTAAAAGCAATTAATAAATAACAAATTAATAAATGATTAATGTTATTTGAAATAATTAAATTTTTGCTGTAAATCCTGTGCTCTCAATTTCATTTGTTATATATTTTTCCCTTTAAAAAAGTAATGTAAATCGAAAAATGACTAAAAATATTTTTTTGTAAATTACAGTGATTATAGTGGAAGGGAATGGAAAACAACCCCTGTGAAAAATTACAATGGAGAGGATAATGCCGCTTGAAGAAGATATATATATACAGGGTGGGGCAGAATGCAGTCGCTGATTTGAAGGGTTAATTGTAAGAAAACGGTTCAAGATACATAAAAAAGGCTTTTATTGCTCAAAAGTACATATAATACCGTTTTTTTCACGATGTTTTGAAAATGATATCGTCCAAGTGGCGGCCTTGGCGAGCAATGCAAATATTGAGCCTTTCAAAGAAGTTTTCGGCCACTCTTCCCAATATATCTTGCAAAATCCTAACGCCCTCAATCGCCTCCTTCAGAGCTTCAAGGGTTCGAGGTCGAACTCTGTATACCTCAGCTTTAACGTACGCCTACAGGAAAAAGTCACACAGAGCCAAATTGGGGGGAGCGAGGGGGCCATGGCCTCTGCGTCGCAACAACGCTTTCCCCGTTTTTAAAAAAAGTCTCCACAACAAACCCCCGTTTCTCACCCAACCTAACGGCACCTGTCACGCCCCTCTATTCGGTCTGGGGGCCCTTCAGTGATTTTTTGAAACTAGGGACTGCATTCTGCCCCACCCTGCATATATATGTATATATTGAAATAATTTATTGATTGTTTTATTTTTTATCTAAACAATCTCAAAACGTTTCTTCTTTAAGTGCCATATCAGGTCTCCCTGACGTTTTGGCTCCTCTCCACATATACCTGTGCTGAGTGTGTTTAGCTGTTTTTACACAGATATACGGGACCTACTTTTTAACGCCTGTTCCGAACGGCTAGTTTAGAGAGGTTACTATGCAATTATACTCTTGGTAGGTTGCCATTGCTTTCCAAGAGGAGGTGACTGCAAATATCTGACCAGAGTATTTCAGGCCAGCGGCCCGACACTCTAACCACTGACCCAGAGTCGCCTCTCAAAACGTTTATTATAATTATATCTAAACGTTTCGGGAGAATTTCTATAAAAATGCTTGTTTGCTTTATAAAAGAATAATGAAGCAACTGTAAGATTATTATATAAAGCAACCTTATTTTTTACTTAGAGAAAGTGGTGTAGGTTTTAGGTGAAACATGATTTTAATTAATAAAGTAAAGGGTGTGTAGTTTAATTTAAATCAATAAACGGACAAAAGTGTCCTTATCACAGTGAATGAAATAAAACTCAAAGAGGTTTATACAAACTCAATATATTTCGGATTATTAGTCCATCATCAGGAGTTTACAGCTTAAAACTGATGATGGACTAATAATCCGAAATATATTGAGTTTGTATAACCTCTTTGAGTTTTATTTCATTCACTGTAAAACTACACACCCTTTACTTGATTAATTAAATCAACCTTATTTTGGCAATCTTTTATTTATAAATGGAGAATTTGTACTGAAACGTGTGAAATACATAACACGTTTTCCTTATTGAAATATTTATTTCGGAAATTGAGAAAAATAAAACCATGTTTGCTTAATTTCAAGTTTTCATCTATTTTCTATATCTTTGAATAATATTCCCACATGAATGTATTAATAAATTTGGACAAGTTTTAAATTATGAATAGGTATCTTTTGTCTTTATACTTTTGTTCTAAAATCATAAAGGAAAAATTTATCATCAAATGAAAATTTTACCATTGCATGTAGGTATTATATAACAAAAATTAAACAGACATCCAGTGTATTAATTTAATTATCTTCCTTTGATTATTCAAAATTGTTTATAAATTATTTCGACTGAGGTGCGTTGTTCAGAAATGAAAAATTCTCCTGTTTAATCTTTTTTTTTTTAATATAGCTCTCCGGCTCTTGTATGAATTTTTAAATAATATATATATCTATATTTTAATAAGAGATGGCATGACAGAAAAATCGATAATCAAAACAAAAATAAATTTCATATCTGAAAAAAAGAGATATTTTTTAAATATTAAAAAGGTTCATATAATTTTACAAAATAACAAAAAAAAAAAATCTAACATTGGAAGTAAATAATTTCGAAAAAATAAAAAGAATGCGAAATAAATAAATATACATACACATATTAGCTGGCATTTCTTGGAAAATTTAAACAACTTCGGGTAACCCAGGAAAATACATTTGCTTTATTCATTACAAAAGAAATAAAAAATCAGAGATGTATATGAAAAGCTCTTCTCTAATTATTTATGGATCCATGCCTTTATTCGTGTATGTCTCGGGTTTGAAGCTCCTAAAAAAATAATTCAAATTAGTAAAAAAAAATTAAATGCGTCTACTCGTAGCGAATAATGTCAGAAGATGAATTTATAAAATTTTACCCACTTCATCGAATGAAAATTAGTTCAAAATTCATTCTGGGTTCTAACTTTTTGATTGAAAAGTTTTTGTTTTGCCGAGAGTAGCAGAGTTGTTGATTCACAAAGAGAAACGAAGAGGTTGTCCTCTGCTTGATCCAAATAAACATACACACATATATATCGAAGTTATATATCTGTATATATATTATTTATTTGTTGAGACTATAGTTTCAAAGACTTGGTCTTCATCATCAGTTTTTTTTAATTATAAATTTATTAATTGAAAGTAATGGAAGGCAGCCCAGGGGTAGTGAGGAAAGAAAAATTAACACATATCTAAATAAGATGTAATTTATTGTCGGTTTGAAAGGAATGGAGGAAGGATTCCAATAAATTACACGTTATTTAGATATGTGTTAATTTTTCTTCTCACTACCACTAGGCTGCCTTCCATTACAATCAAATAAAAATTCTACCAGTCCGTTTCTCTCAGAGAAAATTTCATGGAAATAAATATTATTTTTCATGGGGTCAATACCGTTTGGATATTGACCCGATGAAAAATAATATTTATAATTAAAAAGACTGATGATGAAAACCAAGTCTTCGAAACTATAGTCTCTGACAAATAAATAATATATATATACAGATATATAATTTCGATTTAGATGTGTTTATGTTTATTTGCATCAAGCAGAGGACAACCTCTTTGATTCTCTTTTTGTCTAACTTTTTGAATTTTTAAAACAAAGGACTGATTAAAATTTAAGTTTTCTAGTTTCAGAACTTCCGGATGAATAATGGAGAAAATAAAAAAAAAGTCAAATCTTTTCATGGAGAGCTAAAACAATAAATTATTAAAGATAAAAGTAAATAAATATTATATGCAATATTCATTTACTATAGTTAAGGATTCTAGAGTCATTTGTTTCACATTAAAATTAAAAAAATTAAAGATGTATTTTCCAATAGGTATATATATATTCGAGCTATAAGCTCATCTTCAGGAAAGTACAGAATTATAACTGTTATAATTCTGTACTTTCACTGAAGATGAGCTTACAGCTCGAAATATATATATTGAAAAATTGTACATCTTTAATTTTTTTAATTTTAATGTGAAACAAATGAGCTAGAAATCTTAACTCATAGTAAATTGAATATTGCATATAATATTTATTTACTTTTATCTTTATTAAAATGTTTCACCTTGCACCAACACACAATCTCTACTAATTATTAATAAACTTTACTTCTCTATAAAGGTTCAAGTTTATTTTCCAAATTGTAGTTTGTATCGGCCTTGTTTAATTTAAGAATCAATCAGGAGTGAGGCGATAAATAAAAATGCTCAGATACAATGCATGACTTTGGATTTATTATATAATAAAAACTTCATAACTGCAACTGGAATTCAACTACAGCTACTCTCGGCAAAATAAAAACTTTTCAATTTTTATATATAGTCTCGCACCTGATATCTTAATGATTCTTTTTATTTTTCATTCCATTTTATAACGAAAAATTTTGAGAGAAACTATGAGTCTTAAAAAATTTATCATTTTTTGTTCTAATTTAGATTATTAAATAGTAGAATTAGCGTGGAAGAATGTCCATTAAATGAATCAAAATAGAAAAGTTCTTAGTGAAGTACTACTAGCACTTGTGGTCTAGATAGTAATTCTCAACCTATAAAGAATTATTTTTCTAATAAATGTTTAAAAAAGAAAAAGTTAGCTTTTATGTCAAGAATCTTATCCAGTTATCCGCAAGGTTATCAGAAGAATTCTACAGAATATATAGATATAGATATTTGAAGAGTAAAAAAAATCTCTCCTTTCTTCATAATCATATCTTTTGTAATTTATTTAATGGCTTTTTCATTCCCTAAAGGGAATAAAAAAGGAGAGAGAATGGTATAAAGATAGGTAGGTGTCTATTGTGGACAATGTAATTTTTGAACGTGGCTCTATAAAAAAAAAGAGAATTGATTTAATTGTCTTTCAACATTCTTTATTTAATGTAGAGGTTGTACCTTACGATTCTTATCTAATTTACTTCATCGCTTTTTTCTACGATAGAGGTAATTTGTTTTAATAACAGCCATTGAGCAATTTAAATTCTAAAGTGTATGAATTCCATTTAATTGAAAAGATTTTGTTTTGCCGAGAGTAGCAGAGTTGTTGATTCATAAAGAGAAATCAATGGGGTTGTCAATACAAACTTGAATGCCAAATTTCAGCTCGATTTTTTTTATAACTTTCTGTATTTCTTATTTATTTAGAGCTCTGAAGCTAGATAGAAAGACCAAAATCTAATCGTTTAGACAGGGGTCCCCGAGGGGTGAACCGCGATTGGAATTAGGTGTACATCCTCTTTGGAATTACTTTGGAATTCATTATTTATTTTTTTTTAATGATATTGATGTGAGAAGGAGATACACCAGAAGGTCCATCCCCTAAAGGCCTGTATGGGCTGGCCCCTCCATCGTGAAAAGAACAGAGTAGAAGGAAAAGAAGCCGGGATCACGAGCCAAATCTCAGAAAGTTAGATATAGTCCAATTTACTAAGTTTTTAGGGGCTTCGAGCAGTGGTGAATTCTCCGCGCGATAAATTAGGTTAAATTTATCTCCCACTTAATTTTTATTACCAGACCCTATACTTACAGAAAAAATGTCTGGGTATAGCCGGGAATCGAACCCGAGACCTCCAGGTTTCCAGCCAGTTATGCTGACCATTACACCATGTAGGCGGACAAAATTATTAGATAATCTATTGTCTTCTATTTGGAAATGAAAGTGGAAGTGGAAGTAGGTGTACACAATTTTAGGTCGCGGTTCACCCCTCGGAGGTCCCCAAACTAGGCCAAATCGGCCCTTGAAACTTTTCCATCCGGCCCGCGGCTACTACAGAATTAATTCAAAAATATTCACTATATTAAATATTAACGCCATGTAATACCGTATTATTAATATAATTTCATTATAAAATGTTATATCCGGCCTTAGTTTTCAATGTTTACATTTGACCCTATCTCTAAAAAGTTTGGGGGCCCCTGGTTTAGAAAATATAAACATTTTAACAACAGGACAATCTTTCAAGGAAAGAAGGCTGGCTAAATTTGAAATTTTTATCAACACTACCCACTTGTATCAGAGATATTCTTTAATTCTGAGATTCTGACGATACGTATCCAACCACTATAACTCGGTTGCAGAGCTGGTCGATGCCTTTCAGAACGTTTCTTGTGGACATTTTGAATAATTTCTGCTTCAAACATGTCTCTTGAGTGATAATAGATCGAATTTAGGAGATTAAAAAGCTTAAGAGGCTTCAACTCTGTTTTCAAACTTCCATTTGAAATTTAGAATAAATGAATTTTCTTTGTTCATATCTTAGACTCAAATTAGTTAAACCTGAAAAAGATAAAATATTATTTTAGTTATAACTTGTTTAGGTGTATATACATATTTTCGATACCCATGAATTTATAAGATTATATATGCATCTTTCGGATATATAAGACCTATGTACGATAGATAATAACATATGGGACTGAGTCCAGGCAGACACAACCGTTACAAAGCAGCTTCTCCGGACAACTGAGATGAGAGTTGTAAGAGTCATCCATTCGAAGACTCTGCATGATAAAATCCGCAGTGAACACCTTAGGCAAATAAGCGGTCTTCAGGACATAGTCGATTGGGTTCATGTAAGAAAAAGGTGTTAGGCTGCCCATGTAGACAGAATGAAAGACGACCGTCTCTCGAAAATATTGCCAAAAAACCGTCCCGAGGAGTTCAGAAGCCGTGCAAGACCGAAGAAAAGATGGAAACAGAGTTATGACCCTGATGATTGAATATATGTTGGAGAAACAGGTCCTCGCACCTATATAGAAGAAGAAGATATATGCATCTTAAATATAAAAAATGAATCCTGAAATTGGAAGAAATGGTGAATTATTTTTAAAAACTTGCCAGACGCGAAACAAATACCAATCCAAGATGCCAGAATAGAGAGGAGTAGTTTTTGCACGAGGCTGTGGTTAGAGCAGCCCTAGTAATAAATTTAAATAACTACTTACATACCTATAATAAATTAGTCAAAATTTAATTTTTGATTTAATAAACTTGGGTTAAATGAAAAGTTTTTGTTTTGTGGAGAGTAGCAGAGTTGTTGATTCATAAGAGCAAAAAAGAGGAGATTGTCCTCTGCTTGATGCAAATAAACATGTGTGTATGTTATTATAATTAAATTTCTTATTTTTATTTATATTTAATTATTTGTTATAGTAGTGATTTTTAAAATAAAAAAAGATCAATTTGATCATTTGAAATTGAAAAACATCAGTTTGTTTATTTTTTTTACTTATGGAAAGTGGTGTAGGTTTTAGGTGAAACATGATGTTAGTTAATAGAGTAAAGGGTGTGTAGTTTCACAGTGAATTTTTCACTGTGAAACTACACACCCTTTACTCTATCAGTTTGTTTGTCACATAGACATGAAAAGCTCAACAAAATCATTCAAAAAAGGCATATTTCCTGCATGTTTGAACCGAAACTTTTAAAGTTAGTAAAAGATAAAAATCTAATCTAATATGTACCAACATTTTGACACTATGATGAATTTTCTACGACCTTTAGTTTTTGCTTCTTTTTTTCGAAATATCTTAAAAACAGGTGAAACTATTTTGATTAAAAAAATTTGGCGAAACCATGGCATTTCGGTCTACAAAAAAGCTCTAATAAGTGAACATCGAAAAAATTATATTTTTCGAGATAATAATTGTATTGTCAAAATGTCTGTTAGTATGTTAGTTAGTCTGTACGTTACCAAATTTTTGTGGACGAGCTGGCTCAAAAACTAGTGTGAATATCAAAAGCAAATTTCACATGAAGTTTTGGGGCATTGAGATTAAGAGCTGATTAGATTTTGGTGCATATTGACCAAAAATTAAGGGGGGGGGGGGTTAAAAATTTAAATTATAATTAAACAATTAAATATTCCAGCGCCTCCCAATCGATCGCAGACCCCAAAGATCGAAAATAATTTTCTCTTCACCCGGGGCGCGACCACAACGAGGCCGTGTTGCCCCGGCTGATCCTTTTGTCTGTAATAAAAATAAACTTTTCTTCGTTCCCTAAATTTAAATTATAATATTTTCAAACTAAAAAAACAAGAAAAATGATATAGCTATACTATAAAATGAATCTACATATAATAACTAAAATATTTTTTTTCTGGAGCCATAATTAGGGGGGGGGGTCAAAAAATAAAAATCTATGTATTTGTACCAAAATCAACAAAATTATACATTATCAGTGGGCCCCTAGAAGACAAAAAGTGTAAAAACTAACCGGCCAAAATGGGACGGGGGTGTATGAGAATTTTTGAGAGAATAGGAGCCAGCTTAGGAGAGCAATTTTTAATTACAGTGGGTGGGATGTTGTCTGGACCGGCGGCAGAATTGTCTATTAAATTTTTAAATTTCTAATTACTTTTAATATTATTGGAATCCGTGTAATACTGGAATGGAATCATATATTCGGAATCTCTAAATTATTTTTCATAATAATTTGTGAGAATTTTTATCCCAAAAACCATTTAATTTAGAAAAAAATATGCACTTAGCCATTGTATTTATTACTTGCTAAATTACTATACTACGAATTCATAGAGACAACGACGTCGAAAAGTTTCCCCTTTGTACTTTCAGTCGAATATAAATATTTCAAATTTCATATATAATATACAATTTTTTGCATAAATTTTGAATGAATTTTAATTAATAAAATTAAACAAGAAGTTTTTATTATATTTTTGTAAAATCCATATAAAAGAGAAATTATAATTATATATTTGAGTTTTCGAAATTGATTATAATCATTAATGTGAATGTGTAGATTATTATATGATTATCTCTCAAAAGTTAATTTATACAGAGACAGACAGCTGTTTAGCAAGAACAGGGGGCACCACGAGTAGGCAGCTGTCACCACCCCCCACATGGATAGATAAATAAATAATAATTAAAGGGAGATTATTAATATAATTTTGATCGCCAATTACGTAATATACTCATAGAATGATAATTTTGAATATTTTCTTTATTATCAAATGTATAAAACAGTCAGAAATACAATTAGAAATTTGAAAGCCGAAATGAATAAAAATTTCAAGGCTAGACGTGTTTTGATACAAATAGGAGACATTGTATTTGTAACAAAATACGTCTACACTTGATATAAGTCATTGTTAAAAGACCTTTTCCGAAACAAATAGCAGTACAATGTCTCCAATACTGCAATTTGTTTCGAATCAAAGTCTTAAACATTCGACATTTTGTATGAAAATGTTATCAAATATTTGTATTTAAGAAACAAATATAAAAAATTTGTAGATCTGAGTAAGATGAGAGAAAGTTCGATATTGACTTATGGATTAGATCAGAAACAATAAATAATTAGATAAAAGTTTAGAGGAGAATATTTAAGTAGAAGGATTTTATTTTTAAAAGTGAATTAATTATTTATTATTTACTCATGAATGTTATTTTTTTAACCAAAATTTAAATTGTATTATCTATCCATGTGAAATAAATTTATTAAACTGAAAATATAAGGCGATATAGTTTCAAACCAATATCTCATATTAAATTTAGAAAAAAGAAAAAGATTACAAAATTGCATATAGTTAATTTTTTATTTTAATTTGTTTATTTATTTTTATTTAATAATTTAATTTAAATGTTAGTATTAGTAGGACGAGCACTTACCTAAAAAAGAAAAAAAATGATATTAGGAAAATAAAATAGTGAATTTAAAGTTATTTTTTATATAAATAATCAAATTATGTTTACATTTTTGAAAAAATGAAAAATCTTGAAAAATTTAGAGTATTTCTTACTTATATAATTATAAGAATAGAGTATTATAAAGATATCTTACTTTTACAGACAAAGTCTCGTGTCTGGACCTCGAATACTCTGGCCCCACAGGAAAGAATCAGACTTACTCGCGAACAAGTAAAAATATATTCGCGAAACTTTTCGAAGGAATAAGGATTTGTGAAGACATGGATTGAAGTTGTTTAGGATTAGGGATAGGACATGATTCTTCTGATAAAAGAATCATGAGCTCACGTGGGCAGGGACGCCAGCCCCTGAAGTAGGTCTGTACATCTTTATATATAAGAACAAAAAAGTACACACCTACCCATTACCCAAAGATGAAGGATTTGATTTTCAGAAAAAATAAGAACATCAAATACTTCATCTAGATGTTAGGATTAGTAGGACGAGCACCTACCTGAAAAAAAAGAAAAAAATATTATTAGTAAAATAATAAAGTAAATTTAAAGTATTTTTTTTCTATATAAATATTCGGAATAAAATTATATTTAATATAGTATTTATTTTATTTGATCTTTTTTTGAAAATATCGAAAAAAGTACTTGAAAAATTTAGAGTATTTCCTACTTATATAATTATAAGAATAGAGTATTATAAAGATATCTTACCTTTACAGCCAAAGTCTCGTTTCTGGCACTCGAATACTCTGGCCCCACAGGAAAGAATCACACTTCGCGAACAAGTAAAAATATACTCGCGAAACTTTTCGAAGGAATAAGGATTTGTGAAGACAGGGATTGAAGTTGGTTAGGACTAGGGAAAGGACATGATTCTCCTGATAAAAAAATCATGAGCTCACGTGTGCAGGGACGCCAGCCCCTGAAGTAGGTATGCTCATCTTTATCTATAAGAACAAAGAAGTACACACCTACCCATTACCCAAAGATAAAGGATTTGATTTTACAAAAAATAAGAAAATCAAATAATTCATCTAGATGTAAGAATTAGAAGGAAGAGCACCTACCTGAAAAAAGAAAAAAATATTTTTAGTAAAAAAATATTGTGAATTTAAAGTATTTCTTTCTATATAAGTATTCGCAATAAAATTATATTTAATAAATTATTTATTTTATTTGATCTTTTTTTTGAAAATATCGAAAAAAGTACTTAAAAAATTTAGAGTATTTCCTACTTATATAATTATAAGAATAGATTATTATAAAGATATCTTACCTTTACAGCCAAAGTCTCGTGTCTGGACCTCGAATACTCTGGCCCCACAGGAACGGATCACAATTATTTACACTCGCGAACAAGTAAAAATAGACTGGTGAAACATTTCGATAGAATAAGGATTTGTGAAGACAGGGATTGAAGTTGGTTAGGATTAGGGATAGGGATAGGACATGATTCTCCTGATAAAAGAATCATGAGCTCACGTGGGCAGGGACGCCAGCCCCTGAAGTAGGTCTGTACATCTTTATCTATAAGAACAAAGAAGTACACATCTACCCATTACCCAAAGATAAAAGGTTTGATTTTCCGAAAAATAAGAAAATATCAAATACTTCATCTAGATGTTAGGATTAGTAGGACGAGCACCTACCTGAAAAAAGAAAAAAAAATATTATTAGTAAAATAATATAGTGAATTTAAAGTATTTTTTTATATATAAATATTCGCAATAAAATTATATTTAATATATTAGGTATCTATGATATTTATAGAAAATTTTGAAAAAATTAATATGAAAAATTTAGAGTATTTCTTAGTTATTTCAATATAAGAATATAATTATTTAATAGATATCTTACCTTGGCAGCCACCGTCTCGTGCCTGGAGCTGGGATGCTGACCCCAAAGGAGCACACTGACACTCATGCACACTGTCTCTATCAACATCTTTCTCTCCCCTTTATATATCTTTCACTATCTCCCCCTACACACCCACCACTGACCCTACCCCCCCCCACCACACATACCGTTGTCCCTATCTCCCCCCCCCCCCCCCACATCCCTCGCAAATTTATAATTCAAGGTTTAGAAACTCTCAGAAGGAAAGCAATTCTTCAGAAGAGAAAGAAAATGTTAGTTCGAACACTCAAGATATAATAAATAATAATTTGAGTGAAAATAAAAGTGGTACAATGAATTACAATTATTTCTATCATTAATTGATTAAAAAACAAGCAAATTGTTTGATATATGAGAGAAAATATTGATAAAAATTGTGAAAATTTAACTCAAAATAAAATTAATAATATCGACTCTTTTGAAGATATTCTAATTACTAATTCTCAATTGAATGAATTGGACAATTTTTGCAATAAGATGAAAAATACAAAAGTTATTTCTTCTTTATAAAATGAGGAAATATCAACTAAAGATAGTGGAAATTCTAAATATAGTTATTTCAATTTTCCTTTACCAAGTATTAATTGGAGTCAAAAAATATAAGAGGAAAAGAAAAAACCAATTAATATAACAAAGGAAATTTCTTATATGAATTAAATACCTATGTAATATATAAAATTTGAAGACACTGTTTCTAATGGTAGTTAAAATGCGACCATTATCTCGATGTAATATGTATATTACTTTACCATACAGAGTATGGTCAACTATTGTAATCGGGCATGAAAAAATTGTTTTTTTTGGATTCGTTTTTTCGAAATATCTCAAAAACGACTGAAATTATTTTCATAGAAAAAAAATTGAGCGAAACCATGGAATTTTGCTCTACAACACTGTCCTAACGTGTGAACAGCGAAAAAATTATATTTTTCGAGATATTAATTGTTTTGTCAAAATGTCTGTTAGTACTTAGGTACGTTATCAAATTTTGTCTACACTCTAGCTCAAAAACTAGTGTGAATAACAAAACAAAATTTCATATGTAGATTCTTTATATTGAGATTAAGAGCTGATTAGATTTTGATTGGAATCGAAATAAAAATTAAGGGAGGGTTAAAAAATTATAAAATTTTAAAAGTAAATGAGCTGACGTGTACTGTTTGGACATCCACTTGACTTTACCATACAACCTGGCCCCTCACTTATATTTAATATTTAATAAAATTATTTATAATCATGTAGGGGAGGGGGGGTTAGTTTTTCCATTTTTAGACTTTTTAGACATTTTTAAACTCCACTGATTATGTATAGAAAATTTGGTTGAGTTTGGTACAAGAGCCTAGATTTTCATTTTTTGACCCTACACCCTCCCCCCCGCCCGGGGCGGTTAGTTTTTAAATTTTTAGACTTCTGGGGTCCCACTAATTATGTATACAACATTTGGTTGGGTTTGCTCAAATAGCCTAGATTTTTAATTTTTAACCCCCCTTCCACTTCCCTTAATTTTGGGTCGATATGAACCAAAGTCTAATCAGATCTTAATCTCAATGGACCAAAACTACGTGTGAAATTTGGTTTCGATATTCCCACTAGTTTTTGAGCTAGCTCGTCCACAAAAATTTGGTAACGCATATGGTAGACTAACAGACATTTTGACAAAACAATTATTATCTCGGAAAATATAATTTTTTCGATGTTTACTTATTAGAGCTTTTTTGTAGAGCGAAATGCCATGGTTTTGCTCAATTTTTTTAATCAAAATAGTTTCAGCCGTTTTTGAGATATTTCGAAAAAAAGAAGGAAAAAACACTTTTTTCATGCACGATTGCAATAGTTGACCATACCCTGTATGGTAAAATAAAAAGGCAAGAAAAATAAAATTTATTATAAAAGAGATCTATAATAAAGAAGATGGAGGGGGGCGGTCAGAAATAACTTCAAATAATTAAATTTCTAAACAAAAATCGAAGAAAGCTGATATTTAGTTTATATAGCCTATATTCTCTTTTATAAGAAGATATGATAAATTGTTAATCAGTCCGAAATTCAGAGGGACGAGAGGGTTCTTTCGTAAATATCATAAATATTAAATATAAGAGAGGGGGCAGGTATATGGATGGCCACATCAGTTTATTTATTGTCAAGAAAGGTCTAATTTTTTGTTTGGAAATGGTATAATTTAATCAGCTTGCTACTTCTTTTCTTGTTAGAAACTATAGAAGACATTTTTCTTTAATTAATAGATGGGATTATGCGTAAGAAATTATGACTACGAGTAAAAGATTGAAAGAAAATAAAAATGAATAACTACTACAGAGTAGAAAATTCTTTAGGATAATGATTAAGAATTGCACTTGTTAAGGTGGAAATTGTTCCTGAATGGGATGTTAATGAAGTTTGAATATAAAATGAATAGAGTACTTTAGAAATGTTACGAGCCGTAAAACTGTTTCTATTGCTTGCGTTATAGAAAAATTAAAAGAAACATTAAATGAAATGTTCAAACAAAGCGATTCTCATACTTTTTTTCTCTCCCGGGAGAGCAAATTCTGCAAACTATAACTCTAGTATTTTACGGGCTCATAGATTTAGAAAAAGTATTGGATGACATTTTTTGGAAAATCATGCTCAAAATCATAAAACAGACGAGAATAAAATTTATAGAATGAAAATTAATTTATAATCAGGGGCGGTTCTATAAATATGCAGCCCAAGGCCCCGTGGATATAAAGGGCCCCAAGCCCCCATTGAAGAAATGGACAATATTGCGAATTAAAATGGAATATATAGAAAACAAATATAGGACAACAATGTCGAACAATCGAGTAAATTATTTATCAGTTCTTTCCATAAATTATAATTTAACAAAGGACTTATAATGTCATGAGCAAATATAGGAATTTACAGCGCAGAAATGCAGAAAGGTTGCTTTATAATTTATATTACATAACTATACATTTTTTTTGGCTTTTCGGCCTTTCTAGCCATAAGCCAATTTACGATACTATTTATTTTTTTAATTTTGTCTCTACCCAGGGGTCAGATTTTAGCCGGATGCCTCGAGTCGGATTCGAACCCGGGTCCACTTGGTTAGCAGGCTGGCACGCTAACTCTTAACCTATCTGAACCCCCACATAACTATATATAACCTGTTAATTTCATTTGCAAAAATGTCTTACAGTTACTAATTTTGTGTATCTAAGTCATATTAAATAAATAAAATATTTTATTGTCCTAATTTTTTTCCTATACCGTATACATCATCATAGAAAACAGTTTTTTGACAAAATGGCAATTTGTTTGATTGATTAGGTAGGTCCCCAAGTAGTGTTAGTTAGCCCAGGGACCCACAAATTCACGGTCCGCCCCGTTTATAACATATCATCAGTCAATCTGTTGTTAAAGATTCATGAGTCGATTTTGAATAATTCGGGCTCCGGTTTATAATATGATGTTAATTTTTGTAGATTGACTCTAGTTTTTGGGCAAATTCTTGTGAAAAATATTTATTTTCACAATGAAATATGCTCGTATATTACTCCAATGAGGCCATCAGTTTAACTAACCTCAATAAAACAAATTCTTGTTATTTTTTTAGAGGAGAGTAAGTGATTCCGAATTAAATCCACGTTGTTTTGTCAAATAAAGCAGGTTTGATGTATTCGCTTATTACAAGCAGGTAATTACAATTTAGAAATAGATGAAATTTTGACAGGTTTCGATTATTTTAAGTTCATGATTTCAATTCCTACTAATAGAAACAATGATTATATTTTTTGGGTGATGGAAATAAAATTAGAATCAATTTAGACAAATTTTTGTTTCGAAACACGATAAAAACCTTAAACATTATTTAAATAACCAAATGTTTCACTACAAACCAACACCCTATATAATGCCCCTGCTTCGCATAAAAACCGTGCAGACATTGCCTCTTCAATTAATTTAGATTTATGCAAACTTAAAAACTGGGGATCCCAAAACTTAGTTAACTTCAATGCAGTGAAAACTCAGTGTTGCCTTATTTCTAGGCGCGTCGACAGAAACCTCCCAAACATATCATTCGACTCAAACTCACTAGAATTCAGGGATAAAATTTCAATGCTAGGCGAAACTCTAGGGTCTGACCTTTCATGGAATGACCATATCTCAACCACTGCTAAAGCTGCAGCGCGCAAGCTTGGTCTCCTATTTAGGTCTAGACGCTGTTATACTCCCAGTCAACTTCTTATACTGTATAAGGCTCAAATTCGTCCCTCTCTCGAATATGGAGGGGCGCCTCCAAGCATTCTCTTGCTACACTTGATGCAATTCAGAAGCGAGCAATTAAACTAATAGGAGACCGGGCTCTAACCAACTCACTCGACTCCCTTGCTCACCGAAGAACCGTTTCTGCCCTTTCCCTGTACTACAGATACTATCATGGTATCTGTTCAGTCAAGCTGAAATCAAGTAAGGGGGTAATGCCCTCTTTACGAGAAACACACGGTTTTCGAACGCTCAGCACCACTTCGCTGTCAAATTGGATAAAAGTCGAACAAGCGCTTTCGCCAACTCTTATCCCTATGACCTCCAGAGACTGGAACTCGCTCCCTGCCACCATCTTTCCCGCGACTTATAACCTTCAGCTATTTAAGATCCGTATCCACAGATACATTCGACCCCCGCCCAGCCTATAAAATTCTTTCTTCTTCTTTTCATGATGTAGGGGCCAACCCAGGCCTTTAGGGGTTGCACCTTTTTGGTGTAACTCCTTCTCTCATCATTTTCATAAAAAAAACCGCATTCTTTTAGTTTAATATTAAGAAAAGTTGGGCTCACTTATACTCGGACTCGCCTTTTTTTTATGGTATTCATTTTTATCAAATATAGTTTTAGATCAATATAAAATGTTAAATGATTTCAAATTCATTTTTATGCTTGTGATTCCTATTATTTGAAAGGATTTTTTATTCACTTCCTGAAGTGTGATCTGGAGATTATGATACATTTTATGAAGACAAGGAGTTCTGATGCCAAATGGTTAGTATTTTCCAATTTTGAGAGATATTTTCTATCTTTAGAGTGAAAACTGAAAAAAAAATCAGAAAAAATTAAAATGCCATTTGGGGCGGTATTGAATAGTGGAAGTTAATGAGCTGAAATTCGGTATACAAGTTTTATATTAATAACCTACTACACTGTGTCAACATTCTAGTTCAAACATTTAATTGAAGAATAATCACTTTTTCTATCAATTTCATCATGCAAATCATATCTTATAAATTATTTAACTCAAACTTTGGTGGCCACAAAGTTCAATTGTAAGTTATTATATGATTTTTATTAGACCATCGATAAAAATATTTAAATTCACAAAGTTTCAGTTACAATTTCCATAAATAAATATAGCTTGAATGTTTCAAGTCTTTGAAGTTGTTGATATAATCAAGATCTTACTAAAGCTTTTACAGAGCTGTTAGTTACTGGCTTAAGTTTAAACTTTTAAATTTAATTTCCTTTGAATTTGAAGTCATAAGTATGGGATAAATAATAAAATAACTATTTTAAAATAATATTTACCTTTAAAAAAATTAACTGAAATGTGTACCGTTTTTTCACAAGACTTTTAATTGGATGTATGGCGAGCAATTGAAATACGTGCTCAGATGTTATTCTTTTTCAAATTCATCCTTGTTAATTGGATGTTTGTTCCACTTTTGGTAGATAATTGACATTGAGATGCTGTAGCTTGAATAAATCGTCGATATCTTAGAATCAGTGCATGGTTCGATAGCTGGTATATTCTGAAACCAAGTATTTCAATTACGTTAATTAAAAGAATCAATAGAGTGTGTGTATGAAAATTGAAATTGAAATGTTAATATTATAATATTAATTTGAACTGAGTGGATATTGATGAGGCAGTCCAAAATTCAAAAAAAAGAAGATAATATTAAACTATCTTTTTATTCATAAACCGACGTTTTCCCTCCTTCTTCAGGGTCTGTAATCAATTAAAATGGGATTTGGCCATCATCACAATTAAGATCAGATTTGGACTGCTTCATCAATATTCACTCAATTCACTTATCAGTCAGTCTCCAAAAAATACTTCAATATTTTTAATTTGTTACTTCTAAGGAAAACGGTGTTGGTTGTGAGTGAAACATAGTAAATAAAAGAATATAAATATATAAAATATATATATATATATATATATATATATAGATGTGGGGTTTCACAGGAATAAAATTACAATAGTTTAAAAATAAAACTCAAATAAAATTACAACAGTTTAAAAATAAAACTCTTAATAAAATTACAACAGTTTAAAAATAAAACTCAACTTTTTAAACACTTTTTATTCATTTTTAAAATGTAATTTTATTCCTGTGAAAACCCACATCTATATATAAATACATTTTTTTATATATATTCTTTTATTTTTAATTTGAACTAATTATTATATTCGGTTCCTGGACATGGAATATTACTTCTTGGAAACATTTATGTTAAAATAATATGTAACGTAGTATTATGTAACGTTTCGCCTCTAATCGAGGCTCTAAACTAGAAAATAAGTATTATAGTTGTAATCTAATCCTTGAATTCATACTTTTTATTTAAGATCAACTTTCAAACCATTATATTAGGGTGTTATAACTTCCCCCGATATGTGGAGGCAAACATCGAAATTTTACAGGACATAAAAAAAGGTTAAATTAAAATATAATAAAAAAATACTATATTTCTGAGTACGGCCTTGATCTGTATCTAAACACAAAACTAAATAAGTACTTTTAAAAATGTATCTTTAACAAAATTGTTATTTGCAGAGATTGTGGTGTTGGTGCAAGGTGAAACATCTTTAATAAAGATAAGAGTAAATAAATATTATATTTAATATGGATTTACTATGAGTTAAGGATACTAGGTCACTTATTTCACATTAAAATTAAAAAATTAAAAGAGTTACTTTCTGTATTTCCTGAAGATGGGTTGACAGCCCGAAATATATATATTGAAAAAAGAAAAAAATTATATCTTTTAATTTTTTAATTTTAATGTGAAATAAGTGACCTAGTATCCTTAACTCATAGTAAATCCATATTAAATATAATATTTATTTACTCTTATCTTTATTAAAATTGTTATTAACAAAGCTAAGTAAGTTTTACAATTTGTATAATTGATTGTTTTCCAAAAGACTCGACCTTTCGATTTATATTTGAATGTTCATCAGGATCTGAGTACATTTGGATAAAAATATCAAACAAAGTACGGAAAACATTCATATAAGAGCCCAAATTGCCAATAGAAGCAGACTTTAAATTTCAAATGAAATCACAAGAGGTTAGACCCAAGATAGAATGGATTATTTTTAATTCTATATTAAAAGAGTTGTTTTCACCTCATTGAGAATCGAGCTCGAGCGCCAAAATTAGAGGCCAATTAGCTACACTGTAGGGTGTGAAGTACTCCGCTGGCATTTATACAAGGTACTAAATATTTCATTTTCTTTATTGGGCCGCGCAGGAGGGGGCCTCCTCTTACAGATAATAAATTACAAATTTAGTATAGTTCAATGGCATTTTAAAGTAAAGTTAAAATTTCATAAGGCGGGTCATTAACTGACTTGGGTAAAATACTTTTATCACTGGGTTTGATTTTTTTTCACTTTGATTAATTGTGACCCGCCCTATATGTCCTTCTATTAAAAGAATAACAATTTAATAGAGAACTCCTCATCGCCCTATAAGTGATGTAAATCTTCATTTGTAGAAGTGTGCCTACTTCACGGGGTAACCGGTTTGCTAATTTTGGCACTTGGGTTCGATTTCCGAGAGGGAAAATACAACCCCTCAGATATATAATTAAAAATTATCTATTCCATTTCAGATCTAGTATGTAGATGATGACCTCTTGTGATTTGAAATTTAAAGTCTGCTTCCATTGACAATTTGAGCTTTTAGATGACGGTTTTCCGTTTTTTGTTTGGTATTTTTGTCTAAATGTACTCAGGTCCTGTAGAATATTTAAATATAAATCGAAAAGTCGAGTTCTGGAAATCATTCTCTTCATTTGGCTGCCCAAACTTGTAATCCTATATAAGCTACAGCCAGAGCTGGGCACAAATCGTTAATCCGTTAATGGTTAATTAACGAAATTAACAAATTGCTTAACGATTTAACATTTAAGTTAAACTAAAAAAATGTTAACGGTTTTCTTAACTTCCGTTCAAATGAACTTCTGTTAGCTTTAGCTTTAGTCCGTTATATTGGTCAAGAAGCTTATGGAAGCAAGGATTGAAGAAGCTCTGCATAAAGAAAGAGACTCAAACGAAAAGGATAATATTAGCATTAGTGGAAGTAGTAATAATGAAGAAGAAGTTTTTTCATCAGTGTTATTTACACTGAAGAAAGGGCCAAAGGCCACAAATCTCTAGAAAACAAAGCTCAGAATTTGGTCAAAACGTGGCTGAACTCAAAGTCAAAAGACTCTTTTACAGATGCTGCATTTCTAGTAGAACCGGTTTTAATAGAATTGTTTATTAAATATAACACCGCTATTCCGTCTAGCGCTGCAGTTGAACGCCCTTTTTCTACAGGAAAATATGTTTTTCGGGCGAAACGATCATCGCTGTCGGATGACAATTTTAATATGCTAATGTTTATGAAGGGAAACATGCACCTAATGCAAAATGATGATCAATAACTGATTGCTGTTTATTGCAATAGGTGCATAAGTTTCTGTGTTTTCTTCCTAAAACCCGTAAAAAATACTTAATTTAATTAAATTAGTTTTATTTACCTCTGTAACACTGTACCAAAGCGAAGCCTCATCTGTTATCTTTAATATACATATAGGTAATGCTTAAACATCAGTACAACTTTTAGGTGGTTAACTTTTAACGAATAGCTTTAACTTGCGTTAAATTTGTGAAAAGTCAACGCTTTAACGATTATCGAAGTTAACTTTTTGAGTAGCGGATTAACGATTAACGAAGTTAACTTTCGAATTAACTGTGCCCAGCTCTGGCTACAGAAATATGAATTTCTCTTTAAGCACATTATAGTTATATCTGAAATACGAGTAATTCTACGGGTGGCACTTGAAAATAAACTCTACAAGATCAATGAACTTTTTATTAATGTTATCTCTATTTGTTAGCGATGTTTTATTCTCTCAAGTGCCCCCGTCTCGTCTGCCTCTGTTTTGCAGCCATCTGATGCGGTTAGGCGATGTACATTAAGAGATAAGCAAATGATTGGTTCGTATAGATGGATGGATGAGCAAACAGCCATCAGCCTCTTCGATCAACCCTCCAAGCCAAGCTTCGTCGTCTCCATCTCGTTTTAATGCATGCATATTGTGCCTAGTCCAAGTTGAAACGGATTTGGCACGTCTCTTTCCCCTACCACGTCCTAATTGAGTACCGGTGGCTTCTCAAGTACCCAAATGGAACGCACCAACAGCAATTAAAATCCCAACAGGCATCCTGGATGTGTTGTTCTCTCTCTTGACCAAATGCACCCGAGAGAGAGGGAGAGAGAAAGCTAGCAAGCAGTTAAGCGAGTTTAAACAAAAACATACCAATTGGTGATAATTGGGGAAATTCTTAATGGGTCACATACAGAAAAAGAGATTTTTAAAGTAAATAGATTCATCCAAAAGAATAATAGCAATTTATAAACTTGGCAGCAGGATAAGGTTTTTAAACTAATAATTAAGGTAGTTCTTTCACAAATGCAAAAATTCAAGAAGTCTTCGAAGCTTGTAATATAAGTCATTAAAAGCATTATAAACACATTGTTAAAATATAAAGACGATTTACCACACCAAACATGAAATAATTGCAATTTAAAATGAAATTTTTTACATATGGTAGATTGGGAAAGGGTGGGAAAATGATCATTATTTTATTTTTTTTCATTGAAGGACTTTCACCATCTTGATGAAAAACTAATATTTGTTAGAATAATATATTCGGAAAATTATTTACCTCTTAGTTTTGATAAAAAATAAAAAAAAAACATATTTGGGCGATTGCTTTTAGTGGAGGGGATATAAGATCAATGGCTTGGAAACGATCCATTCATAAAGAGGATATAGTAGTGTGAGAAGTACAGTCACTTAAAAAAAACATAACCTAAAATTTTAGGACCGTTCATATGTATAGAGTGGTTACGAGACTAAAACTTTTTGTGTGGATTGTCCCGAAAGAACTATCTTTTGAAGTTATGCATTACGAGAATTCCCGTTCAGTTCACGTTCTAATTAAAACTGTTTAAATAGTAATGTATTAAGCAGTGCACTTGCACCCCCTGCCATGAAAGTAAATACACAGAAAAAGATTAAGAATTGATTTGAATTTGACATTAACTTAATTGACATAACATAACTGTCTAATATTATTTGCCTACCTATAATTATAAGGATGCACAATTATAAATTATATTTTATTAGTTAATAGTATAGTGTGTAAATGCAGATGCACCCCCCTGCAAGCCCGATTCTATAACTGAGCAAAATGGGCACATGCCCAGGGGCGCAAGGGTTTTGGGGCGAAAAGGGGGCGCAAGAGAATAGAGGAGTTGGGGGCACTCGAGGGGTGAACCGCGACCTAAAATTGTGTACACCTACTTCCAATTCCACTTTCATTTCCAAGTAGAAGACAATAGATTATCTAATGAATTCCAAAGTAATTCCAAATTATTCCAAAGACGGTATACACCTAATTCCAATCGCGGTTCACCTCTCGGGGGCACCTGTTTAATTTGCCCATATCGCCACGAGGGTTAAAAACGGGCCTGCCCCCCTGAAAATAATCCTGCCGGCGCCCATGATTGTAGGTATTTAAAATTACACAATATACCTATAATAAAAATTTATTTAAAAAAATTGTCCAAAATGAAATCAGTATTGAAAATTCACCCCTTGTTAGGAGCAACCTTTTAATTTTATTATCCCTTTGAAAAATTCAAGATTTCCCGATTCAGATACGAATTGTGGTTGTGTAGTCATATATTATGTAGATTGTAGATATAGGAAAGCAGTCAGGCTGGAATAAATACTTTTTTTCATCTTTCTATTGTTGACATTTTGATAAAAATTCTAATCTTCATCAGGACCTGAGTCAAATAATATAATATATATCATTATATTTCTAGAGAAACAATAATCAGATGAAATAAATGCAGATAACTCACAAAGAATATGTTAAAACAAATGATGACATTTGCAGATATACTTATATTAATAACAACAAGGGATATCGTTATAAAAATAACAATAAGCCAAAGAGTAAAATAATATATAACGATTTTCTTTCCTTTTTGAATTCTAAAAATTCCAAAATAAAATTTTCTTCACCTGTTTTCAATACAAATCATATATCTAGGTTAGTTTTTATAAAATCATTTAGGTATTAAAAAACTTTTAGGAACGACCAACAGAGCGCACTGCTACAAAAGATTTAAATTCAAAAACAAATTTATTTACTTTTTTAGTCCAGTCAAATTGTGTTTTTATCAGGAAAGTTTTGGAGTAGTTCGAGGGGTGAACCGCGATTGGAATTAGGTGTACACCGTCTTTGGAATTACTTTGGAATTCATTAGATAATCTCAAAGAGAAACAAAGAGGTTGTCCTCTGCTTGATGCAAATAAACATACACACATATATATATATGTGTGTATGTTTATTTGCATCAAGCAGAGTGACAACCTCTTTGTTTCTCTTTGTGAATCAACAACTCTGCTACTTTCGGCAAAACAAAAACTTTTCAATTAAATTAGATAATCTATTGTCTTCTACTTTTTTTTTTTTTTAATGCAATCGAATGCAAGAAGGGGTGCACCAGTAAAGATGTAGCCCCTATGGATCTCGAAAGACCCTTGCATTACCGAAGAGAAGGAAAGTTGTTTAAGTGAGAGGGTGTAGACGTAGGTGTCTATGCACCCTGGTTTTGAAGGTTTGAAGATCATAGGTGCTGGGAAAGATAGAGGCTGGGAGAGAGTTCCAGTTCCTTGACGTCATGGGGATATATGAATTCGCGAATGAAGTGGTCCGGCACTTTTCTAATTTGACCGCGAAAGAGTGTTGGGAGTCGGCAAAACGTGTGCTGCGTGCAAAGCATGCTTTGGGGGAATTATTGATTTTATCTCATCAGAGCACCTGCCGTGATAGTATCTATAGAAAAGGGAAAGGGCGGAGACATCTCTTCGATGAGCCAGCGAGTCGAGGGAGTCGGTGAGGGTAGAATCGTCAATTAGCCTGACGGCTCGTTTCTGAATTGCATCAAGGGTAGCAAGAGAATATTTTGAGGCTCCTCTCCACAGATGAGAGCCGTATTCGAGATAGGGGCGGATTTGGGCCTTGTAGATGGTGAGAAGTTGTGGGGGTTTGTAAAATCGCTTGGACCTGAATAAGAAGCCAATCTTCCTTGCTGCAGATTTCGCCACAGAGGAGATGTGTTCATTCCAAGACAGGTCAGATGCGACAGAGACGCCCAACATGGATAGGCTGTCACACATTTTCAGGGTATTCGAATCGAAGTGAATATCAGGGAAATCTCTATTTTCGCGCCTAGAAATTAGACAACATTGAGTCTTGTTTGAATTGAAGTTAACTAAATTTTGAGAGCCCCATTTATTCAGTTTGTCTAGGTCGAGAGTAATTGAGGAGGCAATATTGATTCGATTATTCGGGAGAGAGGGTTTGCCGTGTAGAGTGCTATCGTCGGCGTAACAATGAGTGGGGTTTGCCGTTTGATCAATAAGGTCGTTTATATAAATAAGGAAGAGTGTGGAGGAGATTACAGAGCCTTGGGGAACACCAGAGTTTGTGGAGAACGATTCAGAAGATGTTCCATCCACCACAACTTTTATACTTCGGTTTGTCAGAAAGCTTTCAATCCATTTGCGAAGTGTTGGTGTGAATCCAAAGGCTGGTAGTTTGGCAAGAAGATTTTTGTGCCAAACCTGGTCAAAAGCTTTGGAGATATCAAGGGCTACAGCGAGGGTTTCTTTTCCGGCCTCTAGAGTATTGTTCAAGGTGTGGGTGACATAGGTTAAGATGTCGCCTGTGGAACGATTTTGTCTGAATCCATATTGCCTATCGTGAATTAATTTATTGTTTTCTAAGTGATGAAGGACGTGTTGGTTTATGACTAATTCCATTAATTTGGAAAGAACAGAGGTGATCGAGATAGGCCTGTAATTAGAGATTTGTGATGTGTCTCCTTTTTTAGGAATAGGTGTGACTCTGGCTATTTTCCAGCTTTTGGGGAATATGCCCGACTCGTAAGAGAGTTGGAATAGCTTGGATAAGATAGGGGCAAGTTCAGGGGCGCATTTTTTAATGAGAATTGGTGGGATGTTATCCGGGCCTGCGGCGGATTTGGAATTTAATTTATTAATGGCTTTTATGATTATTTGGGGCCTGAAAATTATTTTGCCCATGAGGTTGGTTTGGGGGGTATAAGTGGGCGGGTTAAGCCCTTTGTCATCTAAAGTGGAGTTAGTTGCGAAATAGGATGCTAGTTGGAAATGAAAGTGGAAGTGGAAGTAGGTGTATACGATATCAGGTCGCGGTTCCCCCCTCGGGGTAGTTCTGATCTTTTGCATATATATGTTTTTTGGGGCCCAAAATTTCCAATAATATCTCAAAACAAAATATAAAAATGCCATGAGAAACAGAGTAAAACACCTACTACGTTCAATTCTTAACTTTTCTGAATAAATTTTTTATTCTAAAGTATAATAATACAGTCACAAATTCATCTCTTTGTAGTCATATTACAAGCGAAAAGTGTATATCGTCAAAGGCTTAATCTTTGCAAATCAAGTTGTAATGAACCCTGTATCATTAATTACCATCCCCGAGTAGCAGTTAATATTTATAACTAGACTGAATATTTTTCTCGCTGGTTTTTATTGCATCTCGCACAATTTAATCGGCGAGAGTTTTTCCGTTAATTAAATCGTTCATTTCATCTATTTCTATTGAACATGTCTCTCAATTAGCAATCTCTCATTTTTTATATGACATATATATCTATAACCCCCCTCCACCTGCACTTCAATTTATATTCCATCTTTCGCCCCCCGAATTAATTAAAATTAATCAATCCGCACACATTGCACATTTGATTGCAAAAAAAAGAGACATCATAGAGATGTAATAAAATATTTTTACTTAATGTTGAAAAATGGCAAAAAGAAATAAAGAGATGAATTAAAATATATATATATATATATATACTGAAAATATAACAAATATTTTTCTGTTAAAATAATTGTATCAAGCGGTATTCGTTTTGTATGAAAAATGTTAAAAGTTAGGTATTTTTGATGGTTTTCATTTTTTTCTCTCATGGCATGGCAAGTGAGAGATGGCGACTTGGCAACGTCGCACCAAAATTACTCAATTTTTTCATATCTAAAAAACTTCTGCAACTGGTGAATTTTAGATTTTTAGCTAATTCTTTCAACCTAACTATACTGTTCTCATCTGGAATTTCGCATTGAGCTGTTTCATGAAGTGTTTTTTTATTCTTTGTCTTTTAGCGTCGGTAAGAACTCAATGTTGCTAGATCCAAGAAACGACGCAGTGAAAATATTTTTGGCTTTCTGCGTATGTGAGAGTACGGGAAAGAGCGAATTGCATCTGTGCTATATTAAGGAACGTCCTTAACTAGAAATATTTTATCTCTTGCTTCTCACGGGGTCAATTACCTGATTGGATATAGAAAATTCGTTTTATTGTTATAACAAGCTAGCCGTTTATCGTTATCGTTTACCCCATGAGAAATAAGAGATAAAATAATTCTAATTAAAAAGACTGATGATGAAGGTAAAACCTTCGAAACTACAGTCTTTAACAAATAAATAACACATCATAGCCTCAGTGATTTCACTTTATGAATCAACAACTCTGCTACTCTCGGCAAAAAAAAATCTTTTCAATTATATTTTTGAATTAAAGGGTTGAAAATATGATTTAATAAGTCGACAGAATAGGAAAAATAATAAAACAAAAGAAATATATAAATTAGAGAACATGAAATTGAAAATAAAACAATAATATATGGTATAAACTTATCTAGAAAAAGACGGGAAGGAAAGGAAAAGAATCCGGAAGAAAAATTTCTAGATCCGGGTTATTCAAAACGGCTATTGTTTCGGGCTCCCACCCTCTGTTTTACAATAACAATAAACAAAGTAATGAAAGGAGCTAATTTTTTAACTTTTCAATTTTTCAACTCCATAAAGTTTTTATTAAAATATTTATCAATAAAAAAAAAGCGGCTAAGTACAAATGGGACTCGCAAACCGAGTGTTCCTGTCATCTGATTGGTCATTCCACCCGGCACAAAGTGAATTTTAAGGTTTTACCATTTGCCAACGTTTAAAAAGAGTTTACCAACCGACATACAACTGGCCCTAAGGGCCTGTTGTATGTCGCAAAGTAAATACTTTTACCACTAACCAAGAGTAGATGGTAAATGGAGGGGCTGGGATGGCCAATGAGATGACAGGAACTTTCAGTGCCTGTCTTCTGATTGGCCATCCCAGTGGCTCCATTTACCATCTACCGTTTGTTAGTGGTAAAAAGCATTTACTTTGCGACATACAACCGGCCCTAAGACATCACGATATTCTGGATGCCTTAAGGCCCCTTTGTCCAACTTCTAAAGTGAGATTTTTTCACTTGTTATTTGAATTCCAAGGTACGGGAAGGACATTACTTGCTCTATGATGTTGTAGAGTTGTAATTTGCACCGAAGTGGTTCTTTAGAGATGGTGAGCGATTTTGTTTTCTTCGGTGATACTCTTAAATCAAATTTATCACAAGAGAGCGAAAATTTATAGAGGAGGCGTTTAAGATCATCTTCGTATTCCGCAACCAAAGCTGCGTCGTCTGCGTAGCACACAATGTTTATATTTTCATCGCCCATTGGAGTATCCTGGAATTCGACGGATGACATGGCAACGACCTGGTACATCAATTATTGAATAGTTTATTATATTTAAATGTATTACTAGGGCGGCTTTAACCAGAATGCATACCGAGTCTAGAAAAAGTTGTCACTTTTTCCCTTAATTTTCTTTTTAATTAATTAATTTATTTATTTATATACACATAAAGTGGGTTGCATATCTAATACTACATCAGTCTGAATAATAGAGTGGAATGTATTGGTGTTGAAAAAAGCGTGTGGGAATAACCGATGTGCTTTGTGCGTGTAACCAATTCCCCTTTCCTCACGTGTGGTAAATAAATTTCCAAAGGACTTTCCACTTAATGAGGAAGTGGTGGCGAGGAATGAAAAAGGTCGTTTATTTTTCACACCAGCCCTGCTTGGTTACTCCTGCTGCGTGTTAAGTCCTCGGCGGTTCATAACGAATCATTTCCTTAATTCCCTTAAATTGTTACCCATTAGTGAATAGAATTCCATTTTACCATTCAATTTATTTCAATATTCATTACTCTGTAGGCTCGGCAAGCTTTGCATACCGGGCGGGCCTAGTCACTTTGTTCAAATGTCTGAAATGTGAAGAAAAATAAGCTGACGTGTTCTGATGTGGCCATACACTTGACTTTACCATACAATCTGGCCCTTAAAATTATTTATAATCATGTAGGGGGAGGTTAGTTTTTGCATTTTTATAACTTCTGGGGCCCCACTGATTATGTATACAAAATTTGGTTAAATTTGGTAAATGGGCAAGATTTTCATTTATTGACCCCCCGCCCCCTTTTTTTGGGTGGTTTTTTGAATTTTTAGACTTTTGGGGGTCCACTGATCATGTATACAAAATTTGGTTGAGTTTGCTCAAACGGCCTAGATTTTTCATTTTTAATCCCCCCCCCCCCTCCGCCACTCTTAATTTTGGGTCGATGTGCACCAAAATCTAATCAGCTCTTAATCTCAATGGACCAAAACTATGTGTGAAATTAGGTTTCGATATTCACACTAGTTTTTGATCTAGCTCGTACACAAAAATTTGGAAACGCACAGACAGACATTTTGACAAAACAATTATTATCTCGAAAAATATAATTTTTTCGATGTTCGCTTTTTTGTAGAGCGAAATGTCATGGTTTCGCTCAATTTTTTTAATCAAAATAGTTTTAGCAGTTTTTGAGATATATCGAAAAAAAGAAAGGGAAAAAAACCACTTTTTTCATGTTTTTTTTTCACGATTACAATACTTGACCATACCCTGTATGGTAAAGTAAAAATTAATATAAAATTAGAGGAAAGGGTGAAAACTTTTCCTTACTATTTGAATTTTTTTTTTTTTGTTTAATTAACAATTTTTTAAAAATATTTACATTAAAACAAAATGTAACAATATTTTTTATATGTCAGAAAGGTTTGCCTTCTCAGCAGTCAAAATATATATTTTAATTACAATTTATTTGAAAAATCTATAAACTTGTGGTAATGTTTCGATGTTCACTATACAAGACCATTTTGTAAACCGAAACTCAGTAAATTCGTTCAATTATATTTTTTTGTTAAAATAATTTCTGCCGTTTTTTGAGATATTAATTCGATAATAGAATTTAAAAAAAAACAACACTTTTTTCATGAATGATTACAATACTCCATTACCCTGTATGGTAAAATAAATATAAATTTTGAATAGTTTAATATATTTTAAGGTAGTCGTTTCACCATATGGGTTTTCTTAGGATTTTTTTGAAATTTAGAGAGATTATTATTTAAATACTTCTGCATCGATTGGTGGTAAAAGAAAATTTATGAACAATATAGTTATTAAATTCCAAAGATAGAGTTGTTCAGACTCTTATACATTGCACTATACGGGATACCGGAAAGTTTACATACATATTTAATTATAATTAAGAAACTCTTCTTACCATTGTTATAAAAAACTAAACCAACATTAAACAATAACTAATACGTTTTTAAGAAAATTTTAATTCATAGATACAACACAGTTTCTATGATAACAATGAATAAATAATTAAAAATGTATAATGAAAAATTTACACTAAAAACAAGCTGGCAACAACGCATTTATTTAACCTAAAAAGTGGGTTAACTTTAGTAATTTTTTTGACGTTTTTTCGCTTCAGCCATTGTTGCAACAGCTATCAATCGCTTATTAAGAACTTTTTGTTTTATAGATTGACCTTAATAATGTATTTTATTTGTCATTTCTATAATAAAAATATTCAAGCTCTGACAATGTTGCCAGATTTGTCAAACGAGCACGGGATTGGCTAGTAGTGGTACATAAAGAGCAAAAAGCTGGGCTTATGAATTATGAATCCTTATTGTCTGTACTATATACTCTAGCATTAACTTTTGGCTAGTATTATCGCGAAACAACTACCTTAAAAACGTGTGAAAACGCAAAATCAAAGTTAAAATGGCTAAGGATATATATTTATAATATCAAAGAGAGAAAATTAGATGCATGATTTACTTTTACATTTGAATCAAATTTAGAGAACAATTTCTAACGAGAGTTTAAAGCAATAGAATCATAAAAAAAATCCTTGGCTGTATAAAGACACATTCTTTATATAATATATGTGATAGAGGGTGTATGTCTGTGTGTGTGTGTGTGTGTGTGTGCTTAAACGGGGCGAAGTTTAACGAAAAGAGAAAGTGGAAACTTTTTCGTAAATAGGCATCAGCACGCAGAAACACACACCGCTTTTTTCCATCTCCCCTTTGCGTTTAATCGGATCAATTGAAATTCACGCTTCCGCGATTTTAATTTTAAACATTTCCCCTTCTTCTATATATACACACACAGACACAACAACATCCACAAACTCACTCACACAAACGTATCATATATCAAAAAAAAAAACTTTGTGTCTACAATTCTGGGTGTATTTAAGTTATGAATTTTAGGCATTTTTTTGTTGTTGTACTCATAAAATGTTGATTTAAAGTTAAAAATCATATAAACACAAAAAGAATGGTTTTCTGGAATGGGGTGGAATATAAAAAACAAGCAAGGGTGGGGGGAGAGGTGCATTTGAGTGTAAAACAACTGATAAACAAATCTATATTCCTTTGTTTGGATTGTAATTCGATATTTTTTCTCTCAAAAGAGAGATATCAATTAATTTGTAGACAACAAAACAAGATCATTTCCAAAGTCGAATAGTATTACAACACTTGGAATTATATTAACTACAATTAATTTATTGGAAAGACAAAATACGAAATATTTTTCAAAATGTATTTGAAATTAAATGAACAATTCTTGTAAATATATAGAATTAGTTTCTCAAAAACGGCTCTAGCAATTTCAATAAGAATCAGGGGATGACGGGTGTGGGTCAAAACACGTTGCCAAACAAAATAAATTAAATTTTATTTAATTCTAGCTGCAAATAAAATTCGACATTTTTAGTCCAGTCAAATTGTGTTTTTATCAGGAAAGTTTTGGGGTAGTTCTGATTTTTTGAATATATATGTTTTTTGGGATGCTTAATCGAAATCTGAGGTCTCCCACCAAAATTTCGTGAAGCAACATTTAAGAAAATGAAAAAAAAATGGGAAATGTCCATTTTTTGGCAGTTTTTTTGCTTATAATTCAAAAAGTATCAACTTTTCGTAAATAACCTTCCTATTCAAAATGAAAGTTTGGCCATTTTCCAGCTAGCTCAAGCGCTAGCTGAAAAATGGCCTATTTTTTCTGTTTCGGCAAATTCCAAAAACTCGCACTTTTTTGATATTTTCCCATTTTGACCATGAAGGAGCACGTTTTCGACAAAGACCACTCTATACATTTTGAAAGTAGATCAAATTTTTTACAATTCAAACAAAGTTTCATCTTAATTGGTTAAATGGTAATCCGGGCCGCAATGAGCCTGAAGTTTTGAAAAACTGCAATTTTTCCTAAAATGAAAACCACTCATCCTAGAAACTTGATTCCTGTCTCATTCTCTAGAAAATTTTGTTGACTTGAACGTTTACTTGGAGCACTTTTTTGATAAAACTCTTATATTTATAGATATCCAGCATTTTCCATGACACGATATGATCCAAATCCTCAAAAGAGTCATGGAAAATGCTGGATATCTATAAATATAAGAGTTTTATCAAAAAGTGCTCCAAGTAAACGTTCAACAAAATTTTCTAGAGAATAAGACAGGAATCAAGTTTCTAGGATGAGTGGTTTTTATTTTATGAAGGAAAAAATTGCAATTGTTTGCAAAAAAAAAATATATTTTACCTAAATTTAAAATTAAAAATAATATTAATATATCGCTTTTAACTAAAGCAAACAATTATCGAGCAACGATCGCTATGCCAGATATTGTATTTGAAACGTCAAATACAAAATTAAAAAAAAATGTATTTCAAATAGATTTCTTGATTATAGATAAAGATAAGAGTAAATAAATATTATATTTAATATTGATTTACTATGAGTTAAGGATACTAGGTCACTTATTTCACATTAAAATTAAAAAATTAAAAGAAATAAAATTTTTTTCTTTTTCAATTTATATATTTCGGGCTATCAACCCATCTTCAGGAAGTACAGAAAGTAACTAATTCAACTTATTGAATAACAGGTTATATATGTGTTTATTGAAGAGAGGAAAGAATTTTTAAATTATTTTAAAAGGACACTTTCTCTTAAGCTATTGTTAAGAAAGAATAGGTTGGCGTTTGTTGACATAGGCATCTTTAGATGAAAGGAAAGGTGGTAAGTTCATTGACTTGTGTCGCTAGGTTGAGGGTAATTTTTCCGCTTAGATATTAAAAGGTCAATTATTATATTTTTTATATTACCCTCAACCTAGCGACACAAGTCAATGAACTTACCACCTTTCCTTTCATCTAAAGATGCCTATGTCAACAAACGCCAACCTATTCTTTCTTAACAATAGCTTAAGAGAAAGTGTCCTTTTAAAATAATTTAAAAATTCTTTCCCTCTGTTCAATAAACACATATATAACCTGTTATTCAATAAGTTGAATTAGTTACTTTCTGTACTTCCTGAAGATGGGTTGATAGCCCGAAATATATATATTGAAAAAGAAAAAAAATTATTTCTTTTAATTTTTAATTTTAATGTGAAATAAGTGACCTAGTATCCTTAACTCATAGTAAATCAATATTAAATATAATATTTATTTACTCTTATCTTTATTAAAGATGTTTCACCTTGCACCAACACCACAATCTCTACTAATTATTGATTATAGATATAAAATACTTTAAAAAAATGGGTTATATTCAAAATTGGTGAGTTAATAATATAATTTTTGATTAATTTTAATTAGTGTGGAGGCCCCGCATTCGGTTATACACTGGGCTGGGGCAATTTATGAGCGGTTCTGAATTAATCAAACTATAACTAAAATCAGTGACTATTTTCTAATTGTAAAACTGTTCACCGATACAATGGTATAGTTTTAGCATAAACAAATATGTTTACAAAACAAAGGCTTAATAATTAGATATATAAATATATTCTGATTTCTCTACCATTCCTATACTACTACTAATATGTTTCACTATAAACCAACACCGCTTTCCCTAAATGTTATTTCTATACTAGTTGGAGAGTATAAATTTTAAAACATGATGAGTGTTTTTTTTTTATTTTTTCCCTTCACTGTTTTAGTATTCAAATAGTATTTAGGTATTTTTCATTAACTCGCAATACATTTGATTAAAAAACGGTAATTAAGTACCTACTATTATTAATTACAGATCAATGATAATGATTCAGTGTAAAATTGTTCCTATTCAACAAAGTTTTTGTTTGGATAGTAATTTTAAGGTTCGATAAAAAAAGATTGGCTTTGTGTACATTGATTGTCATTAAACCGCAAAGCTTTGGATAACATGGTACAAACAAAGCTTACAAAACCAATCACTTTTTACCTGATAGAGTATATACAGATAAATAATTAGCGGTCGAAATGATGAGAGATTTAAAAAAGTAACTATAGCTACTAGAAATAATTCATCAATATACATCAATAATAATCGATATTATGTCAAAATAGGAATAGTGTAAATCAATCAATTTAATTTTATTAATTGAAAAAAGTTTCATCTACAATTTTCAATTTACTCGGTGCTTTTACCTCGAGTGATCACTGAGAGTTCGATTAATAGTACAAAACTAAAACTATATTTTTTTGAATTTTTTTACTAAAAATTAAATTCTGATGTGTTATAATAAAAAAAACGTGGTAAATTGGAAATGGAGTTTATTTCAATGAAGAAAACTAAATATTTCGATTTCAAGTATTGCAGTTCTGAATCAATATACCTAATTAAAATAGAAAAAAAAATCGCATTTTTCGGAGATTTGACCAAATGTATGTCTGTGTGTTTCTATCCAATGCAATTTTCCGAATCAGAGCCCCAAATAACCCAAATACAAACCAGGGCTTCAAAAAATTAAAGTTTTTCGAAATCTGATAAAACATTTATACTATGTGTAGCTCGAGATTGGCAGGTCGTAAACAGTTAAACAAAATGTTTCTTCATAAAAAGGGAAATCCATGATGTTCTCCTTAGCATGATGTAAATAAATATAAACATTAAATATATTTATATAATTTATCAGAAGCTATCGCTTCGAAGGTTTGATCTTCGTCATCATTCTTTTTGATAAGAAATATTTTATCTGTTATTTCTCATGGGTTTAAATACCCAATGAGGTATAGAAAAATTTGTTTTGTTGTTATATCAAGCTGGCCACATAACAAACGGTTGATGTGACCAAATAGCAAAAAAACGAATTTACCTATTATTAGAGACCGGATTCCTATCTAATTAGATATTTTGTTTGGAGCCACATACGACCCAGGGGATCAATTATCTATCCGAATCATGCATCTAGGATACTGTGGGTTAAAGTTTATACTGCATATTTTTGCATATTTGAAGAATATTGCATAAAATTGCATATTTGAAGGATTTTTTGTCAAATATTGCCTATTTCGCACCAAATAGAGATTTTTTAAAAGTAAATTTTGGGAGAAAGAATGAAAAAAAAATTAAAACTATATATTATATACAAAGTTCCTTTAAATTTGCCCCCATTACATCTGAGAATGTGGGCACCCCTTTTCATCGTATAAATCAATTTTAAGTGACCGTAGACCGAGGGGTGAACCGCGATTGGAATTAGGTGTACACGTCTTTGAAATTATAGGGAATTATTTTGGAATTCATTAGATAATGCCCCTTCATATATTGTCTTCTACTTGGAAATGAAAGGGGAAGTGGAAGTAGGTGTACACGATATTAGGTCCGGATTCACCCCTCGTCGTAGACATAATAACCCTAAGATATTTTAGAAAAATACTTGTAAACATAAATTATTCACAATTATAATCAAATTTTAAATATTTATTTATTATTATGATTATCTTTTTTTTTAATAGCTTTCGGTAACTATAGCCCATTTGGCCATTGAGTGTTCGTGTGTGTTTGTGAAAGTGTGTGATGTAAATTAGTGTAGTGATCAGATTATAGCCGGTCAAATATTTGCATTATTTTATTAGTTTATTATTTGTACGTAAATAAGAAAATCTTGTTAATATAAAAAATAAAAGCAATAAAATACAATCGTGTCTGTGAAATAAAACTACCCCCCCCCCTCCCGTAATTTTTTGATCACATTTTTTGAAACATTATTATATTTATTATGTTGATTTTATTCAAAAGCACCTATTATTTCTTTGAGTTTAAAGATTTTTTTAATATATTAAATATAATGAGAATTTTGTGAAATTTTTATAAAAGTACATATTTAACACTTGGTGTTTATAGCTTACTTTATCATTTTATTTCTTTCATAGAACTCCTTTAAATATATACTCTTTTTGTCTTCGATTTTAATTTTAGTCCATAAAAAAATTTATTTTGGCAGTTTTTAGTGCATAAAAATCCGGACTCTACTTATTACCATTCGGATATTTGAATCCATAAGAAACAACAGATAAAATATTTATAATTAAAAAGACTGATAATGAATGTCAAACCTTCGAAACTATAGTCTCTAACAAATAAATTATATACATCTGTAGGTATATGTATATTTGCATGAAGTAGAGGACAACTTAGTGATTTTTCTTTATAAATCACCAACTCTGCTACTCTCGGCAAAACAAAATCTTTTCAATTAAAGTGTTTCTTATTCAACCACCTGTTTTATTTTTGTTCAAACATATATTAAAATAAACAAATAAGGGAGCCCCGTTCCCCTAAGAGGGAACGAATTTAAAAAAAATTATTTTGGACGATTTTATTTTCTTATTTGATTTTTCAAATAAACGTCCAAATAAGAAAATTCTTAGTACAAAATGTTGTGTAATAAACATTCGTCCCTTGTTAGGAACCAAGTTTTTTAATAAGTCCAATTAATACAATTAATTAATGGAATCTAATATTAACATAGAGAGTATGCGAAGGTAAAATATTGTTTGTATTCGAATGGAATTCATGTGAATAGCAATGGAATTTCAATTAAATCCAATTATATCTACTACCTGCTTTAACTTGAGTGGATTCTATTTAAATTTATAAAATTAAATTTTTTAATGTATTTTATGAATCATCAAGTATATATAATATAAAAGGATCAAATTATGAAATTCTGGATTCAAATTCAGACAATATGTACATTTTGTTTCTTTGTGTATCTTCTGTGTAGCTCGAAGACAGATTAAGATAGAGGCTTGACATTTCTCAAGTTATAAGGATCATTTCACCTGAAATCATAAATCATATAAAATATTAATAGAATGATTAAATAGACATGGTCAAATAATTTTTGTAGTCTAGATATAAAAATAAAGAGAAAAGTGAAAAAATTTTCAAGACCAGGTACGGTGTTTGCAAATTTATAGTGATTTGTCGATTTTTTTTTTAAATAAATAAGTAAATAAATAAATCTTTATTACTCGACCTGCTTAGAGGCACAAGTCCTAGGTGCCCAGGTCAACAAAACATCAATATAAATTGACTACAGAAATAAATAAACATAAATACAAATCAATTAAAAGTAATTAACAATTAACAAACAAGAAAAAGAAAAAAATAGAAATGTATGCTCATTAACACATAATATGATCATAGATTTCCATCAAAAGACAAAACGTAATTTAAATAATTCCGCGCAAAACCCCGATACCAGGAGCAAACGACGCATTAGCCATTCCGTCATTTGCCATAAGTGTTAGGGAACCTAGTCAAAACCTTAACAAAGATGGTATAACCTCTCTCTACCTCAGGTAATCTCTGCTTGTGAGAACTATATAAAATTTTGCACAACTCTAGGAAATTAGGACTTGACAAAATTTATAAATGATTTAATCATAGGGGGCAGAGGTCTATAATCCCAATAGACAGAGTGTTCCACAAATTAATGCCAGATCCTACAAATGAATGTAAACCGATATTTTTCAAGAATCTTGCCTTACGAATCTGCAAATGTCTGCAAATGGTATGAGCTAAGAGGCTGAAACATGGCAAAGAAGTGCAGTGTATTGATATCAACTTGTGTGACAAATATAATCTCTTTAAATGAAACTCTTCAACCTTATATAGTGAACATCAAAAAATTTATATCTTAAGAGATTTTTTGGGTAATTGGGCATCTAGTTCTCGAAGTCAATCAAATAAAAAAAAAAAAAGAGATTTTAATTATTTTGGCAAAATGTCTGTTAGCGCCTTAGTGTATTACAAAATTTTGTGTAAGCTCTAGGTCAAAATGAAATTTTAGTGTTTTTACAATTTTATTTTGATTTCCTACATTTTTAAACAATAAAATTTAAAGATAGTTATTTACGAGTTACAATTGTTAGATGAACAGAGAGAGCAGGGCTTTTCAGTGAAAATGTGAGGCCCGGTAATAGACTAATAGACTAATAGACTTTAAAATTCAAAATAAAACTCTGAACAAAAAAATAAAAATAATTCTATTTTATATTTATTAAATTATAACATTTATTTATTTCACTTGAACTTAAACATTAATAAATTCATTTATTATGAGAGCTCACTAAAACTATGAGGCCTGGGGCAGCTGCCCCTCTTGACCTCTGAATGCCCTGCTAATAGAGTCCTGTTTTACTTTTTAATCATCATCATCATTGAGTATACAGTCCAAAGACGGGTTTGATGCAACAATCCGTCTCCACTCGACTCTGTCCCCCGCCAGCTGTTTGACCTCTCTAAATGTCTGGCATCCCATATCCCCAATTATTTGGTTGAAATATTCTAATCTGGGTCTTCCCTTCCCTCTTTTCTTTCCCACCTCCCCCTCCAAGATATCCCTAAGCAGTCCCCCATGTCTCAGTGTGTGCCCCATCATCTGACCTCTTCTCTTCTTCAGACTCTTCCACAAGGTTCTTCTTTCTCCGATTCTTCCAAGAACTTCTTCATTTGTAATTTTATCCATCCATTTGATATTCATCATTTTTCTGTAGCACCACATGTTTTAAACATAACCCTAATAGAAATTTGTTAATTTTTATTAATTTTATAAATTCGAAACCCTCACTAAACCAGTCTCTCACGCACTTGGAAGTATATTTAAAAAATTGAACTGAAAGTGGTTAATGGTAAAAATTCTGTCTATAATTTAATCTATAAGTTGATGTATGTTTGATTGTATCGTTTCCGAATTGAGAAAACATAATGTATCAACTTTACTGTCACAAATTGCTTTTAGAAACCTTGACCTCAAAGTATTTGAATAGAAAGTTCCGTTGCTTTTGTTGTCTAAATATCCAAGAGGCCTTGATGGCAAAGTTGAAAATTCATTTGTTTCCTAAAGTAATTAGTAAAATGAATACACAATTAGGTGTATGGGCGTTCGATCTAATTGTATTTTTTTTATTACAATATGTATTGTTATCGTACATGAAAAAAGGTTTGTTTTTTGCTTCGTATTTTCGGAATATCCCCAAAACGGCTAAAACGATGATTTAGATTAAAAAAAAAAAAAAAAATAGATAATTCACCGCGTTTCGGTCTATAATCAAACCTTTTTTAGTGAATCTCGAAAAATGTATATCTTATGAGTTATTAATTATTTTGTCAAAATGTATGTTTAGTAGGTGGGTTAGTGTATTACCAGCTTTTGTGTAAGCTCTAGTTTAAAAACTAATGAAAGTTATTTGAAAGTAATGGAAGGCAGCCCAGTAGTGAGGAAAGAAAAAATTAACACATATCCAAATATAAGGTATAATTTATTGGATTCCTTCTCCTTTCCTTTCAAATCGACGTTTCGGAGGATTCTTCCATTCTTCTTCCGGGTTTCAAGAGGTCAATGAAGGAAACAAATAAAATGCTGGAAGAATCCTCCGAAACGTCGATTTGAAAGGAAAGGAGAAGGGAATCCAATAAATTACACCTTATATTTGGATATCTGTTAATTTTTTCTTTCCTCTCTACCCCTGGGCTGCCTTCCATTACTTTCATATAAAGTTCTACCAGTCTGTCTCTCTCCAGAGAAAATTTCGTTGGAAACTAATGGAAGTATTCAAATGAAATTTTATATTATATTAAGATTAAGAGTTGATTAGATTTTGGTTGAAATTAGACAAAAAATTGTGGGGGGAGGCTTTTTAAAAATTTGATGTCCGATTTGGACCAAATTTTGCATAGTTAACCTTAAAGGTCTTAGGGAACTATCAATATAATAAATTCAGGTTTCTAAAATAGTCGGGGATGGGGGGGGGGTGCAGATGTGTGGATAAGTCATGAGATGGCCACATCACAAATACCATACGTGATAGGTTCAAGTATTGTAATTGTGCATAAAAAGGTTTTTTTTTAATATTTAAAAAAGTACAAACTAAGAATTTTGATAATATATAATTATATATAATCACATACTACTAAATGGCATTTGTGCCTGTGTCTGTATGTCTGTCCCCCCAGAAATAATAAATCAAATAACTCCTAAACTGTTTACTCTAAGAGAAATTCCATTAGAACAAAGTAGAGGATGTAAATTTTGACATTTTTGTTTAATAAAATTTGTAAAATAACCACCCAAAATGGGAGGAGGGGAAGGGGTCAAAAAATTAAAATTCTAGCCCTTTGGACCAAAATCAACTAAATCATCGGTATGAATGATTATTTATCTACCATAAATTGATTGTGACCCGAAATTGGGTATTGGGAAGAAATTTCCAGAAAATTAAATTTATAAAACCTTCAAAGCCAGAAAAAATCAATTTATTAATAATTCAAGTCATTCAAACGCATTTGACAACCTGTTATTTCTTTGAATTCACACGTCCTACAATCTGGAATCTTTCAAGATTCTCTGATACCTTGGGCGCCAACCCAAACCCCTAATTTTCTCATTTTTCACGATGCAAGACATAATCCTGACTTAAAGGCGCTGCACCTTCTTGGAGTAACACCTTATAGAATCAATAGAAAAAAAAATCACTAACATTTTTAGCTAATGATTTTCGAATTATATTTAACTAACATTTTATTAATAATTTAACATCATATGACAAGTGAAATAAAAAAATTTACTCCTCAATTCTTGATCTAATATTTATCTCTGTGTATATACCGTATGTGCGTAAAAAAGATTGATAAAAACGACCCAATGAAAATGAAGCAAATGGCCCAAGTTAAACGAGATTTTATGTGATTGTAAAATTTTCTTCATATATTTTTTTTTTTATATATTAAAAAAAAATATGTAAAGTCATTTTGTGTGGTTTTATAAAGATTCTCAATTTTATGGACTTTTCGAAATTGGTGGATTTTTTTTATCAATCTCAAGACGTATTTCTAAAAATATAGCTCGAGTGAGTGACATGGAAGATTTTTCACAGAGGATGATACCTCGTATAGTTTAAATTATCAATCAGATCATCCCAAAGTTTGGACATAAAATCATATATATCATACTGTTCTAAGTAATTTGGAAGACAGTAATTTCTAATAAGACAACGTTTCATATCTTTATTGATACTAAAACAAGTCTCCACAAAATGAATAATACCTACATAAAACAATCAATTATAAAATCATTTAATAATTTAATATCCATATTCTTTTTTTGATACATAGGTAATTATATAATAAGTCTACCTAAAGGGGCTATCCCATTGCAATGCAATCTCCCTGATTAATAAATATAACAATCGAAAAATTTCTAAACATATATCGATGCATCAGGTTATGTATGGTAAATATTTTTATTTTTATTTTTGTAAATGCAACCAAAGTGCTAAAACTGCAGCTACAGGTGTAGGACAGATAATAGAATGACAGGTAAAAATTTGGACCAGTTTGCTTAATTTTACAGCAGTGGAAAATCAGTTTTACTTCAATTTTTCTCGTAGATGGCACATTACTGGTGCGTTTATCTTAATAGACGTTTACGAAATTAAGCCTAAATTTACTTTAAGAGACTTTACAGGCATCTTTACTGTTTTTTTACATCTTTGCAGGTTTCTCTATACCTCTCACTCAATGATAAAAAAAGATTATTTTTTTATTTTTGACCCCATATAAAATTCCACCTTCCCCAAAACCATTATTCAATTAAAATATTAATACGATGCAATTTTTGGAGCAAAATTAATATATAGGTATAACTATTATATTTTAAGTTTATATATTATTTAGTTTACGAGATGCAATGATTTGACACAGACAGAGATTGTAGTCACTAGTTTTATTTTTTAAACAGAACCCTAAAAAAATCACCAAAATTAACGAGTCTTAAAAAATTTTAATTTTTCTTTCATATCGCATCTCCGCTCAAATAGTGTCAAAACTCAAATAAGCTGACGTGTTCTGAAGTGGCCATCCACTTGACTTTACGATACAACATGACCTCTCACTTATATTTAATGTTTAATAAAATTATTTATATTTATAAATGAATTTATCTTTAAGGACCAATCATAGATTTTAGAGAAAATATTTTTACATTGCATATCAGAGATTTTTGAAATAATTTACATCTTTTTTCAAAAAAGACACCTAAAAAAGATACTTAAATCTTTGCTTTCACTATAAAATTATTTATAATCATGTAGGGGGGTTAGTTTTTCCATTTTTAGACTCCTGAGGAGCCCAGTGATTATGTATACAAAATTTAGTTCAGTTTGGTACAAGAGCCTATATTTTCATTTTTTGACCACCCCCCATTTTGGGCGGTTAGTTTTTGAATTTTTAGACTTCTGGGGTCTCACTGATTATGTATACAAAATTTGGTTGAGTTGAGAACTCTTAATCTCAATGGACAAAAAGTACGTGTGAAATTTGGTTTCGATATTATGATATAGTTTTTGAACTAGCTCGTCCACAAAAATTTGGTAACGCACATACTAACAGACAGACCAGACAACTAGACAGACTAACAGACATTTTGACAAAACAATTATTATCTCAAAAAATATAATTTTTTCGATGTTCACTTATTAGAGCTTTTTTGTAGACAGAAATACCATGGTTTCGCTCAATTTTTTTAATCAAAATAGTATCAGCCATTTTTGAGATATTTCGAAAAAAAGAAGGAAAAAACAACTTTTTTCATGCACGATTACATTACTTGACCATACCCTGTATGGTAAAGTAAAAAGTTTAAAATCATTTTGTTTTGATTGCACCATTTGTTTAAGAATTCGTCATACTTTTAGCTCAGATAGTACCATAAATGGTGTATGGTTCAATTATTTCATAACATAATATTTGTGTCATTAAAATAAACAAAATTTTGCAAATTATTTTTTTTTTATCTTCACAACTCCAAATTTTTAATTTTTTTTCATATTTTCAGAATAATTAAAAATGTCATTTAGTAGAACTTCAAAAATTATTCAAACTTGCTGAAAACTATTTTGTTCTAATTTTGTTATTTTTTAAATTAAGACTCGAAAAGTGAAAAATATAAGTAGGATAAATTTTAAACGCCTTTTTCTCGATAGTTTGGTTTTTTGAGTTTTGAACCTATTTGAGCAGAGGTGCAATATGTTAATAGATTATATTTTTATCAAATTTTCTATTTGCTTTTAGAAATTTGAAACAAAATAAGCAGCAGCTTAAGGGTAGCCTACAACAGTCACAAACGGATATTTATTAAATATAATCGATTTCGTTGAACTTTTTGAAAGGGAGAGAATTCAGGAATTTCCTAATTGAATCTCTTGCTCTCTCTGTTTCTGTGACAAGCTCTTCGCATTCCAAGTTTGTACTTTTATTGTATCGTTAAACCTAAATCGGCTCTTCCTTACTTTCTTAATGGTGCTGTTTACCTATGATTTATCTTAATCCTGGCACTTCCTTCAATTCTTGCAGTAGCTACTTAGTGTAACGTGACTTGAACACAATTCAATCAACTTTTATAACACGTCCTAGAGTCCAAGTATTTCTAAGAATTGTTTCTTTCTTTGAGCTGATCGTTTTTCAAATAGCATTTCGCGATTTAGCTGTAAAAATAAAATACAAAAGAATTAGATAAGTACATCAAATAATGGTAGAAGTAATTTTCTAATTTAAGGACGTTCCCTAATAAATCGATTTTCTTGCAATCCTTTTAAAACTTTGAATACACATATTTATAAGTGTCCTTTATACATAGAAATTTTTTCAATAGTCCTTGCGGCACTAAATTTGTAAATATTGACTATTGAAATTTGAATATTTAACACGCGAACCCTATCCCGATTGATGTTAAAGCGACTGTTTCATTAAATAACAATCGTAATTTTCTTGAAATTATTTTGAAAAACTGAGAATCATTAACTGAAGATATAACAAATATTTTCCTGTTAAAATAATTGTATCAAGCGGTATTCGTTTTGTATGAAAAATGTTAAAAGTTAGGTACTTTTGATGGTTTTCATTTTTTCTCTCATGGCATGGCAAGTGAGAGATGGCGACTTGGCAACGTCGCGTCGCACCAAAATCACTGAATTTTTCCATATCTAAAAAACTTCTGCAACTGGTGAATTTGAGATTTTTAGCTAATTCTCTCAGCCTAACTATACTGTTCTCATCTGGAATTTCGCATTGAGCTGTTTCATGAAGTGTTTTTTTTTATTCTTTGTCTTTTAGCGTCGGTAAGAACTCAATGTTGCCAGATCCAAGGAACGACGCAGTGAAAATATTTTTGCCTTTCTGAGCATGTGAGAGTAGGGGAAAGAGCGAACTGCATCTGAGCTATATTAGGGAACGTCCTTACAGTTATTTTATTTTATTTTTCAATTCTTATTATTTTAATTATTGCATTTAATTTTTTAGAAGTAGTTTCTTTTTCTAAAAATTATTAATTCACTTTACGAAATAGCCAATTGGCCCGGATCGCCAATTTTGGCACTCGGGTTCGATTCCCGAGGGGGGTAAAAACAAGCCTTCTGGCATACAATTAAAAATAGTCCATTTCGCTCATCTTGTATTCAATTTGGTGAATACAACCCTTATCTCATGTAATAAAAATTATATATGACTACACAAATTTAGTAGAAAACATTCTCAAATGATTTCGAAAGTATTTTTTCATCTGTCAATAATTTACAAATTTCCTAGAATACATATAATTAAATTAAATCTAACATTAACCTGGCGAAACAAAAGTTTTTCCATTAAAATATAGTTGAATTATAAAAAAGAAAAATAAACAATAGAATTTGTTCGCAGCTGGTAAAAAATAATTTATATGGTTGAGAGAGAATAGTCTAGCTTTATTTTGAAAATATATTTTTGTTAGGAAATTCATATGTAATAGGTGGTTGGGGGGAAAAAATATAGAGAAATAATCTATGTAATAAAAACTTTTCCATTGTTTAGTTATAAAGGAGGAATAAGTCTGTCGAAAAAAGGCGTAAAAATACGGATAAAAAAATGAGTTGGAAGAATGAGAAGTTTGTTGTTTTTTGCTTTTTATCCCCTCATAGATAATTAAAAATTCTATAGGCAATTAATTCATACTTATATGATGTGTTATTTATGTGTTTAAGTGTTGAAATATTTGTTTTTATTCACGTCTATATTGTACAGGGTGCGGCAGAATAGACGCACACAATTCAGAAATTAATAAATATCTAATAAAACTAATTACAGAAAAAAGCATTATATGTTTTTTCAAAAAAAAATCTAGTTTTTCTTATTAGGTTTTGAAAATAACATCAAACAGCCACTGGCGTAGTTATATATTCAGAGCCCTGGAGCAAGTAAAATCGTTGCGCCCCTTGCTTTTTTTATCGATTCATTTAATTAATTAAGGGGCAGCTACACTCTTTTTACAAAAAATAAGATTAGAAATAATATTATAAAAAAGCTTCTCGAAAGAGTTCTCGTGAAATTTATTTTGAACATTTAGTTGAGTAATTAGAGGCGACTGTGGATCAGTGGTCAAAGTGTCGGATCGCTGTCCTGAAGTATTGCTGGTTCAAGACTGAGTCTCGACAGATATTTGCAGTCACCTCCTTTTGGAAAGCAATGGCAAACTACCAAGAGTATAATTGTCTAGTCAACCTCTCCAAACTAGCCGTTCGGAACCGGGGTTAAAAAGTAGGTCCCGTATATCTGTGTAAAAGAGTTAAACAGATTCAGCACAGGTATATGTGGAGAGGAGCCGGCGCCCGTTCAGGCATGACACTATATTATATATTTTCACAGGTTTTAAGTGTAGGTATCTATATAAAATGTTTATATTATAATAAATAAATACAAAAATTCTATAAAAACAATCTCAAAACATTTATTAAAAATGTGAACATTTAGGAAGATATTCTTCCATTATCAAGAGAAATTTGGAAAAATATTGCTTTAGAAAGGAAATAATTCTAAAACAAATAGTTTATATTTCCTTTTTAAAGAAACTATTTTTTCAAATTTCCATTAATAACGGGGGAGTTTCTTCCGAAACTTTAGCTAATCAGGATCCATCAATATCACAGCCGTCAGCATCCAAGTCCAGTGAACTTCATCATATTCCATCTTATTCTAGTATATATTCATTCAATTTAATTATAAAGAAATTAAACTAATAAAATTTATATATTTAATAAAAAGCCTAAATGATTTTTTTGATCGGATCATTAATTAAGTCATTAGAAGAGGTATATTTCAAAGTTCATTTAAATTTCAATATTACAGCTTGAATTCGTAAAATAGTGAAAGTTTTATTATAAACTTTATTAAGGGCCTTTTAACTATACACAAGAAAGGTTATTAGGCTTAAAGCTGTCATGTTCCTAATTTAACAGTTATAGTCGTTTAAATATTTTCAATCGGCAAAATCATTCGTAGCGAATGATTTATTAAAAAGTTTAAGTTTTAAAATAAATTACTTGCAACATTCATGATAGTCCTTAAATGAATAATTATGAAATTGTCGGCACAAGAAGAATTTGTTCAATTTTATATACTTTATAATTTCATTTCAATGAAAAAATACTTTTTTTAAAGCTTTTTTCCATTAGTTTATCATTATTTTATTTTCATTAGATACTTCATTTTTCCGCCATTGGCCCGTTGGGGAAGCAATGAACCGAGGACCACACCTTTGTATAATGCACAATAGAATCGATTAACTCACTCACTGTATTCTGTATTGATATTGATGGGGGGTGGAAATGAAAAAAAACAACATAGTAGCCTAGGTAGAGAGAGATTTGCCAATAAAAAAATACTCTATAATATTTTTTTTAACTTTTAATTTGATCTTTGAGTGGTGAATATCAAATTCAAAAATAATTTATGAAATTCTATATTGAAGTGTTTTGTTTATTGGTAAAAATAAGAGGACCTTAACAAGAGGGGAAGCAAATGTATATAGGCCGTAGCCGTTAGGGTGTTAACCCCCCTCCCTCCCAAATGTTGAAGTAAACATCGAAATTATACAAGATATTAAATAAAACGTTCAATAAAAATTTAATAAAAATAATACTCTGATAAAAAAGCAATCAGGGAGGAGTATCGATAGTAAGTTGGGAATCAATATTTTTTGAAAAATTTTACAAACAGTGAAAAAGGATACTATTAAGATATGCTGTTTTTCTGGTGGATTTAAATTATTCCGAAACCGTCTAGAAAATTGCGTATATTTTTCAAAAGAACGGAAACATTAGCCTCATTCATATCTTGTTAGAACATATGAGTATTTTTTTAAATGTGTACAGAATTTCTAAATTTTTTACTAAAGTCAAGTCATATCAGAGGTAGTATATCCAAATAATAATAAAAACAAAATCTTTTTTTGTTATGAGTTTTTACTCATTTTGAAAATTGTATAAATTTGCCTAAAATAGATATAGCCGCTTTTTGTAAGTAGAATACTTATTTATAAGTTTAAATATACAGTACCTGGAGCACAGAGCGATGCTCGGTAATTTTTTGATTCAATTAAAAGCGAAATATTAATATTATTTTTAATTTTAAATTCAGGGAAAAAGGTCGATTTTTAATTGCAGCCAAAATAAAATAAAATTGATATAAAACATAATTTATATTTTTACCAACGTTTACATCAGCCGAGGGGTGAACCGCGACCTAATATGATGTACACCTACTTCCACTTGTACTTCCAAATATTTCCAAGTACTTCCAAATATTTCCAAGTAATTCCAAATATTTCCAAGCACTTCCAAACATTTCCAAGTGCTACCAAATATTTCCAAGTACTTCCAAATATTTCCAAGTACTTCCAAATATTTCCAAGTACTTCCAAATATTTCCAAGTACCTCCAAATATTTCCAAGTACTTCCAAAATACTTCCAAAGAGGTGTACGCCTTACTTCCAATCGCGGATCACCCCTCGACATCAGCTATGGAGATCATCAATACGTATCACTGGTCACAAAGTTTTGAATGTTATTGCAATTAAAAATAATATTAATATACACCGAGGTTCTTTCGTTGACACTTTTAAATCCTGAATTGTCGGATTTTTTAAAAGAATTAAATTGATATTCTAATAAATTATTTCAAAGAAAAATACCATTAATTAATTAAATTGGCAAATTCTAATATATAATAATATTTGTAATGATCTATTATTGGAATTTAAAATAAAAAAACCAATTAATATTATTAAAAGAAAATTGAAAAAATGTAATTATAAATCTTTATTTAAACAACCACCTGTGAATAATTATTTCAATTAACAAAACACCCATCAAAAACAACTTAGCTGAAGATGATACTGTGACAGATCGAATTGTCAACACAAATAGCCCCTAACTCGTGAATTTCATCCATATCGTTAGACAAAGAGAAACAAAGAGGTTGTCCTCTGCTTGATGCAAATAAACATATACACATATATATCAAGATGATATATCTGTATATATATATTATTTATTTGTTTGAGACTATAGTTTCGAAGACTTGGTCTTCATCATCAGTCTTTCTTCAATTATAAATGTTTTTCATGGAGTCAATATCATATGGATATTGAAAACTTGGTGTTCCTTCGTCACTGGAATGCTAGAAACTAACAAAAGCTCTTTGTTAGTTTCTAGCATTCCAGTGACGAAGGAACACCAAGTTTTCAATATCCATATGATATTGACTCCATGAAAAACATTTATATTGAAGAAAGACTGATGATGAAGACCAAGTCTTCGAAACTATAGTCTCAAACAAATAAATAATATATATATACAGATATCATCTTTGATATATATGTGTATATGTTTATTTGCATCAAGCAGAGGACAACCTCTTTGTTTCTCTTTGTGAATCAACAACTTTGCTACTCTCGGCAAAACAAAAACTTTTCAATCATATCGTTAGAGCCGTTTTTGAGAAACCCATTCTAACTTTGCTATTCTAGGCTTGAAAATCTTTTAAATTTTAGCTGTTAAAATGCATTTCATTTTTTAAAATAATTGTGATTGAGAAGTTAAAAGTTAGCAACTTATTTTTAAATAATAGACCTGTTTATTAGATATCCCATTGATATTAAATTAGTGACAAGATATTTCATGTCTCCATTTACTTCCACCTCTGACTAGTTATCGGAGAAATGGAACCGTTAATTTGGGATAATTGGAAACTTGAACTTGTGCGTCCAGGGCTGGCAAGATCGAAGGGCCTGTCGGCCGTGGTAAATGGTAAGACTTCATGGCTGAAGAATCTTAGAGAGAGAGTGAGGTTTGAGGGTGTCAGGATGGCAAGCTGCTGTTTCGAAAACTAGGCTAGCATTGGTGATTGCCAACCTTCGCAAGCTGACGTCTTAAGAAGAAGAAGAAAGTTGAAAATCGAACACAGAAAGAGAAATAAAAGTATGCGTAGTCCGAGAGAGATAGAAAGATCCGCTCGGCTGCCAAACGACATACTCTTTGTTTTCACAAAAAATAATCAACCTAGAACTAAGAATGTTTATTTTAAATTAAAGTTTTCTTTGAATAAAATCTTTGTTAAATTTAGAGATCAGAGATGAGATGAAAAAAAATCAGAAAACAATAATATTATCAGAAAAAAAAGGAGAATTTAAATTTAAATTAAACATATTTATCCTTAATTTATTTATTACTCGCCTTGTGATACCCATTCAAGAATAGAAAGTCGTAGGTAGAAAGTTATTTCATATACTAAAATGTTAATTTTTTTATGTGGAGACCTTTAGGGTATTAGATTTGGGGTTAGATTCAGAACGTTCGGTTTAACAGTGTAGAAAACATAATTTTAGATTTGAGTGATATTTTAAGGCCATGTCATAATACAGGGTGGGGCGAGGTCACTTACTTATTTTAAAAAATAATAATACAAAGGTATTGGCAGTGTCGACTTTAATTCTTTTTTCTGTATACAGGGGTACATTTAAAGTTTTATTTAATTAGGTTTTAAAAATGATATCTCAAAGGCCACCTCCTCGTCAATACACTGAGATAGCCGAATTTTGAAATTTCTGTTCACTTTTTCCAGCATATCTGTGTCTATGTCGGCGATAGCAGCACGAATATTGTCCTTCAGTTGACCATGGGACGATTCGTGTAAACCAACGATTTAAGGTAGTCCCACAGGAAATATTCACAGGGGGCTAAATCTGAAGATCGCCCCTAAGAGAGATGAGTCTTTCGGGGAAGTATTCCCGCAAGAGATTCAAGGAAGTTCGTGCTGTGTGATCCGTGCCGCCATCCTGTAGGAACCACACATCCCCCACAGCCATTTCTTCGAGTTTGAGTAGAAAAAACTCCTCAATCGAAAAAGTGGACAGAAAGTTCAAGATTCGGCTATCTCAGTGTATTGACTAGGACGGTGGCCTCCTTCGAGATGTCGTTTTTAAAACCTAATGAAATAAAACTTTAAATATACCCATGTATACAGAAAAAAGAATTAAATCGATACTGCCAATTCTTTTTGTGTTATGATTTTTTAAAATAAATAAGTGACCGCGCCTGACCCTGTATATAAAAGCACGTAACTGAGTCTTGAAATTTAAGAGAGAATAATTATTAAAACAGCTAGGTTGTACTGCACTCAACTTTCTCTTAGCCCTATTTTACAATCTGCCCAGGGTTCCTAACCGGTGGTACATGTACATTATTCCCAGATACAATGACGACGTCAGGGTTGGGTGCGGTTGAGCAAGCTCTTAACCCACATTGTTCTCGCCCAACGTGCTAAATTGAGCATTTGGAAAAAAAATATTGAAAAACCCAGTTGATAAAATTAAAAAAAAATAAACCATCGCTTTCAATATTATAGCCTTATATAATAATAAAAATAATTAAACATTGAACATAAAATATTAAAAAAGAATATATATATATTCTAAATTATATAAAAATCTGTTTTAACAGAAATAATACACATTTTAGCTGCCCATCCCTAGGGTCCATCATTCAAATATTTCTGTCGGGTGTTAAGTAGGTATTTCCACACATTTTTTATGAGAATTATTTTCTAGATTGAAAATTAAATCCCAGTGGTTTAAAAAATAAAAATAAAACATACACTTTGATTCAAGTATAATTGTGTAGGTTATTGGGAATAAGGACAGTGTCTATTGAAAACGCGTTTTAATTGATTAATCGAATTAGTTTCTTTATTTTTATTTTGGACTTGTTCAGGCTCACTATTATTGTAAGGCGTATTCCGTTATTTTATCTATGTATGTTAAAATTGAATAAAATTATTAGAGCAAGCCTGAAAAAGTCTAAAATAAAAGGATGAAAAGTCGAGTTTTCACTAAGCTTTCACTGTCCTTATTCTCAATAAAATCTATATAATTAAATCTTATTAAGGACTGGAAAGTTTCTTTGTGCCGAGAGTAGCAGGATTTTTATAAATTGAAGGAGACAATAAAAGAGTGTGTCTTTTGCTGGAAAAATGAACTTTTAATTTATTTATAACGAGACTATGGTTTCGAGGGCTTTGCCCTCTTCAGTCTATTACAATTGATTCACAGGAATGTATGAATTCAGTGGCATACCTAGAACTTTTGCCGTCCGGGGCGGTCTCCAATTTGCCGCCATTTCTAAGTCAATTAAATGGTGGTTTTCATAAATTAATAAACAAAAATAAATAATTGACGATGAGGAAAAATATTCGAAATCATATACTAATTCATAATTCGTGGAAATCGAATAGTAAACGTATGAAGTGAACAAGTTGTTTTTATACAACTAAAACTAAATATAAAAAATGCCGCCCCAAAATATGTGCCGCCCGGTGCGGACCGCAGCCACCCCCTATGTACGCCACTGTATGAATTAATTTTAATAGACTGATGAGGAGGGCAAAGCCCTCGAAACTATAGTCTCGTTATAAATAAATTAAAAATTTGTTTTTCCACCAGAAGACACACTCTTTTATTGTCTCCTTCAACTTATTAAGGACGATAATTTGAAATAATTTAAGATTAATAAAGCTAATAGGAAGTGAAAAATGTGTGTTTTTATATGAATAAGTTTATCTATCCTTGAATATCACTGTTGATTTTATTATATAAGAGAAAAAGAATTAAATCAGATGGACAAAAAATAGTTTGTTTTTGTTGGTAGAATGAGGAGGAAATATCTGCAAACATAAATCTTTGACTTCAATTTTATACAATTTATTCGTATAAAAAAAAAAAAAAAAAAAAAATATTTTCGATTCCTGATCTCTGCAATAACCGTATTCGCATAAAAATGGCTTCCACCAGTGGATGATTAATATTTTTTAATGCGCATATTAGTATTCTCTCCCTTAAACGTTTAGGAGGGAAAAAAGGGTGGGTTGAGGCACAGAAGACAAGAATAGAAAGGGACAGAGATTTAGATAGGTGGGTTTCGGCTGCTCGATTGAAAAAAGAAACATGTCGGGAAGCTTTTGTCGCGGCACATGGCTTAAACCACCCCCGTGCCCTGAGCCAACCCCCCTATCTAAATCTCTCTCCCTTTAAAGTCTAGTCTTGTATGCCTGGAGCGACGCTGTATCACCTCCCCACCCGCGGCCAGGTTTTCAATTTGATCGAGGGCTGGTTGGTTGGTTGTGTACGTAGGACGAAGGGGGGGGCTTATCGTTTTCTGCACAACCCCCTACCCTTTGGAAAAAAGGACACACCACCGTCACTTAATATCATCCGGGCGTATTAAAAAAAGAAGCTATCCAAGGCTAGGCAATGGCTCACTGAAGAAAAACATTAATAGAAGATTTATTTTATAAAAATAAAAGCAGATAAAATAAGCCGCCGGAGAGCGAGTCGGATCGCATGCTAAGCGTTCCATATCTAATATGAAAATTATTATTATTTAATGTGACAATTGAGTCTTTATGTGAAGTTGGAATTTTGAAAAATCCATCTATTTTCAAAAAATTCAAAACACTCGCTATTTTTAATAAAAATAGTGAAGCGGGAAGGAGTTACTACAAGAAAGTGCAGCCCCTAAAGGAGTGGACTGACCCCTCTGTCGTGTAAAAGAAGAAGAGGAAGAGATTTTATGAGCTTGGTCAAAGTCGAAGGTACCTCTGGATGAGAGTCTTAAGCAGCTGAAGGTTATAGGTCGCGTAGAAGAAGATGGTGGCAGGAAGCGAGTTCTAGTCTTAAGAGGTCATAGGGTTAAACGATTTGACGAAATCGTTGGTTCAAATTTTATTCAATTTAACAGCGAAGGGGTATGAGCATTCGAAAACCTCACGTTGTTTATAAATAAGACTTTAATGATTTCTGAATAAACAGCATATCGTCGCCTTAGAGAGTAAACCTGGTAACTCACAACAAGGAAATTTTACAGGGCAGAGAAAAAACAAACAAAATTTAATATTGTTATTATGAAATTTTTTCTACAACTTACGATCGTAATTTTAAGTATCAGTTTTACTTGGACGATGCTGCATCTCTTTTTCTTTCGAACGTTATTAATATGTCATGTATGATAAAAAAATGGAGTTAGCAGGTTTACACTCTAAGGCGACAATATTAGTATCTACTATATAGTACAAGGAAAAAATAAAAATGATTCTTCCTTGAGCCAGGAAGTCGAATAAGTTAGATATGGCCATGTCACTTATTAGTTTAATTATTATTATTTGCATTATTTGATAATATTTATTAAATTTCTTCCAGATTGATAATATTTGATATGTATAACCAATTGAAAAATAAATAATACTTTCTTGCAAAGAGTGTATTCTAAAAAAAAAATCGAAATCGAACCAGATTCCTTTCTGAATTTAACTATTGCTTGTAGCCTCTCAGATATTCTCAATCCATATAAAGAGAAATAATTTCCCAAATTAGTATAGCTAAGAGAAACAATCATTATTAACAATGATTTGAGTGCTTACGTATAATTAAGAATGGATGATGTTAAATTAAAATGTTTTATTTCAGTAAAATATTGTAAGAACTTTATTGGCTAATTCTAAATATTTCGAAGGCATATTTCGAGTATGTAGCACTTCTTCATCAGCGAAATCTGTATTGATTTGATACAGATAAGTTTTCTTAAATTAGGTGTTTTAACTAACATCGGTAAACTAACGATTATTTCATAACAATATTCATTTTTCAAAACCAGATTACCCTATAAAATAATAAAATAATATTCAACGACTTAGCCACCCATTATCTCCCCAATGTTAGCTTTCAATAGAATGCACTAAGAATGAGGAGAAGAAAGAAGCATTGATCAATTTTTTACTCGACCATACAGGGTATGGTTAAGTATTGTAATCGTGTATAAAAGTGTTTTTTTTGCTTATTTTTTTCGAAATATCTCAAAAACGGCTGAAATTATTTTGATTAAAAAAATTGGGCGAAACCATGGCATTTCGGTCAACAAAAAAGCCCTAATAAGTGAACATCAAAAAAATTATATTTTTCGAGATAATAACTGTTTTGTCAAAATGTCTGCTAGTCTGTGCATTATCAAATTTTTGTGGACGAGCTAGCTCGAAAACTAGTATGAATATCAAAACCAAATTTCACACGTAGTTTTGGTGCATTAAGATTAAGAGCTAATTAGATTTTGGTGCATATCGACCCAAAATTATGGTGGTGGAGGGGGGGTTAAAATTTAAAATTATAATATTTTCAAACTAAAAAAACAAGAAAAATGAAATATACTATAAAATGAACATTTAATAAATTTTTTTTTTGGTGCCAAAATTATGGGGGGGGGGGGGTCAAAAAATCTAGGTCATTTGAGCAAACTCAACCAAATTTTGTATACATAATCAGTGGGCCCCCAGAACAATACAAATGCAAAAACAAACCGTCCGAAATGGGGGGGGGGGGGGTCAAAAAATGAAAATCTAGGCCCTTGGATCAAACTCAACCAGAAGTGTATGGTAAAGTCAAGTGGATGGCCATATCAGAACGTGTCAATTTATTTTTCTCAATAATACATCCACCAATAAACAGTGAGCCAAATAATTAGCAAATTTTTTAAACATGACGGATGTTTCATCACTATATTTGAGACTTCTTCAGCGAGTTATTTCTTCAACTTTTTTTTAATGTTTCATCCTATGATTTTACTGTATTCTATTGAAAAGTGACAGTAATTGGTGAGATAAGTGGCTGAGTCTTTAAATATTATTTTATATGATAATCTTTGTTTTAAAAAATGAATATTCTAGTGAATTAATTGTTATGATCGATGTTAGTTAAAACAACTAATTTAAGAAAAGTCATTTGTTCTAAATAGTTACATTTTCCGCTGATGAATAAGTGCTTACATTTGAATCTTTGAAATATTTGAAATTAGCCAATAAAATACTTATAATATTTTACTGTTATAGCGCATTTTCATTTAAGGTGGTTCTATCACAAATGCAAAAATTCAATAAGTCTTCTAAACTTGGAATATAAGTCATTAAAAGCATAATAAACACACTGTTCAAATTTGAAGACGATTTACCACACCAAACATGAAATAATTGCAATTAAAAAACTTTCAACTTTTTTACATAGGGTAGATAGGGAAAGGGTGGGGATATGGTCATTATTTTATTTTTTTCATTGAAGGACTTTCACCATCTTGATGAAAAACTAATATTTGTTAGAATAATATATTCGGAGTAACTTAAAAAAAAATTGAAATTATTTACCTCGTAGTTTTGATAAAAAAAAAAAAAAAAAAAAAACATATTTGGGCGATTATTTTTAGTGGAGGGGATATAAGACAAATGGCTTGGAAACGATCCATAAAGAGGATATAGTAGTGTGAAAAGTACACTCACGTTAAAAATCATAACCTAAGATTTTAGCACCGTTCATATATATAGAGTGGTTACAAGGATAAAACTTTTTGTGTGGATTGTCGCAAAAGAACTACCTTAACATCTTAGAATAACAAAATACTTAAGATATCAGAATCATTTGTCGACTCTTTAATTTTGGTAAAATTTGATTGGAATTACCATATTAGTAGTAGTAGTAAAGTTATTTTTTCCTTTTCTTAATATTTTTTAAATATGATTTGTAGACTATTCTTAAGCAATCGGTGAGTTCTTATATTTGGATGATGTTGAGAAATCCAGCTCTTCGTCGATTTCATTAATATGGAGATTTTTCCATTGAGTCTTTTTTTTGAAGAAACGATTTCTAAAAAAAGAAATAAACATAAAAATTGTATAGCTAATATTATATTTAAAATAAACCTCTTATATAAAAAAATAAATATTATTAAAAATGTTAAGAATCAAAAATAAAATAAAGTAGCTTTTTTCTAATATAATTTATAATGAATTGTTTTCTTTTGAAAAGGGTCTCATTTCAAATTGGCTAGGCTTTGGGAAAATTTAAATTATTTTTCAAGCTTAGTTGCCTTTGTCTTCCCTTAAAGTCTCACAAAGCATATTATATATTATCAGGCTTTCTAAATAAACAAATAAATATGAAAGATTTCAATTTGTCGATGGTAATAGATTCAAATTTTCTTAGAAAATCATAAGATGGTGTCATCTATTAAATTCGATGGAATGGAATATTTTTAATTATATGTCAGAAGGGTTGTTTTTCACTCAACGACTTTGTTTTATATGCCATGGCTATATGTTTAAATTTAGAATCACTAGATCGCGAAATTTTACAAATTAAGATAACAATCTTTTGAGTAAAATATTTAACGCGTTTACATATGTCAGAGAAGTTCGCACCTCGCAGGTAAGCCAGATTTCCTGGATTGCTGTTACTGGCACTCGGGTTCGATTCCCGAGGAGGTGAAAAACAACCCTTCTGACATAAAATTAAAAATATTCCATTCCATCGGATTTGATGGATGACACCATCTTATGATTTTCTAAGAAACAAATAAATAAATAAATCTTTATTACTCGAACTGCTTTCCAAAATATCTCTTAGTATGGTAATCCTCCATGTCTTATGGCGTACCTATTATTTGACCTCTTTTTTCGGATTCTTCCACAATGTTCTCTTTTCACAAATTTTTACTTTAAATACACTTGCGACAAGTTCACTTTTTGAAAACTTCAAAACTATAAGATTGAATTTAAGTATTCGATGTCTTTAATATATAGAATCTGAGTTTAGAAAAATAAAACGGGTTTTGTGGAGGTCAAAGCCAAAACCCAACTAAGGGCCGGTTGTATGTCGCAAAGTAAATGCTTTTTACCACTAACAAACGGTCGATGGTAAATGGAGACACTGGGATGGCCAATAAGATGACAGGCACTCTCAGTGCATTTACTTTGCGACATACAACCGGCCCTAAGTCAGTAAAGGTGTGGGTATTTATCTTATTATATTAAACGAGCAATTCTTATATATATATAATCGCTTTCTCGAAAACGGCTCTAACGATTTCGCTAAAAATTGGTGTACTTATCAAGTCTCATGAATCGTGTATAAATTTTAATCCGATTGAAATATAGGTAGGGGGTGTAAATTAGTCTTGTCGCAAAATAAATATTTTAATCCTTCATATCTCGACTTCGGTAAGTCGCAGAGCCTTGAAATTTGAAACTTAAGCTATCTAGGCTACAAGAAATACCACAAGTTTTTGGCTAAAATAGAAGTACCGGAAGTTGATGTTTACGTACGTAAGAATGTACCCCCCCCCCCTGTGTTTCGCAACCATAAATCTCAGAGCTACGAAATTCGAAACTTAAGCTCGATATAGGCTAGAAGGGGTACAACAAGCTTTTGAGCAAGTCATTGAAATCGGAACACCGTAAGTGGACATTTACATGAAAGATTTTTCGTTTTTTTTTCTCAAAAACGGCAGTAACGATTTTTTTAAATTAGTGTACTTATCAAGTGTCATGAGTTATTAGTTGTGTATAGATTTTAATCCTATTGAAATAAAGGAAGGGTGTGTAAATTAGGAGTGTCGTAAAATAAATATTTTAATCATTCATATATCGTCTTCGGTAAGTCACAGAGCCTTGAAATTGGAAACTTAAGCTATTTAGAGGCAAAAAGTTACCTACCATCGCTCGGTGCTCCAGGCACTAATTATTAATATTGTACTATTCCTTAAGATATCTAAAATTGGGATGAAATATATATTCTTCAAAAAATTTAGATAATATATCTTAGAAAACTGTCAGATATAGAAAAGTACACGTATGTACAGAAATTTTGCCCGAAGCCTTTTCACAAAAGATGACTGAGTGATGCAAATGTACGGATCTCTGTTATGAATATATAGAGTTTGCTTAACGAAGCTCATGAATGAATTCCCTTCCTTGAAAACAGATTAAAACGTTTCAATTATTATCGAGCTAGAGTTTAGGGACGATTAATTAACAAGCTTAAAAACATTTCACTACATATGCATATATTATCCCTTATTCTAAGACGATTACATCGAAGAAGCAAAGTACGTAAAATACCAAACCTTTCTCCCTCTCTCTTTAGGGTGTTTGCTGAGCTTTTAACTCGACACCCTAAGGGCCTGTACGTGCATGTATTGTTAGTGTATGTGCGGAGGAAGCACTCTAATACACTTGCTCAGACGTACTCGTTCCCAGATTATCAGGAATCTACTACGCTGATGCTTGTGGCTAAATTAATATTTATCCTAGGCTAAAATGCTAAAGTCGTAGACACAGGATGGGGAAATTGGGCGGGTTTTAATGCCAATGCACTTAAGCCACCGCCTGCTCTCTCTCCGTGTCCTCGTCGTCTTCAGGCGATTTCTATAAAAGTTAAAAATCATGAATGTTTTTGTTTCGTTTTTCTATTTTTCTTTTTACTTTAACATATATCGTATGGGGGAGTATGGTAATCGTGGGGGAATAAATTGATGTTTTTGCTTGTTGGGTTTGTTCTCGGTTCGCAGACTATACTTAGTTTGAGAAAAAAAAGCTAATAATAAATAAATAAATTAGGAGGATTCTTATTTAAACTTAATTTAAGAAGTGAATTTAATTTATTTAGGAAGGAATCAAAGATTTTAGTAGAAATATTTTTACATTGCATATCAGAGGGTTTCAGAGGGTTTCGTCCCCTCGGGAATCGAACCCAAAAGCTAACTAGCTTGCCGGGCCGTTAGCCAAACCCTTAAGACGAATCTCTCTTCGATATGCAACATATATAAGAAATAAAACAACAGATTAATATAAGATAAATGTGGGATTCAGAACATCGTGGACTGGGTTAGAGTGCGCAGAAGAAAATGGACAGCAACCGGCTGTCGAAAATCTTAACAAGGAACCGTCCTGACGGCAGGAGAAGCAGAGGGAGACCAAAATAAAGATGGTCACAAAGTTGAAGAATGGATATGTATACTTCCTTGGAAAATAAATAGGCTATCTAGCCTAGAAAGAAGTAGAAGAAGCTACGATATCCATTTTAATCCTAATTGGTTTACAAGATCGAATGCCTCGGACAGAAGAGCCAGAAATTTTCTTCTTCTTTAAGTGCCATATCAGGTATCCCTGACACATCGGAACCTCTCCACATATACCTATGCTGAGTGTGTTTAACTGTTTTACACAGATATACGGGACCTACTTTTTAACGACGGTTCCGAACGGCTAGTTTAGAGAGGTTGACTAGGCAATTATATTCTTGGTAGTTTGCCATTGCTTTCCAAGAGGAGGCGGCTGCAAATATCTGCCGAGACTCGGTCTCGAACCAGCATACTTCAGGACAGCGGCCCGACACTCTGACCACTGACCCACAGTCCCCTTCTCAGAAATTTTAGTGACACTAAAAGAGCCCCGTTTGCCTTTTTAAACAGAACCCTAAAAATGTATATTCCATATTTAAACGATATTTTCTTAAAAATATAGTATTTTAATTTTAAAAAAGAAAAAAAAATCGAACCAGGTACATTGGGCGTCCTTCTGAATTGTATGCATATATTTTACTCTCAATTATCCTTTTTAATACATATTAAGTGTACATTTCAAATTTGTATTTTATTTAATTTACGAGCTACAATACTTTGACAGACAATGTTAAGTCACTAATAGGGTTCTGTTTTTTGTTTGTGAAATGCCTTAAAAAGCTGAGTATTTATTTTAAATAATGTTTTTACAAAATAGAACATACGCGTAAAACGTAATGTTAAAATTCTTTATTTTTTTTAGTCAGTTTTTACAACGGAGATTAACATTTTTTTCAACAGGTAGGTATATAATATATACCATATATATTTTTATTATTCCAAGTAAAGAGAAATCAATTAGGGCCTGTTAATCGCACCTTTTGTTAGAAAAAGTGAGGTAATATGAGATGACCTAGATAGATAAAATCCATATGTATGGAAAAATAGGAGACTTCAAACTTAAAAAAACAAAAATCAGAAGGGAATAAAAGATGAGTATTAGAATAAAAAATAAAAAAAGGACTTTAAAATTCCCATTATAAAATGGAATACATTTTTGATAATAGCTGCAATTTTTAATGCCATTATTATTCTCATTATAGAAGGAATAAATTATAGATTTTTTCTTCTGCTTCTTATAAATAAATATGCATAACTATAGAAGTTATATGTGTAAGGATCGTTTGATTCTTTATCAATAGTGATGTTACTTTTTCTGCGGACTCAGCATGTAACTTATCTACTATATAAGCAGACAAGCTCGAGTATTTAATGGACTTACATTAGGACCGAAGGCCCTTGTCAAAGAACTTGCCTACCGCGCTTACCCTTAGACCATGAAATATATAGACACGCCCTCTGCTACTCTCCACACAGAGTGAAGTGAGGCCAACATCGCCTACAGATGACGTCACGTTCTCGCATAAATATTTTGGTAATATTAATTTAATATTAATTTGCGATTATTAGAATCAAAAATAAATAATCTAAACTACGATAAATTTATCTCAATGTATAATAATTCCTATAGTGGCCATGCTATTTCTGGGTGTTCCTACCTACAGATGACGTCACGTTCTCTAGTTGATGTTGGCCTCGCCAAATCGACACCAGAGCGTGTCTATATATTTCATAGTCTAAGGGCTTACCTAGTATTTAATCGACTCAAAATTTGTTTCCCATTGTGTATAAAAATATCGGAAACGTGGAGAAAATTCATTTTACCGATGGTTGTTTTTACTTTATTTCTGTCTGTGTTTGGATTATGATAAGTAAAGAACGAAAAGTCGTAGAAAACTCGATCCTTAGCTTTCGAACTTCGAGTTCAAAAATGCAAAAAAATGTATTTTTTCGAATGATTTCAAAATAGTTTATATTTTTTTTTTATGTCATAAGAAAATAATAATTTTATTCAATTTTCTTTTATTAATTAGTTTGTTTTTTACTTTAATTATTTTAATATCTTCTAATTATTCAATAAAAATATTATTATATATACAAGCTGCAAGGCCCACCTTGGTGGAATTTTTTTAAATAAAAGATTTCAGAAATCACATCCCCTACAACTTTGCTCATAATAAAATTTGCCGTAGGGTTAGTAGTTTAGGAGTTTTTTGATAATTTCTATTCGCGAGCCCCCCAAACCCCCTTTTGGGGTCAAAATATCAAAACGTTATAAAGCAATAAACCTAAGTTAGAAGACATCTGACCCAAATATAAAATTTTATAATAATTCAGTCGTTTTTACGTGAATCGTGAGCAACTTTTCGCGGAATCCATGGAAACATAGATACATACATACAGACAGACAGGAATTTTGTTGAGGGTGTTTTCTTTCATAATTTTGCTTGAAACGTGTGCAACCAAAATTTGGCGTGATTTGGACCAATGTACAGACAAAACTTTAATTTTTTATATATAGATTAAAATTATGAAGACGGAGTGGTATAGAATTCACTGGTATTTAATGGAAAGGCAGTCCTTGGATAATGGAAAGGACAAATTCCGAATAAAATAATTTATTAGACGTCGATTTCATCCTCTTAAAAAACCGATGTTTTTTTTGTGGGGGGGGGGGGGGGGGGATTGTCCCTTCTTCTTCAGCTTTAAAAGATTCAACTAAGAAACTTCCTTCTTATCTCCTTTAACAGTGCTTTCGCTTGACTAGTGTTAGAGCTTGCCATTAACATCAACAGACAATAAGGAGGTTCCGTTGACCCTCTTAAACCCTGAAGAAAAAAGAAAAATTAATGCTTATAAATTTAAAGTATTTTATTTAGTTTACAAGCTGCAATACACATTATAATAGGATTCGTTTTTTGTTTGTGAAATGCCCTAAAAATCTGTATCTTTATTTAAAATCGAGGGGTGAACCACGACCTAATATCGTGTAAACCTACTTTCACTTCCACTTTCATTTCCAAGTAGAAAACAATAGATGAAGGGGTATTATCTAATGAATTCCACATAATTCCAAAGACGTGTACACCTAATTCCAATCGAGGTTCACCCCTCCTTTGAAATAGTAAATTAACTAAATATACATATTTTTATTTATTCTACTTGAAATTTCATATGATTTTTTTTTAGTAATTTTTTACAATGGAAATTAATTTTTTTTCAACAGGTATATATCTACCATATCTATATTGTTCTTATTATTATTACTCCAAGATAAGAAAGAAATCAAGAAGGATGTTCCCTCGTTTACTTTTTTAAACCCTAGAGCTCCCGTGAAGATCCTCCTATGTCGGTTTTTTAAAATTATGAAAATGACGTGCTAATATATTATTTTATTCAGATTTTGAGGTTTTCATTATCGATGAACTGCCTTTGCATCAATTAGCAATATAATTAGATAGTTAAGTAAATCAAAAAATATAGTTTGAATAGTTTAATAAAGAAAAGAGTAGGTACCTAGCCTTGAAAAAGTTTTTAAAAAGACCTCAAGCATAGTCAACGTTGGCTGTAAGTACAATTAATTTGTGACAACTTTCTCTACGTCCTTTGAAATCTTGCGAAAATGACATAAAAAAGTTGCAGATTGAATCCATCTTTTTAAATCAAGTTTTCAAATAGGAAAATGTAGACGCATTAAAAAGTTTTGATGCAAACTATTATAGGGGTTGATTTTTTCATCCCATTGTGAAACATTTTAGGGTTACAAAAATCGTCAAAAACTGCCATTTTATTAGCATCAGTTATCTGCCAAATTTCATTCTTCTATATTCTTCCTTAGTGGATGTATTAAGGTAGTTCTTTCACAAATGCAAAAATTCAAGAAGTCTTCGAAGCTTGGAATATATAAGTCATTAAAAACATAATAAACACACTGTTAAAATTCGAAGACGATTTACTACACCAAACATGAAATAATTGCAATTAAAAATGAAATTCTTTACATATGGTAGATTGGGAAAGGGTGGGAAAATGATTATTTTATTTATTTTATTTTTTTCACCATCTTGATGAAAAACTAATATTTGTTTGAATAATATATTCGGAGTAGCTTAAAAAAAAATGAAATTATTTACCACGTAGTTTTAAAAAAAAAAAAACATTTGGGCGATTATTTTTAGTGGAGGGGATAAAATATCAATGACTTGGAAACGATCTATTCATAAATAGAATATAGTAGCGTAAAAAGTACAGTCACGTTAAAAAAACATAACCTAACATTTTAACACCGTTCATCTTTATAGGGTGGTTACGAAGTTAAAAATTTTTGTGTGGATTGTCGCGAAAGAACCTCCTTAAATAAAAACAATTCCCCCTCCCTCCTAGCTTTAGAAAGCTTTAACTTGAAGGGGAAATGGTTTTAAACAAAAAATTATATGTAAGATCCACCTTAATTTTTGTTGAAAAATCACCCTTTAAAATATTTTGCATCAATTTAGAAACACCCTGTATAAGTGAAATTGATGGTATAGCAAATTGAGGAGGGGGCTGAAAAATTTAATTCAAATGATAAAATTTCCAATTCAGGAAAGCTAATATTTACCATGGAAGAGCCCCATATTTAAAAGGAGAAGAGAATAAATTCAAAGAATCTTGGTAAAATTGATATATTCTTATAAGTGCCATATTAGGTCTCCCTGACGTTTTGGCTCCTCTCCAAATATACCTGAGCTGAGTGTGTTTAGTTGTTTTTACACAAATATATGGAACCTACTTTTTAACGCTGGTTCCGAACAGCTAGTTTGGAGAGGTTGCTAGGCAATTATACTCTTGGTAGGTTTCCATTGCTTTCCAAGAGGAGGCGACTGCAAATATGTAAAATTGATACTAACCCAAAATGGGGGAGAAGGTTTGTAATAAAAAAATCAATTTATATTTAATTCCAATTTAATATACGAGAGGGGGGGGGGGGGGTATATTAAAGTCATGTAGATGGCTACATCAGTTTATTTATGATATTTTTCTATTCTTCAGTAAAAAAATATGAAATTTGGTTATTCTGCAGTTAAATCGAAAATATAGCAAATTAAAAACATAAATTAAAAAATAATTGACTTCTTTGTATGTGTAAAAATTCTTGTTGGATTCCCATTTAACATGTAAATTGATTTTATGACGATTGATTATCCAATCGGTTAAATGACAACTGAGTGAAAATTATTAGACGCAGGGTGGGGGTGGGGGGAGGGGGCGGAGGGTGTTTATAATAATAATTTCCAACCCCCTTTTTACTCTTCCCTTTCACTCTCGCCCTTTCTAAAGCATTACATACTACTGTTCCAAGTTTTAATGTTAATTTGAAAGTTATGTTTATTGTGAAAAGATACATATAGCTAGAGATATGGAGGCAATTTTATAGATCACTAAATCATTTCGAAATTTAACTATCCGATTTAATTTGTAAATATATGTTAAGTGATATTCGAAACTACAGAAAAGCAAATGATAATAAATTTTCATTTGCGGTTACGAAAAATGAAAAGGAAATTTAATTTGGTTTTCATAGTAGATTGAACTTTATAAAATAAAACGCATATTTTATAAATGAGGGTGGGTGAAGAAAAAATAATGTCGTTTTTTTTTTATCTATTATAATTTATTGTTTTATTTAATGCAATTAATTCGATCGGCGGAGACATCTTTAGACAGGAGACAAAAATAAAATATTCTATTTCTATCTACTAACAAAAATACAATGATAATTTATCAAATAATGGATGAACATTAATCTTAAACAGAGAACAAAAACAAAAAGTTAGATTCAATATAATTCCTACGATTTTAGTTCTTTTCATTTAATTTAATCGTCAGTTATAATCGATGAATCATGATTATTTATTGTTTTTCTGATAAAGATACAAAGGGATAATGAAATACTCTTAAGGGGATTCGGGACTGTTTATCATTTTTATAAGAAAATTCTCAAATTTTAACCATTGAATTGATTGATGTTTTAAATATCTATTCCCGAAATTTGAAGTTGATCATCTGCCCCATTAGCGAGAAATAAATTTTTGAAAATTCTCCTTTTAATATAGAAGTAAATGGACCGAGTTTTTAAAAGGCCTATAACTTCTATACACATTATACAATTTTCAACTTTTATTAATCGAATGATACATTTTTCAATAGATTTGACAGTAGTTAATTAGTTATTCATAAATGTAAAAAATAAAAAGTTATTTGCAGCCAACAGAATATAACAAAAGCACTAGTGTAGAATTCCAACTCTATTTCTTGAAGTCGTTTTTGTGTTAAATAAATGTTTTTATAATGAGAAAAAATTTATCTGAATATAATTTTTATTAATATTATCAAAACAAAGATTTGTATTCAAAATTAACCTCATTATTAACAATTTTTCAATTAAAAAATTTAGTAGGCAGAAGTTGTCACTCTGCAGAAATACAAAGGATTTTTCGAAGATCAACCAGATAGAGCTGGTGTCCCGAACCTCCTTAAGTTAATATTCATTCTTTTTAGGGTTTTGTGTAAAAGTAAAACGGAACCTTATTAGGCTGCTACAATGAAAATCTATCTGAGCAAACGATAATCGCATGAGTAGACAAAATAATATATATAAATATTAAGTAGTAAATAAAAATAAGTTTATAAAGATAAGAGTAAATAAATATTATATTTAATATAATATAATTTATTTACTCTTATCTTTATTAAAGATGTTTCACCTTGCACCAACACCACAATCTCTACTAATTAAAAATAAGTTTACCTTATATCAAGTGTTAATGTATTACAACTCTTGAGGAATGATGATGTTTCTAGCCAGAAAGTGTGTCTGAATGTCTTCCTCTTTTTCTTCATTTCGATGGAGAGGTTCAATTTAATTAGGTGTATTTCACTAGCATTGTGTTTCAGTTATTATTGCCCTGGATGCCAGGTGACCCATTTGAAAAGCTTCGCTCAAGCAAGAAGATTGCCTTAATTGGATCTACGGGCTGAACGCCGATGTCTTCTAATTGCAAAAGTCAAAGTGGTTAATATTAATTATTGAACAAGAAGGATAATAGGCGAATTCTATATATTACAAGATCATAAGCATCAAATGATTAATTTATTATACTTAGGCAGCTAGCTATATGATTAGATATATTTTGGAAATGAATACAGTTTTTTATAAAACCAATCATAAAAAGTTTATTAATAATACAAACGTTTAGGGAGAAATTCTTCCATTATCAATAAAGAATTTACAAAGTGTAATTGCTTTATGAAAGAGTAATAAAGAAACTAATATTTTATAAGTTTTTCATTGATAAAGGAAGAATTTTTCGATAAGCGTTTGGATAATTATTAATAAACGTTTTATAAAGAATTGTATTCACTTTTACCTATATGTGTATTATTTTACATCAAGAGAACATACACAATAATTTATTTACCAATCTAATCTAATATAATTAAACGAGCAAAAATTGTTTGTATATCTATGCTCCGTTTATTTCGAAAAGAGCTCTAAAAACTTTATTAACCATTTTCAAGGACAAAATAACAACGATCTGCCTCAACTTTAGGAAAAATCATGTTGATAGGTTTTTTATTAATTAATCTAATTTTTAACCGGTGGGTAAATAAAAAAATAAAACAAGTGTGTGTGAATAAATAAAAAAGCTGAATAAATAAACAATAATTAAAAATAGTATTAATATACCTACTACTCTTTACAAACACAAACAATTATACAGCAAAGCTTGGCCTATCGGGAACTTATAAATTCACCAAATATGATACTCTCAAAAAAAAATATTTTAACAAGAAATTAAGGATCAGAATCATAGATCTTATTAGATATGTACTTATATTATAAAGCGCTTTTGCTGTCCGTCGCGAGTCATTTAAAATTCACAAATAGTTTATGTCAAATTTATTAAATATTATTTTAAAACCCACGAATGTTCAGGGTCAAAAAACCAAGAAGCCCCCTGGACAGAAAGATGCCGGCCAAAGGCGGGCTTGCTGATGTACTTATATCATATATTATAATCTAATAAATTGAAATATTATGTAATAAATTTGGCGAAAATAGAGTCACTATGTGAAATTAAAGAGGCGACTATGGGTCAGTGGTCAGAGTGTCGGGCCGCTGTCCTGAAGTATGCTGGTGGGAGACTGAGTCTTGGCAGATATTTGAAGTAGCCTCCTCTTGGAAAGCAAGAGTATAATTGCCTAGTCAACCTCTCCAAACTAGCCGCTCGAAACCGGCGTTAAAAAGTAGGTCCCGTATATCTGTGTAAAACAGCTAAATACACTCAGCACAAGTATATGTGGAGCATATGTTCGAGCATGGCACTATACGAAGAATATATGTACTTATATCATATATCATCTAATAAATTGTAATATTATGTAATAAATTTGGAGAAAATAGAGTCACTAGTGTAGTTAGATTTTTAGAAAAACTCCATATTTCATAAAAATTAAAAACAAACTCAATTTTCATTAAAAAATCTTTTAATTTATTTAAATGACTTATTTAAATTTTCATGATTTTTTTTTAGAAAATCCAGCAGCCTTCATTACATATACAAAAATAATTTCTATATCTGACTTGTAAGTAATCATGAATTATAAGTAATCTTTTACTATCCTCTTGGGTCCCATTAAAAACTTATACTTTTAAAGTTTTTGAAGATAATACTTTGAATACTTCCCTCTCTAATCTTTGAATTGAAATATATACCTACCATATAATCCTAAGAAACATAAACACTTATCTCTTTCAACTTTATTAAAATTATATAGACTGCTCTTAATCCCTGTCCCCCACTCCGAGTCCCACCAGGAGCAGGAGCACGAGCTTTCTTCCTCTTCGGCTCACTTTTCGGTGGTGGTCCTTTTAGAAATTAGATTGTTAATTTTCAAAACACGTTTGGCATTTTAACGAGAACGCTCTTTTCTTTAAACAACTTTCCAAAAGATAAGTTAAATTTAATGAAAATAGTTCAACCAATTATTATTATAGTAGGAGAAAATTACAATTTCATGTAAATATCAACCATTGAGTTAACAAGAATTTAATGTTTAAATTATAAATTTCAATTGGAATTGGGATTAGATAGAAAAAAATTATCTGGGAAAATAGATAATATAAACCAATGATATTTAATTAATGGAAAAATTTATTCTAGATAAATATAAGATTCTGATTTATTATGCTACTATGCTGGCGTTTTTGAGAGTAATACAGACTCTTAAAATATGTGGTTGTGTTGTCATATTTTTTTATATTATCTGTATTAAATTAAATTTTATTTCAAATATTAGCGTTATGTACATACAAAAAAAACAGAACCTACCTTATTAATGTCCTTACAATGCTTTCCAGACCATTGTAGTTTGTAAATCAATACTTTATAATAAAGCAGTAAGGACTCACTTGGTTTGTCCGGTTTGGCCCACTTATGGCTCCGCCTCTTCAGACCCTGCCCTCAGTGTACTCTATTTACCGTAGACTTTCTGGAAGCTTCTAGAAACTTCGGGAACATTCTGGAATGTTCCACAAGGACAGCCGTTCATAAGAATTGGACTCTTGTCTCGAGTGATGTTGAGCAACTGTTCCTGCGCCGCGAGCTAGCAAGAAGCCCGATTTGCAGCTGGTTAAATCATATACAATTTTAAAATTTGCAAATTATATGAGTATTCATTTTACCTGAAATTAAGAAAGTAGTATTAAAATTTTAATCGGATGATTGTTTTTGGAAGGGATGAATTTTTTGTGGAGTCCAAAATATTTTTTTTTTTTTACCAAGGGGTGAGATGTATCTTTATAAAGATCTCATTAATTAGAAGCAGGCTAGTATTAATTTTTAATAAAATGAAAAAAAATATCGTGTTGATGTGAGTGAACCCATAACATCTTATTTGATCAATTTAACAGATCGTGACGATGTGACGGAATAGCTATAGATTTTATTGAATAAATGTACAGGGACATAATTCATAGAGAATTTTATCATCTCTCATTTGTTATATAATCTTGTTTTGCGATAAAAACGCACTCGTTAGGGGAGATATATGGTACATGAAAAACTGAGAAAAAAAAGGCTGTTTTTGACTTTTCAATCAAATTTAGGCACATTTAGGCGAAAAATTCCTAATCAATTTTACCTAATTTCTTTTCGATTAAGGGGGTGCTCCAAAAATGTTATTTTAACGACCAATATACACGGTAGTCCGATTTTAAGTTACGTTCAGAAATGGCTTAACTTGAAATTATGAAACAAATTTAACAAATTATATAAATACGTTCATTCACTTGAATGAAAAAAAGAAAAATTATATTCTGGCTCTTGTGAAAAAAGTTTGTATTGCAAATATGCCTTTTTCTAGTTGAATTTTAACAAGTTGAAAAAATTATTATTATTATTATTAACAAAAAGGGACTCTCATTTAAATTTTCTATGTAAGAAAATCTTGCCATCTTCGTTTTTTTTTTTTTTTTTTTTACCTTCACGGGCTAATCTTAAAAGTTAGAAAAGATCAATATCATTCCCCGCTAAGTAAATAAAAAAACATTTTCTGTAAAAGGTCACTTGCCAAAGAATATGTTAATCTATCTTCTATCTACTTCTCATTTAAAATCTTTGTATAGATAAGAAAAAATATCATATTCCACAAAATACTTAACATAATATATCAAAATCGTTCTTATTTGTCGTTCAAATAAGAATAGAGAAAGAAGGAAATTATTTAATCTGTTTTATAATTTTAAGCTTCAGTCATTTCTGCATGACAAATATAAAAATAGCTATTTTGGAATCCTCTCATACTGTCGTTTAAAAGTAAATTAAATTTAAACTTATTTATCATAATTCTTTTGACGATTCTGATTAAACAATTTAATAATTCTTATTCAATTCATAGGATCTCATATATTTTTTCTGTAATATTTAACTTGAGAATTATAATTCTAGCATAGGTATATCATATTCCTTACGATTATATTAGAAGTTTTTTTTTTCGGAGACGGACTGGTAGATATTAGTAAAACTGAGGAATGCATGGTAGACAGTCCAAGGATAAATAAGGTGATGATTCTTAATAAAAGAAGATTTATTATAAACTTTTCTTTTTACACTTTTGAATCGACGTTTCGGAGGATTTTCCCTCCTTCAAAGTTCAAAGAGTCAATGATAGAAGCATGCACAATTTTCTTGTCTCCTTTATCAGTGCACGTAGAATATTCTAATGAAGAAGACAATAAAAAAAATATTTCTACGACACAAACGAGTAGTAATGAAGGAGACAAGAAGGAAAATTGTTACATGCTTCCTTGATTGACCCTTTAAGGCTTAAAGATGAAGGGAAGATCCTGCGAAACGTCGGTTCAAAGGTGTAAAAAGAAAAGTTTTCATTAAATTTTCTTTTATTAGGAATCATCTTTTTATTTATCCTTGGACTGCCTTCCAATCAATCCTAAAATTACTTACAAAATTTAGGATTTTTCACAACAGGCCTAAAAGCCCGTACTTATGATTTTGAAGATCGCAGGTTCCCCATCCATGTTTTAGAAGATATTTGGGGTTTGTTAAAGGAATCGAGTGAACTAGATGAGGCGGAGTATCCCATTAGACTGATAATTAGAGACCGGATTCCTATGCAATTGCATATTTTGTTTGCAGCCACATACAACCCAGGGGATCAATTATCTATCCGAATCATGTATCTAGGATACTGTGGGTTAAATTTTATACTGCATATTTTTGCATATTTGAGTAATATTGCATAAAATTGCATATTTGAAGAATATTGCATATTTTAAGGATTTTTTTGTCAAATATTGACTATTTCGCCCCAAATACAGTAATTTTTCAGAGAAAGAATGAAAAAAATGAAGAAATATACCATATATAGTATATATATAAATTTCCTTTAAATTTCCCCCCATTACATCTGAGGATGTGGAGCGCTCCTTTTCATCGTATAAATCAATTTTTTCGATCACATTTTTTGAAACATGCTTATATTTATTATGTTGATTTTATTCAAGAGCACCTATTATTTCTTTGAATTTAACGATTTTTGAATATATTAAATATAATGAGAATTTTGTGAAAATTTTTACTCAATAAAAGTATATATTAGACACTTGGCGTCTATAGCTTACTTTATCATTTTATTTCTTTCATAGCACTTCAAATATATATCTAGTCTTTTTGTCTTCAATTTTATTTTTTTAGTACGAAAAAAATTTATTTTGCCAATTTTTACTGCATATATTTGCATATTTCAACGTATTCTGCATATTACTTGCATATTTCAGCATTTTTAACTGGATAGGGATTATTTATAGTGGTGTTTCACAAAGAGGAACACCACTATAATCCATCAAATAAATTCTGCGTTTAATATGTTTCACTATAAACCAACACCGCTTTCCCTAAACGTTATTTTTAACTGCGTATTTTGGCAGTTTTTACTGCATAAAAATCCGGTCTCTACTGATAACTAACCTCTAATTTGCATCCAGAGCGGCAATGGAATGCTTGGAGACCCATCTTCACAGTCATTTTCGAGACAGGGGCAAATTTAAGCCTTATATAGGATGGAAGTAAAATATCTGAATTTGAAGCTTCCATGCAACGGCTTTTGCTGTAGCGGTAGCCTAAAACAAATCAAATCAATTGGCATGATTTCTTTGAGCGTTTCGACCACACGATTTTAATCCTTATTATGATTTAATTAAAGGATTGGTTAGTTTGCCTAAAGGTATTAGCTAAGGGGCTCCCTTGTAATTAAACTAGAAGTATAGAGCTGTATGTATATAGCACCTTTAATTAGATATAGGATGGTAACGTAACTGGATGACCCCCGATGCGTGCCAGGCCACGCATCAACCCTTTAATGATCTCCTCGCTCTCTACTCTAGGCCCCTTTCCCTCACTTTGCCTGTCAATTCAATTACTCGAGAGAGTCTTCTTCTCCCATGACAAGTAGTCGCTCTCGTTTACTCGGGCAACTTCTCAATTTCATTTCGTTGGTATTAATGGAGGTGAAGTTTTTATTTTTAAAGCAACCACCAGAAGGACAAAAAAAACACAACAATAAATAAATAAATAAAATGAGAATTAATTGTAGTAAAAATTTTAAAAACGAATTAGAATTGGAGGATAAAGTGGAAACTTTTTCAATACATAGAGAATCATAATTGTGTGTATTCTGTAAGCAAGTGTCCCTAGTAGCACAATGTTTCAAACTATATAGTACCTATAAAGATTCTCGAAATCTATATAGGCGCTATATAGTTACTATATAGTTTGAAACATTGTGCTACTAGGGGTAGTACAACAAATGTAAGAGTAGCAAAAGTTAGATATAGATTTATTTCTAAAAAAAATGCGGCCCCTAACAAGTGCAAATTTCTTTTACCGGAATTTATTAGATAAAATAATTAAGATGATAAAATCGTCGAAAATGAATTCAGTAATTAAAATTTATTCCTTGAAAGGGACAGAATTTTGTAAGATTTTTTATTGTTCTTAATTGTTTAATCTAATAAAAGAAATTCGTCCCATGTTAGGGACCGCATTTTTTTCGAAATGAATCTATATCGAAGTACCTATAAATACATTACAATGGTATATAAAAGAACAAATTGAAAAATGTGCGAAAAAAAAAAAAGATTTCATCGAGGGGTGAACCGAGATTGGAATTAGGTGTACACCGTTTTTTGAATTATGTGGAATTATTTTGGAATTCATTAGATAATGTCCCTTCATCTATTGTCTTCTACTTGGAAGTGGAAGTGGAAGTAGGTGTACACGATATTAGGTCGCGGTTCACCCCCCGGATTTCATACTTCCAGGCGAGGGGTGATCCGCGGAAGTAGGTGTACACCCCTTTGGAAGTACTTGGAAATATTTGGAAGTACAAGTGGAAGTAGGTGTACAGCATATTAGGTCGCGGTTCACCCCTCGCTTCCCGATAATGAAATTTTGCAATATACAGGGTTAGCAAGAAATAAGTTGCTCACTTCAGAGGGCGCGCCTTCTAAAGTCAGCAACTATCTCTTGCTAATCCTGTATGTTGTTAGATTATAATACTGTAATAATATAATAAAGAAAAATTCTAAAAACTTCGAAAAGAGTTTTTTATTTTTTTTTATTTATTTATAATTTATTTACAATCAACCATTTGAACAGGTTTTAAGTAAATTTGATAAAATTGATTAACAAACACACATACACAATACTTTGTCATTTATACACATGAAAGGGAAGTCTTCCATCGAAGTCATCCTTAATTGAATTTATTAGTCCAGTTGTGCAGAATGGCGCGCTCCTCGGTGTCTAGAATATGATTTTTCTTAAGTCTCCTAGTTACTTGACTATTATCCAGGAGATTGATGGCTGATATATTTGAATGGTTTTCGAGTTTTTTAATATGTTTGTTGTATGAGTCCAGGATTACCTTTCTAACAGAAGGGACAATAAGGTCACTATGCAGACTTTCGTTTGTGAAGTACCAAGGTGCATTAGCAATACCTCTTAATATTTTTGATTGTATTCTTTGGATTTTACTGATGTTGGACTCACTAGCAGTTCCCCAGGTTTGACACGAATATGACCATATTGGTTTGAGAATTGATTTATATAATAGTACTTTAGTTTTTAAGGCAAGCTGTGAGTTTTTGCCTAGTAACCAGTACATCCTTTTGTATTTAATATTTATTTCGTTTCTTTTTTTTTCTAAGTGGTTTTTCCATGTAAGTCTTTGATCCAGATGCATTCCAAGATATTTGACTGAATTACTGTATGGAATTTGTTTAGAATTTAAGTACACTGGAGGGCTTATGATTTTTCTATTTGTGAACGAAATATGAGTCGATTTTGCTTCATTAACTTGTATTCTCCATTTATGAAACCAATTTTGGGTGTTGTCGAGATATTCTTGAAGTTTATTTGATGCTGTTCCAGGAACAGAATTTGAGACCATTAAAGCAGTATCGTCTGCGTAAGTTGCAATAAACAGATCATCATGATTAGGTATATCTGCAGTAAATATAGAATAAAGAAATGGTCCAAGAATACTCCCTTGAGGTACCCCAGATTTGATTGGATGATATTGTGAGAATTCGTTTTCAGTTCTTACTTGAAACCATCTATTTTCCAGGTAAGATTTTAGTATCCAATAGAGTTGGTCAGGAAATATTTTTTTTATTTTATAGAGGAGTCCCTCATGCCAAACTTTATCAAACGCCTGTTTGACGTCCAGAAATACACCCATACATACATTTTTTTCCTCTAGGGCCTTTTCAATGTTATTTGTTATTCTATGTATTTGCTCGGAGGTGGAATGTTGAGCACGAAATCCATATTGATGGTAAGGTATTATTTCATCAGTTTCAATGCATGATTTAATTCTTTTTAATAAAAGTTTTTCAAAGATTTTCGACGCATGAGGAAGGAGGCTAATAGGTCTGTAGGAAGAGACTTCTGATATATTTTTTCCAGGTTTAATTATCATTATTATGATTGCATGTTTCCATTGTATTGGAAAATATCTAACTCTTAGAATTGCATTAAATATTTCAGTGAGTAGTATTATTCCTTTTTTAGGAAGTTTTTTTAATAATTCAACCGTGATTAAGTCATAACCGGGAGATTTTCTTTTGTTAGATTCATTTTTTAGTTGTATTTCTATATCCTTTGAGGAGAAAAAAGGTATTGGTGGGGATAATTGTAATGGGGAATCTAGGAAGCTTTCTATTTCGAGGTTTTCCGAATTTGAGCATGTTTGGGGGAAAGGATTAAATGTTTGTTTCAGATGGTTTGAGAATATTTCGGCTTTTTCAAGATTTGTTCTTGCCCAAGTGTTTGTATCTGTTTTTATATGGGGTGAGAATTGCTTCGGTCTTTTTAGATATTTAGTTGCCTTCCATAGAGAATATTCATTGGCACCTTGCGGGGAAAGTTTCGAGAGGTAATCTTCTAATGTGTCGTTTTTATTTTTACGAATTAAATTTTTTAACATTTTAGCGGCTCTGTTATATTCTAATTTATCGGTTATATATTGACTTCTTTGCCAGATTTTCCTCAGTCTTCTTTTTTTCTTTTAATTTCTCTTTTATTTCAAATGGGTAATTTATTTGAGTATCCTGATTATCCAACTCGGGTGTTGATATCCAAGCAGCGTCTTGTATATTTTTGTTGAAGTGTTCAATTGCTAATTCTATATCCTCTTCGGTTTTAAGAGGAACTTTGGTGTTTAATTTTTCTTCAACTTTTATTTTGAATAAATCCCAATTTGTTTTTTTATTATAAAGGGAGGGGCTTTTTTCTTTTTCTTTTTTTATTATAAGTAGTGTACTTATTGTAGCCAATACAGGCGTATGATCGGAGCTAAGATCCAGACATTCTTCCACAAATATATATGAGTTTGAGAATCCCTTGGTGACAAAGAAGTCTAGGAGATCAGGTAATCTATTTGGATCTGTAGGCCAATAAGTCGGTTTACCGGTAGATATAACATTGTATCCTTTTTTTGATATTGTTTTGAATAGGTTTCTGCCTTTAGGGTTTATTACTCTAGACCCAAAAGATATATGTTTTGAGTTGAAGTCTCCGCCAGCAATGAATTTTGGGCCAAGAGAACTAAAAAAATTTGTAAACTGTTCTATTGATATAGTGTGTCTGGGAGGACAGTAGATAGCGCTAACTACAATGTGTAATCCATTTAAGTCTGTAATTGATATTGATGTTGCTTGTATATAATCTTTTTCCCATTTTTCCAATTCGTGATGATATATTGATTTTTTAATAATTATTGCAGTACCTGCATGTGCCCTATCGTCTGGGTGTACGGAGTGGTAGCAATTATATCCAGGGATTGAAAAATAACTCTTACTTGTAAAATGAGTTTCCGATATTAATAATATATCAATTTTTTCAGTAAATAAAAATATTTCTATTTCATGTCTACGTTGTGTTAGACCGTTTGCATTCCAGAGAACTATTTTATAATTGTCAGACATTTTTTGATATAACTTTAGTTAGCAGGCTCAAAATCATGCTATTTTGGTTTAACAATTGACTAAACAAAGATTTAAATTCGTTCATAAATGATGTTAGCATAGTATTTAGATCATTCATCTGACTACTGTGATTTTCATGATTTCCATTTTGAACAACGCTAGAAAATGATCTTTGTGTGTTTTGTTGAGAGTTTTGATTTAAAGGATTAGAAAAGTGAGTTTGCTGTGGAGGTTGGAGATTTGTTGCTTGAATTTGTGATTGATATTTTTTGTTATCATTATAGATTTCGAAAAGAGTAGATTTTTTATTTTTATTACCTTGATATAACTTTTTTGGACAAGAATATTATATATTTATATACTCCTATAATTTTTGAAAGAAAAAAATAACAAAAAACTTATTAATTACATATTATATTTTTAGCAAGTTTCTATTTCAATGAAATTGTATGATACAAGTAAGAGGACAAATGCGTGTTCACTTTTTAAAAGGAAAAGTTTCGCGACCCTTTCTCAAAAAAAAAAAAAAAAAAGAAAAAAAAAGTTTTTCATAGCCAGCACACAGGTGAGCTCTATGTATGTATTTTATGTATTTTTGCTTTTGCAAGCTGCTATTCCTTTCATTCCCTCCGAGAGAAAGAGAGAGTGTGCGTAACTATATAAAGATTATGATATATGGGGCGTTACTATCTTTTTCTTTTCTCTCGCATGTTATTAAAGAAAAATTATAAAGAGTTGAAACGATGAAGTAAAAAAGAAATTCTAATCTCATAAACTATAATTAAATGACGAAAGTAATAAGAAAGAAACCAAGTTTTCTTTTTGTTTTGTTTTATATTGAATTGAAGTAAAAAAAATACCCCGTGTCATTAGCAAAGTTGAAAAGTTCGCAAAAAAGAGTGTTTGTAACTCATCATCATAGAATATATAGAAGAGGTTCTCAACCTTTTTCTTCCAATGAATTCCTTATGCAATTTTGTAAGAATGCCATTCCCCCTTTTCCAGGATTTTAAAACTCAAAAAGTTTATTTCAAATAATATGTTTTTTAAAGATTTGCCAATGACAATGGCCCTTCTAGGAAGCAACAAAAAAGAATTAGAAGACGCTCTGAATGGAATTAATCAAATCCTAATAGAAGAAATCAAAATGAAAATAAACAAGAATAAAAACAAGGTCCTAGTTTGTAAAAAAAAAAAACGAGACAGGAATACATCAAAATTAACCATGAAAACCTAGAAGAAGTTAAGGAATTCCGCTACCTAGGAAGTAAAATAATGGGATGGGAGGAGCGAAAGCGAAATTAAATCAAGAATTGCCCAAGCAAAATTGGGGTTTAATTCAAAACAAAAACTACTATGCTCCTCCTCAATCAGCTTAGAAAACAGGTAGATGCTATTGAAGATATGTGTATGGAGTATAGCCATGTACGGGTGTGAAACCTGGACAATTAGAGAAGAGGAGAGAAAGAGATTAGAGGCTTTCAAAATGTGGTGCTACAGAAGAATGATGAACATCAAATGGATGGATAAAATTACAAATGAAGAAGTTCTTGGAAGAATCGGAGAAAGAAGAACCTTGTGGAATAGTCTGAAGAATAGATGAGGTCAGATGATGGGGCACACACTGAGACATGGGGGACTGCTTAGGGATATCTTGGATGGGGAGGTGGGAAAGAAAAGGGGAAGGCACAGATTAAAATATTTCAACCAAATAATCGGGAATATTGGATGCGAAACATTTAGAAAGGTCAAACAGCTGGCGGGGGTCAGAGCCGAGTGGAGACGGGTGGTTACGTCAAACCAGTCTTAGGACTGTATACTCAATGATGATGAATATTGAAAATACACGATACTATGTTTTAATTTAGAGATAAAGATAAGTAATATTTACCTGATGAGAAAGCTGAAGGTATTTTTTTGCCAATTCTTTAAAACTTTTGAATTTGAATTAATAAAATTCCTCATTAAGAAGGAATTCCACTTCATTATAGTCTTAAGACTATTTGATGCAATGCATTTATTTCAATATCCATTACTCTGTAGGCTCAGCAAGCTTCGCATACCGGGCGGGTCCTAGTATTCACTTTGTTCAAATGTCTGAAATGTGAAGAAAAAAAATTATTATAAAATTGGAGAAAAGGATGAAAACTTTTCCTTAATATTCGAAATTTTTTTTTTGTTTAATTAACAATTTTTTAAAAAAATATTTACATTAAAACAAAATGTAACAATATTTTTTATGTCAGAAAGGTTCGCCTACTCAGCAGTCAAAATATATATTTTAATTAAAATTTATTTGAAAAATTGAAATACTTGTGGTAATGGATTTGAAATAATAATTAAACAAATTAATCTTTTAAAATAATTTGAAAAAAAATATATATGTATAAGTACCTAATAAAAATAAAATTTAGATATTTTACATGATTTGGGATCGAACCAGAATCAGTCTGAATAATTAAATTAAAAATTAATCCGTATTTAATTAGTCTAGAAATGCTCACTTAACCCACTGAGCTACGGAGCTCCCAGAGACAAGGCTTGGAAAATAGGCCTTTTAAATGACCTTGATAAGAAATCATTAAATAAATGGCTTTAAGAATTACACCAAGCAAATAGCAATGTGTAATTTAATTGAAATTTTTTATTCAAAATTCAGTTAAAATATGATAAAATTGAATTGAAATATGTCCATTGTTGCAATCTAAGATTTGAAATTGACATTTTATTGTTTAATTGATATGTTTATTAGTTGATTGTCACGTGAAGTTAACAAAAATGTTTTTCTCACTTATTTTAGAATCAATTCCGAATCTATTTTATTTAAAATTTGCCAAAAATTCTATTGTTTAAAATTCTGATAGGGATTTTAATGATATTCCTGAATAAATTTTTATGAACTGATTAAAAATTGCTTCAGAGGAGCGGTTTGCATTCCATGCATGAATGAAATATATATATGAGTTCCAAATTTTTATTAGTAAGAAGTCAAAGAACTTACTTAGGGAGAGGCTGGGGAACTCCCAATGAAAACCAGGCGGTTTTGCTACACTCAGATCGAGCGTAAAGTGCATATATGTTTACTTGGCTGCGAAGCAGCCAAGTAAACATATAATCCAAGTTTCTTATAAGAGAAGCTTTTCAAAGAAGAATAGTGATTCTTTTTTTTTAGAATCTTAATGTATTATTTTTGTTTAATCTACCATAGGTGTCTTCTAATATTCTTCTCCCTGTTGAATGGAAGCAAATGCTTGCTTCCATGACTGGGAGGTTTTTTTACGGAGTGTATTACCCTCACGTTCAACCCCTTTTAGTCGCCTTTTACGACAAGCAGAGGATACTATGGACCTATTCTACCCCCGGTCCATAGGGGTCTCAGTGTGCAATAGTTTTTTTACAATTAGCAGTTATTGGTAGAAAGTCGGGAAATTTCATAAATCAACTGATGTGTGGTCATATTCTCACTTATTTGAAATCATCGCGACACTCCTAATTTGCATCCCCTTCCTTTATTTCAATCGGATTAAAATTTATACACGACTAATAACGTAATAACTCACGACACTTGATATGTACACCAATTGTAAAAAAAATCGTTGGTGCCGTTTTTGAGTAAATAAATAAATAAAAAAAGGAAAAATCTTTCATGTAAATGTCCACTACCGGTGTTCCGATTTCAATCAAAAGCTTACTGTACTACTTCTAGCCTATATAGAGCTTAAGTTTCAAATTTCGTAGCTCTCAGACTTATGGTTGCGAAACGCATGGGGAGGGGGGAGGGGGGGTACATACGCACTGACCAATGGATTTTTGGTCTCTGGAGACCACAATATCCGGTTTTATGTCCTAAATCCGGTTTCCAACTATTAAGGGCATCGATTCCTTCCACCTTGAAGCTTCAAAATGAAATTAACTTTTTTCATCTGTGAGATAGAAGCTCTCAAAGAGTCAGCACCCAGGCAGGCGATCGTAATACTTCACATTACTATATTCTATAGAATATATTATAAATGTGAAAGTAAAAATTGAACCTAATTTTAGTCAAAGATATCTTTACAGGGATATCTCACATCCTGTGAAATAAAATAATATTTTCTATTTTTGACTTCACAAAAATTTGAGGCTCATCAAAATAAACATTCGATTAAAATTTTTATACGATTTTTGATTTCAGGAAAATTGTATACATATAGCTAAATTTCATGTTTATATCTTATTTAGTTTATATACGAGTCACAATGCTCTGAAAGACGGACGAAGAAAGACTGACTCTAAAAGGGTCTCATTTTACTTTCAACGGAACTAGAATAATCACTCACTCTGTGATAGTGATCCGAAATAGGGGGAGAAAGGTTGATTAAAAAATAGTAATAATAATAAAAATAACTAAAATTATAAAATTTCTAAGGCCAAAAAAAATTAATTAATTTTTTATTTAATTTCAATATATAATGGAGGAGGGCGAGGCTAAGTTAAACTCATCAGTTGATTTAAGTATGAAACCTAAAAAAAATAATTCTTATTATCATTTGTTAGAAGTTATTTATTCTACTCATGTTCCAATATATACGTTTTAATGGCCGAAAATTTAGAGCAAGAACAAAATGAATATCTGCACATAATATAAGAATATTCACTACATGTCTGAAAAGATTAAACTTTATGGACAGTTTTATGCAATCTAATTATTTTCAATATTATAACGAAATATTATTCAGAATTTTTTTTACCCATGCCTAAAACCTACTTTTTATTCCCGTTAAAAGGTATTATACTAATTAATATCTTGACATCTAGCGGATTGTTAGAGGAGACAAAAAAAAGATGTTAATATTATCCCTTCACTCTATCATTAGGATTAATTTTCTTGACAGAGTAGACAGATCCAGAAGAGAGAGAGAGAAAGAGAGAAAATGGATGTCGCATTTAGTTTATTAAAATCCAAATGTAAAATGAGAATTATCACCTGCACACCCACGCACACCCTTTCACTGGCTGGGATCCGAATATCTCCCTTTATCCTTTACTATTCCATTCATTCATACTAAATAATAATATATGTAAAGTGGCTGAGAACCATCATCACAAAGAATACACTGAATTTAATATGAACGTGTATTACTCATCTGTTTTGAAACCCAAAATCTATTTTGTTTTTCATTTGAAAAATACAAACATTTTGGTAAAAATGAACTTTTTACGACTTCATTTTCTTCCATATAATATGGATGGATATTTTGACCCAGACAAATGGACTGACATAATATAGAATGAACAAGTCAGTGCATTTAATTGCCTTACTTGTACTAGTTCCTTGTTACGAGATATGAATTTGGATAACACGCCATTTTCTTGGAAACTAATCACCGTGTTATAGTACAAGGGTTACCTAACTTTTTCTTGAATTGAGTATCTAAGAATCACATGTCCTCTTCAAAAATCAAGAAGAAAATCACTCACAGTATGATTTAATATCGAGAATAGATCTCTAATTGGGGAGTCGGGTAGCGAGCACCGTTTCTGCATCATTGTCTTGTTCATAGAGTAATATAGAGTGGAAGGCTCCATAAGGAGTCAATGTATTTTAGCGTATACGAGTTACAGAGCTCTCTGGCGAGACCAGGGCGAAACCATTGGGCAATAAAATGGCGGAAATCGCTCTCTTAGGGGCAAATTTTGGTGACATTATCAAGAGTAAAAAATGCCCTTATATATATTTATATAAAACATAAAGGGTATGTATCTTTTATCTATGACAAAGGCTTTGAATGTTCTATGATCTTTGGATAGCTCTTAAGAACTAAGAGCTTTCGCCCTGCAGTCGCTAGAGAGCGCTTTTTCGATATACGGTAGCCTTCCACTCTATATTACTCTATAGTCTTGTTGACGATGTTGAAACGGAAGGTCTAAGTTCAGGATTTGGTCGCGGTATAATAAAAATTTGACCGGCTAAAACTCGCCTCCTCACTAACACTAATAACCCATGGTAAAAACTATCATACTTAATAAGAAACAGGCTAAGAAATCCAACAAAAAAAAAAAAAATATCTATAATTCAAAAAATTATATTAATAAAATCAATTTAAGATAATATCTTTACCGTGTTATAGTACAGGGGCTACCTGTATTTTTTTTTTGAAGTGAGCTCTCTTCTAAGATCCAAAACTGCTCGAGGATGGAGCGTATAATGGTCAATTCAAAGATAAATAGGACCAAGAAGAAGAAAACTTTACTGCTTTAATATCAAAAATAGATCTGTAATAAAAAAAAATTATATTAATAAAATAATAATAAAAAAAAATCAATTTAAGATATTATTTTTCTATAAAACTTTTTGAATTAAATTATTAAAACAATCAATAAATAATTCTCGTGTGATGCGTCAACTTTTCACTTTTTCTAGAATTCCAAAAAGATTAGTAGTAGTAGTAATATCATTATCATTTTATGGAATTAAAACATGAACAGGAAATTGATCCTAAGAAACTTTCTCGTTTTTTCTTTATTTTCTCTTGGGAAGTTGATGGATTATTTTAATAATTTATTGTTTGAGGAGGAATAAAATATATATATATATTTCAAAGACTTGAGGTAGGTAGGTAACTACTATACTTTGAATAATGAACTTCCGTGATTTCTGAGAAATGCCAGAGGGTAGGGAAAAATGATTACTCGTGAAATTGAAACATTTTCCGAACAAAAGCTTTGTAAATAGACTTAAAAAGCAACAAAAACAGTACAATGAATATGAATTTTATGGCAAAGAATCCTTTTGTTGTATTGTGTTTAATGATTTAATGTTATTTTCATAACGAGTTTGTCCTCTGCTTGATGCAAATAAACATATTAAACATATAATGAACATATCTATGTATATAAAATTAAGGTTTTGTCTATCATCATCATCATCATCATCATCATCAGCCTGTCGATAGCGACAATCCACTGCTGAATATAGGTCTCTTCCATCAAATGGAAGGGGGTTGGCATTAAGTCACCACGCTTGCCAGACGGATTGGTGACTAGGAATCAGATTATAGCCGGTCAAATATCAATGCAGGGACTCGGACTCGAACCCGGGACTCCTGCTTAGAAGGCTAGTGTCTAGTGTTCTTTGCTCTCGGCTAATCCGATTCAGGTTTTGTCTATACATTGCTTCAGGTTTTGTCTATACATTGCTCCAAATCACGCCAAATTTTGGTTGCACACGTTTCAAGCAAAGTTATGAACAACGAAAACACCCTCAACAAAATTCCTGTCTATCTATATGTTTCCGTGGTTTCCGCGAAAATTTGCTCACGATTCACGTAAAAAATGGCTGAAATTTCATATTTGCATCAGATGACTTCTAACTTACGTTTATAGCTATATAGCGTTTTGATATTTTTACCTCAAAAGGTTGGGGGGGGGGGGGGGACTAGGAATCAGATTATAGCCGGTCAAATATCAATGCAGGGACTTTGACTCGAACCCGGGACTCTGCTTAGAAGGCTAGTGTCTAGTGTTTCTGCTCGGCTAATCCGATTCAGGTTTTGTCTATACATTGCTTCAGGTTTTGTCTATACATTGCTCCAAATCACGCCAAATTTTGGTTGCACACGTTTCAAGCAAAGTTATGAACAACGAAAACACCTTCAACAAAATTCCTGTCTATCTATATGTTTCCGTGGTTTCATGAAAATTTGCTCACGATTCACGTAAAAAATGGCCGAAATTTCATATTTGCATCAGATGACTTCTCAAATTACGTTTATAGCTATATAGCGTTTTGATATTTTTATCTCAAAAGGTTGGGGGGGGGGCGCACGAATGAAAATTATCAAATAACCCTTAAACTATTAAACCTAGAGTAAATTTTATTATAAGCAAAGTTGTAGGAGATGTGAATTTTGACATTTGTTTAAAAAAATTCCCCCAAAAAGAAGGGTGAAAAATGTAAATTCCTACCCTTGGAGCAAACTCAACCAAATTCTGTAAACATAATCTGTGGGCCTCTAGAGAGCTAGAAATGCAAAAACTAACCACCCAAAATGTGGGGGGAGGGGGTCAAAAAATGAAAATTCTTGCTTTTGGACCAAACTCAACCAAATTTTGTATACATAATCTGTGGGTCACTAGAAGGCTATAAATACAAAAACTAACCACCCAAAATAGGGGGGAAGGTCAAAAAATGAAAAAATTCTTGCTCTTGGACCAAACTCAACCAAAAAGTATAAATATATTATAAATAATATAATAATCTCTGGGTCACTAGAAGGCTAGAAATGCAAAAACTGAGTGCGAAGGGTGGGGGTGGAGGTGGAGTGATGGTGCGGGGGTGGGTTAGGATATGGGGTGCGAGGGGTGGTATGAGAGTCCGCGGGTAGAATGTGGGTGGGGGACTGAGGCGGAGTAGGGTGGGGGTCCAGGGGTTAGGCCGGGTGGAGGGCACGGGGTGGGGTCCAGGGTGGATGGGGTGCGGGGATGGTGGTGCAGGGTTGGTGGAGTGGGAGGTTCAGGTGAGTGTCCAGAGGCGTAGTGGGGTGGTATGGAGGTGGGGTGCGGAGAGGAGTGTTGGGGTGGTGGTGTGGGGCGGGGGTTGGACAAGGGTGCGGGGGTGGGGGTGCTGGTTGGGTGTCTGGGGGTGTTGTTGGTGGGATGTGAGGGTGGTGTTCGCGGGTTGGGGGTTCAGGGGGCGTGCTTCCTGGCTAGCAAGAGGGCCGCTGAAGGCGGGCCTTGCAGCTAGTATTTATAAAAATTACTTGTTAGAGACTAGTTCCAAAGGTTTGACCCTCATCATCATTTCTTCTAATTATAAATATTCTATCTGTTATCATGCAAGCAGGGGGTTGGGGCCGGGGAGGGGCACGGGGTGGGGGGTCCAGGGTGGATGGGGTGTGTGATGGTGGTGCAGGGTTGGTGAGTGGGGAGGTTCAGGTGAGTGTCCAGAGGCGTAGTGGGGTGGGTATGGAGGTGGGGTGCGAGGAGGGAGTGTTGGGGTGGTGGTGGGGCGGGGGGTTGGACAAGGGTGCGGGGGTGGGGGTGCTGGGTGGGTGTCTGGGGGTTTTGTTGGTGGGATGTGAGGGTGGTGTTCGCGGGTTGGGGGTCCAGGGGGCGTGCTCCCTGGCTAGCAAGAGGCTGCTGAAGTGCGGCCTTGCAGCTAGTATTTATAAAAAATTACTTGTTAGAGACTAGTTCCAGCGTTTGACCCTCATCATCATTTCTTCTAATTATAAATATTCTATCTGTTATCATGCAAGCAGGCAGGTCACATAATTTGTTATGGACCACCTTGTTATTACGATAAAGGGTATATAGTACCTACATCCAATCGGGTATTTGAACTCAAGAAATAATAATAATAAGATTTTCTGATAGGATCGATTTTTATCTAAAATTTTAGGATTAGAAACAAAAATAATGCCCAAGCTAGTTGATTAGCTAGCTACTTAATTAGGATATTAAATTTCATCAAAAATTGGTTAAGTCATTTTCAAGATATTGTGAAAAAACTAAAAAGTACTGAAATAAAGTACTAATGTTTGTGGACCGATATGTACCAAAAACTAATCAGCGCTTCATTTTGTTAAAATAATAGTAGGCTTTCAATTTAAATTCAATCAGTGTAATTGCGTGGAAAAAATCGTGGACGAAAAAACGATAACATACATACATCCATCCCCATGAATACTTCAATTTGTGACCTTAATTGAGTCCATGGGTTCCGTAGTCTTTACCTGAGGATCCTTTGAAGTCGCGCTTGCCGCGAGACCGATTACAATACTTTCCCCCATGCTTCGCATTGGATAAAGTAAAAATTATAATAAGCAAAAATTATAATTATCTTATTTCTGTTTTATATCTAATGTAATTGTTAATATAAAAAGAAATAAAAGAAAAATTGTTTATGGTGGAATGTGCCAAATTTTTTTTGAAATTTGTTTCGATGGTCTTCAAATGGTAGTGAAAGTAACAAGAAAATTTAGACGAAAGTGTGCCAACTATTTGAAGCCCTGAAAAAGTCGGCAAAGTCGACGAAACGTTGGTTGATAAATAAAAAAGTCACACATAAAAACATGTCATTATTTTCTTATTATAAACTTTGAAATTAATACAAATTATGGACGGAAATGATAATAATAAAAATATTTACGTCTTTTTAAACTAAAATTGCAAATAAATAAATTTACTTTTAATTTAATTGACTTCTACGGGGTAAGGGATAGTCCTATGATGTGTACTAAATCGGCCAGAATTTTTTTTCTATATAACCCATCAAATGATTGAGTTATTATTTAATTTCCAACCTCAAAACCCAAATGAAAATTTCAACTTATTATAATTATTATTCGATATTAACCCTTTTTAGCCACAGGCGATTAGATTCTATTAATTTTCTTTCTCTCGTACCAATTTTTGAATTCAATTATCGTTTCGAATTCAATTCTTTGTTGGAATTTAATTCAATATAAATTTCTATCCAAAGTATTTATCTGATAATAGATGAAATTGAACATAAAAGGAATGGGAAATAAATGGAACTGATGGGCCCTTTGTAAGAGTGGGGGTGGGGGTTAAGGGTGGCAGGGGGGGTTGTATGATTGAATCTTGTTTCAACTACTCACACTTAGCTTTCTCTCTCTCATCAAAGCAGAAATAGTCAATCAGCCGGGGATGCCCCTAACTTCACTCTCGTTCGACCAATCAACAGCATCAAACTAACGATACAGTCCAATTACACTACAATAGATCTAATGTAAACTGGGTCACCCGGATCAGTCCATTTTTTTAACATCTCTTTGTTTTAAACGAAAAACAATCAAATAACTTTTTTTTTTATTTAATCAATTCAAAAGAATTCTTGAAATTAGAGAAGGATTTAAACTTCAAGGCAGTACTACGTATTTCCTTTCTAAAGATTCCGGGGATGCTTCAGCCTTTTCTTGAGAATGAAGAGAAATCAATGAGGTTGTCCTCCGCTTAATGCAAATAAATATATATATATATAATAGGTGCGTGCAAAAGTTCGTGCGGAGTTTCAATAGATGGAGTTATGAGCGCCGTAACGTGTTGTCATTAATGCCTACTCCTACATATTATATATCCTTGGAAAGGTGACGTCTTCAGCTTTCATTAAAAAAAATCATTTGTTTTCATACAAACTGCTTCGATAAATATCACTTTAAAAATGAATATCGATAAAGTGCATTTACGGCATGTTATGCTTTACGAGTTTCGGAAGCGAATAAACGTTGCCGCAGCCGTGAAAAACATTCAAGATGTTTATCAGGATCAAGCACCAGCTAAACGAACTGTGGAAAAATGGTTTGCTAAATTTCGGCGCGGAGAATTTATCCTTGAAGAGGATGAAGGTGATGCTCTCAATTTGGTGGGATTGCAAGGGCATAATCTATTTTGAGCTTCTCCCTTCTGGCGAAACAATTGATTCGGACAAGTACTGTCGCCAATTAACCAATTTGAATCGAGAAATCAAAGAGAAACGTCCGATTTTGTCAAATCGCAAGGGAGTCATCTTTCATCAGGACAACGGCAGACCACACGTTTCGAAAAAGACGCTGTGCAAGCTGAAGAGCCTGGAATGGGATGCCCTAAAGCATCCACCGTATTCTCGCACCACCTGGCTATCACTTGTTCCGGTCATTGCAAAATTATTTAAATGGAAAAAACTTTGACTCTTTGGAGGCCTTAAAAAACGGCGTGTCTTCGTTCTTCGAATCTAAACCGCGCAGATTTTATGATCGAAGCATCTGTCTGCTGCCAGAACGTTGGAAAAAGATTATAGAAAACGATGGAGAATAAATATATCATTGATTGAATAAAGATTTTTGTTTGCCTAATCGCTGTGTGACTTTTACTCACAAACTCCGCGCGAACTTTCGTACGCACCCAATATATAACGAATACGGTGTTAGTGTGATTATATATAGGTACACTGTTAAAAAAATCGTAAATTTACTACAGTGAAATCCCTCAAATCTGAACCCCGGAAATCCGAAAGCAAGTCATAAAACAATTATGTATATATTCTACATTATAACCTTATTTTACATAATTAGTTGAAAAATTAACAGAGAAGTACTACAGTTAGCATACCTAACAAAGTGTAAATGTGTCGTCATACTTATGTCATCCAGGATTGATAAACGGTAAAAGTTGGTTATTGAAATTCTTTAGGTTAATCACTTTGCAAAAACAATTAATAGAAATACACAAAATATCACTTAATCTTTCGCTTTCGGCTAATCCGAACAAATTGAAATTCGAACAAGCTACAGCTCCAAATAGTTCGGATTTGAGGGGTTTCACTGTAAATGTTTACATTACAAATAGATAGGAAATTTACAAGTTCCGTATAGTAAAAAAATACTATATTGGTAAAATCACATTAACTCATTGCAAAAATACAAAAATAAATTGTAACTTTACTTTTTTCTTCTAATTATTAGATACGTATTAGTAAAAAATATGTTGTGAGATTACAATAGGTACTGGTAATATTACAAAAAAAAAAAAAAAAAAAATTGAACCCGGACGCATTTTTTTTATATTAAAAATATATAATAATTTTTTAACGGTTTATGTTTTAAAGATTTGAGCTTCATCATCAGTCCTTTATTTAGAAATATTTTATTTGTTATTTCTCATGGATTCAAATACCCGATTGGTTGTAGGTAAATACGTTCAGTTGTATTAATAACCTGGTTACTCAGCAAATGAATGGCAGTTGAGAGCACATTAGCCTTTTATATATTATGTACCTGCCTGGAGTATAAGTAAACAATGGAGAAAATGGGAAGTTGGACTTCCCACATTTTTCCTTTCGGTATTTTAAATTTTTGAAAAAATTGTTTGTCTACCACGTTTTCTTGGTCCATAGACAAAAAGTGTAAATAGAAATGATGTTCAGAATTCAAAGCTTTATCAAATTTCGTTTTAAATAAAAGATTTGAATTCGTAATTTAGCAGTTAAGTTGGAATTTCTAAAGAAAATCACGAAAGATTGTCAACTAATAAATACGAGGTGTTATAGATAATTTACATTATAATGTCAGAAGGGTTGTATTCACCTTTTCAAACACATAATGAAAATTATCCATAACACCTCGTATTTATTAGTTGAAAAACTCTCCTGATTAATGTCAGAAGGGTTGTATTTCTCCATTCAAACACATAATGAAAATTATCCTTAACATCTCGTATTTATTAGTTGACAAACTCTCCTGATTAATGTCAGAAGGGTTGTATTTTCCCCTTCTAACAGATAATTAAAATTATCCATAATATCTCGTATTTATTAGTTGACAAACTCTCCTGATTAATGTCAGAAGGGTTGTATTTTCCCCTTCTAACAGATAATTAAAATTATCCATAATACCTCGTATTTATTAGTTTTTTTTTAATGATATTGATGTGAGAAGGAGATACACCAGAAGGTGCATCCCCTAAAGGCCTGTATGTAATGGACCCTCCATTGTGAAAAGAACAGAGTAGAAGGAAAGAAGCCGGGATCACGAGCCAAATCTCAGTAAGTTAGATATAATCCAATTTACTAAGGTTTTTAAGGACTTCGAACAGTGGTAAATTCTCCGTGCGATAAATTAGGTTAAATTTATCTCCCACTTAATTTTTTTCCAGACCCTATACTTACAGAAAAAATGTCTGGGTATAGCCGGGAATCGAACCCGAGACCTCCGGGTTGCCAGCCAGACATGCTGACCACTACACCAGCGGACAGATTAATGTCAGAAAGGTTGTATTTTCCCCTTCTAACACATAATTAAAATTATCCATAACACCTCGTATTTATTATTTGACCAGCTCTCGTGAATTTGTTTAGAAATATATATTCAGGGCGTTCATAAAGTCCTCAATGTGTATAATACAATTGAAGTCATAGTAATTTTACAAATTTTCCGCAATTTTTATTGCGTTTTCTGAAAGGTGAATTTTGTTTAGAACCCCTTCCTCTGATCAATTCCCCTGGTGCTCATAGCCAGGTCCATACATCTTTTGGCTTCAAAATTAAATAACAATTGTCATATATTGAAATTTTTATTATCCCAATAAATGAACTTTTTAATATAATCTAGGCAGCGAGAGGATAGGAGGAGAAGCCCCCACTTACCCTCGGTTAAACGGCAGCCTATTGAGAATAAGGGAAGTAGTGGGAGTCACTTAAAGGTCTCCTTTGTAATTTAAATTTGATCCTTTGAAGTTGCTAATAGAAATAAGTCTTTAAGCACACGCACAAGTCACGTTCGTTCGCCTTCCTATTGGTCGTAATTGCATTGAAAGTGTATTGAGACTTAAAACACACTCACCCATATATACAGACACAAAACTCATTTAAAACAAAATACAATTGAGAACAACGCTCTTTTTTTTCATTAAATAGCTGCTACAATTTTCTAACTAGTTGGGCAACTCGTCAATTTAATTTTCCTCTTTTTTAATGAATTTAATAATATTTAAATTGATTAATTAAATATAAAATCTCAAATTTTAAACGATACGCTAGGCAAGTGAGACCGGAGAGTTGAATTCACTAGTTTTACTTTCATAAGAAGAAATCATTGAGGTTGTTCGGTGCTTGATGCAAATTAACATTTACCTATCTTCTTTAATTGCCATATCAGGTCTCCCTGACGTTTTGGCTCCTCTCCACATATAACTGTGCTGAGTGTGTTTAGCTGTTTTTACACAGATATACGGGACCTACTTTTTAACGCCGGTTCCGAACGGCTAGTTTGGAGAGGTTACTAGGAAATTATACTCTTGGTAGTTTGCCATTGCTTTCCAAGAGGAAGCGACTGCAAATATCTGCTGAGACTCAGTCTCGAACCATCATACTTCAGGACAGCAGTCCGACACTCTAACCACTAACCCACAGTCGCCTCTGTCTTACCTATGTATATGATGAATATAAATTATAATCATTTTGGTTATTCAGCTCCTTAATAAGTATTAAATTTCAATTTTCCAGAGGAAAAGAAACAATAATACTAAGTGTTATACTAAACGATCAATAGCATGGTTTAAGATCGTTTAGATAGAAATGCAGTAATTTATCTTGCTGTAACTCTAAAATTATATTAGCTAAAAAAATTCTGAATGATAGCTACTATTATAAGGATAAAGTCTACCGTTTAAAATCTTTTGACCATTACTTAAAATTGATAGCTCAATGCCAAAACCTCCATGTTATTTAGATGGGGCACATGTTATATTTATTTTGTATATAGTTTTGAACTTTTGATTTCTTATTGGAAATGTTAATAAAATGTTGATATCTAATTGACAAGAGAAGATTATTTTAACTGAGATTTCCTGTGTTCGTTCCCTCTATCTCTATCTATTATTGAAATTTGATTTTGAGATTAAGTAATTATTAATCTTCTATCCTTGAATTTATGAACATAATTTCAGAAATGTACTTCATTGAAAGATTTTTTTAGAACATTATAAGCCCATGTAGACTAAAAGAAAACAATTTTTTTGCGGAGAGTAGTAAAGTTGTCGAATTTATAAGAATAAATTAGAGAGTGTGTCTTATACTTGATTCAAATAAATATACACCAGGAGAGGCAGCTGCCCCGAGCCTCGCAAATTTAGGGGCCTCATAATAACTGAATTTGTTAATATTGAAGCGCGCAAGTTTCTATGAAATAAATAAATGTTTTAATTAAATAAATATAAAATAAAATTGTTTTTATTTTCTTGTCTAGAATTTTATTTTGAATTTTGAAGGCCCTCGAAAATAATATTAGTTACCCGGGGTCTCGCATTTTCTCTCAAAGGCCCTGCAGCTGAATATATTAGATTGGCAACTAAGTAATTGCGAATTTTATCCAGAGATGGATTTAGCTGATTTTGATTGAGATGGAGAGACTTGGAACTAAGTGGATATTTTTATTTTATTTATTTCGAACCATATAAGCCTCGGGCAATATAAAAATCAGAAAATAGCCAAAATAAGGACTACCCTAATGACCAATTGTGTATTGTATCGGTTATTTCAAAATCTTCAACTTTGTGTTGTCCTATTTACTTCAGATTAATAAGAAATCGCCGCCTGTTAGTGGTAAGGTATGCACTCAAATGGAACGCTCTGTAATGCGGGTTGCATCTCCAGGAGCTGGACATAAACCTTTCTTTTTAAAACTTATAAACTCACAAATAATTACAAACTTGCCATTTAAACTAAGTGAAATGATTTAATGTTTTTTTTAATAGATTTGATGATTGAATTCAAAAGTTGGGGATACAATCGCATTAATGTAAGTAAAAGAAATATGGTTCTCCTATAATTACATGAAGAATAACATATCTATATAATAAAAATGAATTTCTGTTTCTTTGTAAGCGCAGATCTCTCAAATGCCTGGACCTATATGGCTAATTTTTTTTTTAATGTTCGTAATAGTCCAATTCAGGTTAATACGTAAAAAATAAATTGGAAAAGTTGCCCGGAAAATTGGAAAATTCAGGAAAAACTAAAAAAATTCAGGTTAGCCAACATAGCTTGCCAAACAATAAAAGAACTAAACGAGCAAACTAAACATGTGTTGGCGGCCCTGTTTGTCAGATTTTTTAGTGCCATTCATTCTTAATAGTTGTAACCACATTATCGTTGAAGAAGAATTTAATAATGCAACAAAGATTAAAAAAACTATTTTTTTAAAGTACATTTAAAAACAAAAATTAAAAAATAAAGTGCAACGGATCGTTGCTAAACGTTATCCAAATTCATTTGAAATATTAATATGTTTATTTCTTTATTATTAATCAGATATCACTTGCAATTTGCAGTTCATGTTTTCTTTAATTCAAAAGTAATGATCGATTCTCATTTAACAGTCGAGGAATAAGCATTCTACATTCGATTTTTGACGTTTCGGTTTTTATTGGTAGCCATTGCTGAAGACATGGAGAAATCGACTTAAAATCAAAAATAACGATCGATTCTTATCTAATACTAGAGGAAATACCTTATTGCATTACATTTTTGATGTTTTGACTATTAATGGAAAGCTCTATTGAAAACGTGGAAGAATCGACTTAAAATCAAAAAGACTAAATTCTTTTATGATAAACAGCTCAAGCTTGAGAATAAGAGAATTTTTTATAAATAGATTGTATATACTTTTGTGTCTAGCAAAATGAATAATAATTGTAATTTTCAAGTCTTCTTATCTATAATAATACCTACATATAATATAACTTTTTTTTTATTTTCCCCTTAATGATAACAAGTGGATTTTTAATACATTTTAAATATTTGTTTCATCTTATTTGTTATGAGTGTATATTGCAGTTAAATAGAATCTCAAATTATATCTATTTAAGACTTTATAATAAAACAATTCGGCGGGCCTTGAAGCTAGTTAAATAATAATAGTAACCTTCGACTAATGATATAGATTTTGAAAAATTATGTATGCGAAAAGAAACGCAAATATCAGATAGAAAGAAAGAAATAACCATTGATATTTGTTTTTGATTTTAAAATAAAATTTGAAATATTGTGTTTGGTTTATGTGACTTAACTAAAAATTTCGATTGTTAAAACAATATTTAATTATGTTTAATGCCATATACAAATACATTTTGTTGATTCAATCTGTGTTTTCTTTTCATTTCTGTTTGTAGTATTGTTTTTTTCCGATTTACACTGATTGAACAGTGTATCGCTGCATATAAATTAATCACCACTTACAATAGAAATCAATAAATAAGTACGGATTTTGTTGTAAAGCCAGATTTCGAAAAAAAATTGAAAAAATTGTAATTATTCTTATTTATGTGCGGCTCTTGGAAATTTTTAACTCGTCAATACGGCCCGCGGCGAAATTTGGGTAGGCCAGGCCTGATTTAGATGGATGAATTATATTATTATACATTGATTTTTATTTTAGATTAACACGATTTCGCTTTGCACGGCTATATATTGGGATTAAGTAGTCGTATTATGTGTGGGATTCCTGTATGTCTCGTATGGTCTTAGCTGGAGAGTGTGCTTATATCGCTATTTTGAACGACATATATACGTATATAAATACACAATTTATTCATTTGGTTGATTTAATATAGCTCATTAATTTAACAGTGATTAAGTAAGAATTGGAGTCAGGTTGGCCGAGTGGTTAAAGTGCATGCCTTCTAATCAAGCTAGCGAGGGTTCAAGCCCGACTAGCTGCAAATATTTGACCTATTTAATCTAATTCCTTCGGAGAAGGCAATGGGAAACTACCCCTGTGAAAAATTTCCCCACGACGCTCGGAATCGAGTATGGCACTTGTAGAAGTAAAAATTAATAGACTTCTTTAGTTAAATGCTAAATTTGAGAGTAAATTTTACAAGTAACCATAGCAACTGCGTTGTTATCGTATCCGTTAACTTTGCTGAAGATCTGGAGAAATCGACTAAAAATTGAAAATAGCCTTTGATTCTCATTTAATACTTGAGGAATAACCATTCTACATCGCATTTTTAACGTTTCGATTATCATTGATAACCAGTTCTGAAGACATGGAAGAATCGACTTTAAAACAAACAGGTTTCACTTTTGGAAATAAAATATTTTTGATATTTTTTAATTAAATAACTAATTATTGACAGTTGGCTGGATAAAAATGAATCGTGTGGTTGAATCAAAATAAAACAAGTGTTTGATTCAATAAACAAATTACTGAGAGAAGCTCGGTCTTCAAACTATGTGTATGAATAAATTTCTATATTTCAGTAGATAAACTATCTGAATAGAAAACAAGAATTGACAAGTATGGCCTGAAGACCAGGGCGAAACCGAATTCATTTAGGCTAAGGCCATACTACAAAGAGCCTCGCTTAGTGCTATGACTCAAGCTACTCCCTTAGTGGCTAATCCTAGTGAACAAACATATTGCATATTATCGCACTGGCCATACTCCAAGCGACTCGCCTAGGTAGGTGTCGTAACGAACAGACGTGTTGGTTATTTTTGCTAGTCGCCTAGTGAATTTACAATGGAAGAAGTTTTAATTGCTGATGTTTACATGAGGGAACCACTTTGGAATTCATCAAATAAACACCACAAGAACGTGCTTATACTAAATAAAGTAAAAAGCTGTGGGAAGAGCTTGCAGAGGTCGTTCTTCAGGTGTTATAGAATATCTGAATGCGGTGTCATTCTTTTGTAACTTGACTTTTAGCTTTTCAAGAAGTACTAGTATATCAAACGTATCCTGATTCATACGAATGAAACTTATCGTCATATCTTCGCAATTCTTTGTACAAATGTTCGAATTCTCCATGTCGAGGTCTTGAAAGGTTAATTTCATGTATCCAACAGCTTCGATATTGAATCGTATTAAATTTAAGCATTGAGTTTTCAATCAACAGTAATTTCTTTAGTTTAAAGAGTGACATACTTGTTCTGTTCTCATCAACAGACGGTGCGAAAGTGAATGGTGTGTCACCAAGCTTCAAGCTAGGAGACTTGTATGTGGCCATTGTGTATCTTGACAACAAGCTTAGCTCCTAGCTTATCTCTAAGCGAGGTTCTTTGTAGTATGGCCTTAGCCTTAGAGTTGTTGTTGTGAGGTCTTTATTTGTTTATTTATTACAACAACAAAAATTCAGATATATATATATATATATATATATGAAAAAAAATTCAAATATTTTGCTGATATTCATATAATTTTATTAATATGCTGTATTTTTTTAATATTGACTTTACATCATATATAAATTAATATCTCTTATTCTTTGTTTATTTCCTAAAGCGAATTGTGAAATTTTATTCCAATGCGTATAATGACATTTTTTCTGCTTCAAGATAAAGCATTATTTGTTTTTTATTTATATATATTTATTTAATTAAAATAAAATTCTTTTGCCAGCATTCCATGAAATGAAAAGAAAATGTTATTTTATTTTTTTTATTTTAACGTAATTGGAGAAAAATTGAAATATTTCTTAAAAATGTGTTAGAGAACCCCTAATAATAAATTTAATTAAAATTGAATTTTTAAATCTAATAAACTTTTAAAAATTTATTTTTGATTTATTAAATTCAATTTCGAGTAAAGGAATCGAAGAGCGAAAATCGGCGGGAACGTGGAAATATCCTAACCTAAGAATCAAGCCGAACTGGATCTATCCAAAGCAGTGAAACCCCTCAAATCCGAACCCCGGAAATCCGAACGCAAAAAGAGAAACTTATTTATTTTGTCATAAAACAATTATGTATATATTCTACAATATAACGTTATTTTACATAATTAGTTGAAAAATTAACAAAGAAGTACAGTTAGCATACCTAACAAAGTGTAAATGTGTCTACATACTTATGTCATCCAGGATTGATAAACGGTAAAAGTTGGTTATTGAAATTCTTTAGGTTAATCACTTTGCAAAAACAATGAAATAATAATAGAAACACACAAAATATAACTTAATCTTTCACTTGATATCAGTTATCTTCAATTCTCGAATCTGCTTTCGGCTAATCCGAACAAATTGAAATCCAAACAGGCTACAGCCCCAATTAGTTCGGATTTGAGGGGTTTCACTGTATTCGTTAATGGCTCAAAGAATTATCATCATTATAATTAAAAAAAAGCTCGTCAATATCTCTTTTAGTTTACTTTTTTCATAGAAAATAGGTGGAACTACATTTAGACAATTTTACCCAATTTTTTAATTAAACTTGATATTTACTTTAATATTTTTTGAAAGGGTTTTAAAATAAATAAATATAAATATATAAATTGGTTTTATTAAATAAAATTGAAAAACAATGGTATGTTTGTTTAAGTCATTATCAAGATAAGGCTTGAAAATATCAATAAAATGTAAGAAAATCAAAAGAGGTTGTTGTCTATTAGATCCGAGAATAAATGGATTATTTTTAATTAATGTTATAAGAGTTGTTCTCTCCTCTCCCGGGAATCGAACCCGAGTGCCAAAATTAACTATTCGTGTCAATTGGCTACCATGTGAGGTGAACCTCTCTGACATGTATTTTGGCACCCGGGTTCCATTCCCGACGTGCTAAAATCTACCCTACTGACATATAATTAAAAATCTTAATTCACGGTGGTGCTGAGGATTCTTATAGGTGTTAAATGAAAGGCTTATTTTTAAGCAGTTTTTAATTTTAAATGGTGTTTTTTTTAATTTATCAAAATATTTCGGAAATTTTGTACAATGTTCCTTCTTTTGGATGAGATCTACTGAAGAAGGAATATTATAGAAAATTTCCAAAATTTTTGGATAAATTAAAAAAAACCACCATTTAAAATTAAAAAACTGCTGAAAAATAAGCCTTTCATTTAACACCTATAATCAAAAATAATGAATTCCATCTCGGATCTAATAGATGACAACCTCTTTTGATTCTCTTAGAAATTTAAAACCTATTTCCATCGGCAATTCGAGCTCTTATAATCAATCAAATAAATTTAAAAATGTTAAATTTCTGCATGTTGAAACGGAATCTCTGAAGTCAAAGGGCCAAAATTCTAATCAGTTCTCCACATTGGAGATTAACATATTTTGACATGAGAACGAACTTGCCATGACAATTCGTGCTTGAGTTATCGTGAAGATCGGAATCCATACAACAGATAGAAAAAAAAATTGTTGAAAATGATTTTCTCCACGTTTCAGACATTTTTAAACTCAAAGTGCAAAAAAAATTCATTATTTTCTGAGTTTTGGATGTTTTTATTATTCATAGAATTTAAATATGGTGTTTGGAAATGAAACGATTAGGCTATAGTTTCAATTTGAGATGGAAATAAATAGCCTTTAGCATTGGGAAGTGCACTTTCCAATTTGATAATTCAAGCAATATGTAGAGAGGCTGGTTTATAAATGGAAGCTCATCTGGGAATACCTTCTGATGTTTGCTTATTATAGCCGTCCCAAGGGGATTGCATGCATTCCACTCCATTCGATTGGGGCCTAAAAAGGATTTCATTACTAGGAGTTTCAACCCCCTATTGCTAATAAAATTGCAATGGCTACTTTTAAGAATATATGACGTTAGTGAACAGTTATGATAGAAGTTAACCATAATTCAAAAATTAAATTAACATAAGTTTGGGGCATTAATAAAGGTGAAAATATAATAATAAAAACTTTACTATCCTTACCCTCTATTTTTTTTTTAATGCATTTGAATGTCAGAGGGCGCACCAGTAAAAAGCCTCTATGGACCTCGAAAGACCCTTGCATTACCGAAGAGAAAGGGAAAGTTGATTCCCTTGCATTACCGAAGAGAAAGGGAAAGTTGATTAAGTGGAGGCATAGGTATTTGTGCACCCGGGTTTTTGAAGGTTTGAAGATTATAAGTGCTGGGAGAGATGGAGGCCGGGAGCGAGTTCCAGTTCCTTGAATCATGGGGACAAACGTATTGGCGAATGAAGTGCTCCGGAACTTTTCTAATTTAACCGCGAAAGAGAATTGGGGATCGGCAAAACATTTTATATTTTAACTCATTTTTCTACTTGGAAATGAAAGTGTAAGTGGAAGTAGGTGTACATGATATTAGGTCGCGGTTCACCCCTAGATTATAGCTTACAAACAGAAGAAGAATCTCATCTAAAACACTTCTGTGAAAAAAGGTAAAGTTGGAAAAAGCAGAGAAATCTAGGGTACCAAGTTAAATTCACAAACAATAATTTACTCGAGAAAATAGTACATACGTTAACAAATATAAAATAACTTTTCACATCAGCACATCATTTTGGTCCACCTTTTAAACACGTGTGTCAATATAAAAATATTAAAATTAAAGCGAATTTTTGGTGAAATTATAATTACATTCATTCTTGCTATCAGAGTTAAAAATTATTATCTATGTTAACATTTATTAAAATAAAAATGTCTACAAATCCGATCCGGATAAACGAGGTTTTACTGTAAATAGATTAAAATTAGTAAAATGAAATCTCTAAGTACTTAAAAACACTAGAGGTTTTTGTTAATTTTTTTTTTTTTCAAATACTACCTACACCCAATATAGAAAATGATATTGATAACGTATCGAATTCAACACCCCCCCCCCCCCCCCCAATTGAAAACAAGAGCTCGTAATGTAAATACAAAACGAGAAAAAATTAAACAAATCAGGTCACACCCACCGAGAGTTATTTATTGAGTCGGACCAATATTGTATGACAATTATAGGTAATTCTCGAGTTAGAACATTCAACACCTATCAATTTTAATGTGTGTTTAATATATATTTATGATCTGACACCTCTGCCTGACCCCCCCACCCCACCCCACACCCCTGCAATACCCGTGACCTCTATCATAACCCATATTCTACAACTCGACACCATCATCAATTTACCAAACAGATAACGAGAACTGGGAGGGTGCAAGGGGTGAGTGTTAAACAATATTTAAAATGCAAATGGTGTAGTTTTCAAAACTAGATTATTTATTATGCATCTCGAACGAATAAAAAAAAATTTGAGTCAATCGATACAATATAATAGAAAGCATCATGAAATTATATTTCAAACACTATACCATCGGAAGTTTTACCAGGTACTTGTCAACTGCAGCAGCGATGCAGATTTTAATTAAAAAAAAAAAAAAAAAAAAGAATTTGTCGCTGAGGTATTCACTTTGCAATTTATTTGAAAGGATTTAGCTTGCCGAGAGTAGTAGAGTTGTTGATTCAAAAGGAGAAATCAATGAGGTTGTTCTCTTCTTGATGCAAATGAACATATACCTATAATACATACCATATATACATTTATTGAAATAATTTATTGATTATTTTTTGTATTAAAAAAATAATTTCAAAATGTTTATTAAAAATCCAAACATTTCGGGAAGAATTTTCGTTTATTAATGAAAATTTGGAAAAATAGTTGCTTGAAAAAAGAAATATAAAGCAATATTTATTATAAATAAGTAGGTTATAATGAAAGGCAGTCCAAATTATTTAAATTTTATTTATTCAAATACCGACGTTTCGGAGACCTTTTCTCCCTTCTTCAGGGTAATGAATAGTTATTGATGAGTGAGTATAACTCGGCTCCCATTTGTCTCTCTTTTCAGTGATAACAACAATATTACAATACTTTTCACCATTATATCACAAGTGTACTTAGTCAACTGAAAAGAGAGACAAATGGGAGCCGAGTTATACTCACTCATCAATAACTGTTCATTGCCCTGAAGAAGGAGAGAAAGGGTCTCCGAAACGTCAATAAAAATGTAAATAATTTGGACTGCCTTTCATTATAACCTACTTATTTCGCTTACCAGTCCGTCTTTCTAAGAAAATAAATAAAAAATTTTATACATTTTTAATTTCCTTTTTATTAAAGCAACTATTTTTCAAAATTTCAATTGATAAAGGGAGAATTTCTCCCGAAACGTTTGGATTTTTAATAAAAGTATTATATGAATAATTTATTACTTAGAGATATAGTTTTGAAGTTTTTACCTTCAACGTCAGTCTTTTTAATTATAAATTTTCTATTTGTTATTTCTCATGAGTTTACTTACCCGATTGGATATAAATAAATTCGTTTAGTTGTAATAGTAAGCTGGTCACTTAACAAACTTAATTTAATATATTGATTCCTTTGGTACATGTCCTATTTGGGTTAGTTTTAAAAGGATGTTTGTTAAGCCAAGGAAAATAAATAAGTACATGTTTTTACAAGTTTACATTCCAACTATCCAAAAGATGTATTAAGTATAGTAGTTTAAATTATTTACAATTGAAAAAAGAAAAGGGCCATGAAATGGGTCCTAGTCGATTTTTTTACATAATATAGTTTAAACAGTTTTTTTTTTTATTATTAGTTTTATTTACATTTCATGATTAAATTTGAGGTATTTTGCCGGGAAAAAGCTTTGAGAAAAAACCCAGAAAATGCCCTACGGGCTTAGGTATTTTTTATTATAAAAGTTTACATTTTAAATACTTTCAAATAATTATTCAATTTATTCTAATCAGAGGACAACTTCAGAGATTTCTCCTTATGATTTTACAATTCATTTGTAGTGTGACCAGTCTACTATTAAAACAAGACGAATTTACTTACACCATTCGGGTAATCAGGAGAAACAACTTATAGAATATTTCTAATTAAAAAGACTGATGATAAAGGTCGACATATTATACCATATATAGGCTATTTTTATTTACATCAAGCAGAGGACAACTTCTTTAATTTATTTTTCTTTAATTTAAGTGTTATTTTTAACTATTTTGTCCATCGATTAAATTATTTAAGTTGTTATTGGAAAATAGGACTAAATTTTTTATGCAGATAATTTATATTTTTATTGCCAACGTTTCGCCAACTTTGATGACTTCCTCGCCGCATATTGTCATTCTTTATAATTATTCTTTCTTTGGTAAACATGGCATCAAGGCAAGTCAACATCAAGAAAGAATGGTATAAAAATGACAAACATGGCAGGGAAGTTAACTATTTGAGCCCTGAAGAAGTCAGCAAAGTTGATGAAACGTTGGCAATAAAATGTAAGGTATCTGCATAAAAATATAGTCCTTGTTTCTCTATAACAACTTTGTTATTTTCAACTTGATACTTCATTAATTTCTTCATAGATTATTATATTTAAATATATTACTACAAGGCCGTAGACGGATGGATGGGGGAGATATTTACACCGAGGTGTTAGGGGAATATCGATACACTCCTAGGAGTAGGAGACATGACCTCTCTGATTTCTAGATTGCTTTTTTTATCAGAGTATTTTTCTTTTATTAAATTTTTATTGAAAGTTTATTTATATCATGTAAAATTTCGATGTTCATCTTAACATTTCGGGGGAGGAGGGGGGTTAACCATGTATTACTAGGGCGGCTTAAATCTGAGAGCGTAAAGCGTTGAAAAAGTTTTTCCTTTTTCTTTCATTTTTCTATCATCTCATCTTGGGTAACGAAAAGATAACAAATCGTGAAATCTTAATACAAATGTTTTCTCTCCTTTTTTCATTTTTTTATTCTTATTCTCTTTTTCTTTTCATCCAAAAAGTGACATCATATAAATGAGTTATAATCATTTTTATCACTTGAATATATTATAATGTTTAGGGTTTTATGAAGATGAAAGTCCAGCGATATATCCCTGGCAGAATAAACTTTTTTTTTCTTAGGTATGAAAAATGAATGTCTCTGAGAGGATAAGAAGGTGAAAGGTAAGGAGAGTGGGGGTAAAAGTAGAAGGCGAAGATAAAACAAAGAGAGAGAGAAAAGTCTGCTGGTTGTTCCTTTGGAGTTTTCTTCGGGTGACGTCGACGCACAGTCATGTTTCCTAAACACTTGGCCCGTTGGATAATTTCCCAAGTGCACCATCGCCTAGCACATCCCCTACACATACAGGGTGATGTGTTTATTGCCCCACACAACAACAGCAACAGCAGCAGCAGCACTCCCTGCTCAGCAATAGCGAGCAATCTTAGGAGTCGAACGATTTATGCCTGCATAGGGAGGAGGGTAGTATATATTATATAGATGGGGGTGGTTCAGCCAGGGAAAGTAGTTTATCCTCATGACAGATACAAGATTACCAACAAACAACACCTACACTACTATTACTACTACTTTTCCTAGATTATTTCGACAATGTAAAGGGATTTAATAAGCGGTGTGGGAAAATACATTTTTAAAAGAATATAACAAATACGCCTGACCTGACTGATATAGATCATACCTATGAATTCCAACTTTATTATTTTATATACAATTTTTACTTTATCATACGAGGTAGGTATGGTTAAGTATTGTAATCGAACATGAAAAAAGTATTTTTACTTTACCATACAAGGGTGTGGTCAAGTGTATGTAATACGTGCATAAAAAAAGTGTTTTTTTGTTTCTTTTTTATTAAATATCTCAAGAAACGGCTGAAACCTATTTTTAATAAAAAAAATTGGGCGAAAACTATGGCATTTTCGGTAATTATATTTTTCGAGATAACC
>JALMQS010000063.1:1817667-1960145 GCA_024734495.1 Forficula auricularia | reverse complement strand
GGTATTGAATGACTCTATTGCATCTTTAGCTGTTATATTATTTGGGACGAGTTTTTTGTAGAAACTAGACACTCATATAAACTAGAGATTTATAAAATAATTTTATAAAAAAACGCGCATCATGTTATTTGATTTTTGTTTAGTGTTCAGTTTGAATATCCAATCAATTAAGTGCAAAGTGAAAAATTGCTTTGCATATTTATTTTTTTGTTTTGTTGATTACATGTTGATAATAAATTATTTTTTTCATCAACTCAATATTAAAATTCATTAAATGGATTTTATCAATCTGTTTATTTCATTTTATAATTTTATTATTTGCACGCGCGTTTTTTTTTTTTTTTGTTTTAAGTTTTTAATTAAAATACATTAATGTAGATGAATGATATTCAGGTAGAGAGAAAATGAAGATTTATTAGAGATAATTTAGAAAAGTGTTTGGAGTGGGTAATTTCAAAGCTGTTTAAAAAATGAAATTTTGAATGAATGAAATATGTTGGTTAACTTTATCAAAAAATTATTTGGTACGCTCGGGAAGCAGATGAAGAATGTAGATTCCTGACATTTAGGTATGAGCACAGTTAAAAATATTTTACTCAAGTTATTTTAAACTCGAATTTAAAATTCTGTTCTGGCGTTTAAATGAAATTTTCAGTGTAAGTGTGTAAATTACTGTTACGGTATGCCTTTTCGACATGTTACATAAGTCTACACGGAAGCATTAGGCTTATGTAATTACGGAAATAACAAAGCTTGACTTGATTATATTGATACTTAAGCGCTGAGTCTCTGATAATCAGGGCGGATGACATACGATCGAGAGGCCTGTCACATATATGGCTACCCTTCCTCTGTACTTATTCTCAATAAGCCTTGTATTAAAAAATACATTTTGTTATAATTATTTACCAACCTCTAGCCATATTATAACATTACGAATGAAAGCAAGTGAGTTTAAATTTTGAAAAAAGATACATGATTTTTTTTCAAAATTCTAACGTCTCTAGTTTCGTCAAAATATTAACATTACATTACGATTAAACTACTGTATGTATCTAATGAGATCTTTGATTCGGCATTTAAATTCTTCGTAATGTAATGTTAATATTATGATGAAAACATGGCCTCTAGGAAAGGTAGAATTTTGAAAGCAAAACATCTAATTTTTTAATTTCATAAAATTCTTTTAATTAAGGGAAAAATTAGTCCGAAATTTTTGGATTTTAAATTAACATTATAAGAATGTTTTATATAAAAGAATTGGATTTATTTTTAATATTTTAATATATAAAACAATCAATAAAATTTTTTCAATATATCTATATATATAATGTACATATCTTCGTTGATCTTACAAAACCTCGTAAATCCGATTTTTGGTCAAATACGTATTAAGGTCAGGTGGGGTAACTGGGGCCGGGGGCAACTGGGCCAGGGGTCCTGTAACCCCAGAGCTTTTTAATTTTACCGCAATTCACTTTTTCATATTGGTGGGAAATTTTCAGTGTTCCTGAATTAGAGAAATTTCTTTAAGTTTATTTTATACTTAAGTACTTAGTTAAGTTAATTACTTATTTACTTATTTACCTAGTTATGTGCTTATTTCTTACCTAGTTGCCTTACCCAGTTCCTTGAAAATATTGAGATTTGAGTAAGTACTTAATTAAGGCTTTCTTAAGCATATGGAACTTATTTAACTTTATTTCAATGGGTAAAATGAAATTATTTTGTTTAGTTGATTGATTTATGATACTTTTTTTGTATTTTCTGTAATGAAAATCGATTTTAAAAATTATACTTGGCGTTTAAACTTATCTACCTTAAAAATTCAATAGAATAAAAAAAATAGAGGTCTTGGTGCAACTGGGCCAGCCTAGTCAGGGCCCAATTACCCCGAATCGCTTACATCTTTGATTATTTTTAATCCATATACAAATGAGACTAATTCTACCTACGGCCAGGGCCTTGGGGGATAGGGGAACATGTCCAACTGCTCAAAAGATGTTAAAAATTAAAAAAACAGCAAATAGGCTGGGCTGGTCCAATTACCCCACAACGCGTTTAACTGGGCCAACCGCAAAACTTTACATTCAACTTAAGATAATTCCAAAATTTTGAATAATCAAAAGTTGAAAGTATCATGATTATTTGAAGAAAATTTCATCATTCAAATAATATAGTCACGAGATCTATAAATTGTGGGGAAGCTTAGTTATAGCCAAAAATATGGAGTACTATCCTTGGGAAAACAAAAGAATCTGGCCCAGTTACCCCACCTGACCTTATACGTTTATACCAACTTTTCACGGCGCGTCTGTCTATTGAAATCTTATTATTCAATTCCAATTTAATTTAGCGCTACGGACAAATAATAAATATTGAATTGTATTTGTTTGTATTCGTGTTTAAAATGGTTTTTCTTGTTTTATGGAAAACTTTGAATTTAGGACTTACGAGGTTTTGTAGGATCAGCGACGATATATATGTCATTAAGAGTTATTTCATTATGGCCCGGTGGAAATTTCAAGCCTTAGTCTCAAACCATTTGGGAGATAAATGTCTCGGAAAATCAGAGATTTCGTTACTCACACACTACCTAACTCATTATCCAAACCTTTAGGGTTATTTCAGTATCAGTAGTCAGAGAAACTTGATATTTGGCAGAGGTCTTAGGTTGCAAGTGGAGGAAAAACCTGAAAAAGCCAATTTTCTTTCTTCATGGGTAAAATTTAAAGGTCCGAAAATAACATTTTCTTTCACCTGCCAACAGAACTTGACTAACCTTAATTATGTAAGATAACAAGGTTTCTGTTTTCACAATTATGTTTTTGGTGAGATTTCTTTTACAAAACTATTCAGTTTTTATCAGGGCATGCGTAAGGATATCTTGCGCTCTTCGGCAGAAAAAACCCTATACATTCATTATAGGGCTCTAGGAAAATTCATCGACCACAATTCATCGACGATAATTTATCGAAAATGTAGGTGAATTGTTGTCGATGAGCAGCTGATCGTCGACCAATAGGGCGTCGGTCTATTGCCTATTCTTGAATTGCCTAGTCGATGAATTACTTTAGGTGAATTATCGTCGATGAAGTCTGGTCGATGAATTTTCCGGATTCCTCATTATAGGACCCAGTAGACCGAGCTCTATTCTCTAATTTTTGGTATTAGTTAAATACTTTATATTAATATTATATTTAATTATTGTTTATTTATTCAACTAAATGATTTATTTTTTAATATTCGCTAATGTTTATAATTATATTTTCTCATTACATCACTAATCCAGAGTACATAGAATTTTTAAAGCCTGATGTCCCAAAACGTGTTGTGCGTGGGGGCTTGGTTCAAGTGGGCGTCCCTTGGTTAGATTAAAATAATATTTTTATAATTTCAATGAAAATGATTACCAGAGCTTTGTTAAAATATAATTAATATGTAAATTACTTCCAAGGTGTAGGTTTTAAGTGAAACTTTATTTACAAATGAATAGTATTATAAATATATAAAATATATATGAAAAATGTGGGATTTCACAGGAATAAAATAATTTTTATAAAAACTATTTTATTTTATTCCTGTGAAACCCCACATTTTTCATTTATATTTACTATTCATTTGTTAATTGATTTGTATTAGTAAATTTTATTCGATCTTATGTTTTTAGTGTTTAGATATTTTTCAAAATTAAAAAAATTTAAAAAATGTTTATTTTTTAAGCTTGCATTTATGTAAAAGTAAAATGAAACCCTTTTAGTGCCACTACAATGTTTGCCCGTCTGTTATAGCATTGTAGCTCATAAAGTAAAAAAAGATACAAAGTTGAAATTTACAAAATACTAATGTATTTATTTTTCCCCTGAAATCATAAACTAAAATAAAATTTAAATTGGATGATTATTTTGTGTAGAATCCAATTTTTGTAAAAATAAAAAAATATTATTATCAAAGAATGTAAGATTGTGATAAAGATCTCATTGAGTACAATCAGTACTAAGTTTAAAATAACGATGTTAGAGGTTCCCAAAGTGGCCATTTTTGGGTAATTTTTGGATGAGTTAAAATTATGAAAAAATTACAAAAATTCCTTCATTTAATCCTTTTAGATGAGAAATAAAAACAAATGTGATATCTCAAGTATTTTGGAAGATAAAAGGTAGGAAATCGTCGGCATATGAGTCTCGCTCGCAGTGGATTATTATCCAAGTGAGAATTTTAAGCTTTGTCATGATAAAAGCATAAACAAACAGGTGTTTTTAAGCTGAAAGTAATGGAAGGCAGCCTAGGGGTAGTGAAGAAAGAACAAATTATCTCACTTCCAAAAACTACCTCTGGGCTACCTTTCATTATTTTCAGCTGAAAATTCTACCAGTCCCTCTAACTCCAAAAAGAAAATTTCGTTCAAAAAGTTGTTTTTAAATGTATTTTTTTTTTAATTTATCAATTCGTTTATTTTAGGGCCAACTAAAAGTTTACTACAAATATTTTGTATATTATAATAGAATTAAATTATTGTTATATTGACAAATTAATTAAATAAAAATTTAAAAATAAAAATTATAATAGCGTATAGTTATATCGTATTTAAATTTATTATTAGAGCGGCTCTCGGGGACTTCGGAAGCCCAGGACTAACAGTTTTGTTGAGGGCCTACACAATTCAATCAAGTTTGGGTTAGCTATCGCAACTTTTTTTTTACCCCTTTTTTAGTAAATAAAAATTCTTTATAAAAAAAATCTTTAAACGTTTATGAGGGCCTAAAGAGAGAATTTCTTCCGAAACGTTTGGTATTCTAATAAACCTTGAGTGGATATCGATGAGGCAGTCCAAAAAAGAAGATTTATATTATCCTTTTAATCATAAACCGACGTTTCGGAGGCTATTCCCTCCTTCTTCAGGGTTTTGAATAGCCTCCGAAACGTCGGGTTATGAATAAAAGGATAATATATTATAAATTATCTTCTTTTTTTGGACTGCCTCATCGATATCCACTCAATTTCACTTATCAGTCCGTCTCCAAAAATTACTCCAATCTTATTCTAATAAACGTTTGAAAATTGTTTTTTATAAAAGATATTTATTTATTTATATAATCAAAGCAATCAATAATTTTTTTCTGAAATAATTATAGGCAAGAGACATTGAAGAAATTTTTTTATGAAATTTATTAAAATTTATTTTTTGTCCACGAAGGGGCTCTTTGACCGCACGTGGCCCTGGATGGCCGCCCATAAAAAGCATAACTAAATCCGCCATTCAAACAATGTTCCCTTTTCCATCGAAGATTGGAAAATATACGGAGAGCGTACCGGGTCTTGAAAGAGTTTTTCACCTTTTCTTCCAATTAAAGCATTGCAAAATGACTTTTATTTAAGTTCTAATGTATAAAGTTACCTTCAAAAAAATAAAAAGTGTATTTACCTTAGATTTGAAATGGAGTAGCCGTTGACCTCATATCCCGAACGGCCCTGTATATATTACTTGAACACAATGCGGGTTAATCCTCTTCAATCACAGGAGAATTTATGATTTCAACGGAAAATTTCATTCCATTGTGAAATTGTCATTTGTTTCGTTGAATGTCGACTTAATCCATGGCGATCAATAGGCAGAGATAATATATTTATTATTCGCATTCCATATCTGTAACAAGTAAAGTAATTGTTTAGAATTTTCAAATATTAGTCTATATCCATATGATGAGGACGGACATGACAAATCATTGATTGCTACGTGATATATAATTCAAATAGCATGCGTTCAGTTGGGGCTTATCATTAACAAATAAAGATATTAAAAAAAATATATTTATTTATTTATTTGATTGATCATTTCCTGTTGCAGATTGAATATTTTCTTTGTAATAAAATCAAATAGTAGGACAGATAAAAAAATAAAAATTTGAATAATTATCAATTGCAGGTATGATGATTTGGTGGTTGAATTGTTTGAAAAACGAGGGGGCGAAACCTACACCTACATGGTCAGCACGAGGTTTCGAAACCAAGTTTTCGACTGCTGGGGTTAAGTACTTTAAAAGATATATGCAGTAGGTAGTGGAAATGGGGCCCGGGGCTTAGTACCACCTCCCTCCACAAATTTGTCGACTTATAGACTGTTTAGTTTTGTTATAAAGGAAATTTCATGTTAAATTATTTTTTCATAAAAAGAAAAACAAAGAGGTTGTCCTCGGTTGATGCAAATAAACATACACTCATATTTATCAAAATTATAAATCTGTATTATATTATTTATTTGTTTGAGACTATAGACTGAAGGCTTGGGCCTCATAATCAGTATTTTTAATTATAAATATTATTTTTCATGGGATAAGTATCGCGTAAATATTGAAAAAATTTTCCTTCTTTTCTCAGCTTGTGAGCCAGGTAGAATTAAAAAAAAAACTTAGAAAAGCTGAGAAAGAAGGAAAAAATTTCCCATATCCACGCGAAAAATAATATTTATATTTAAAAAGACTGATGATGAGGGCCAAGGCTTTGAAACTATAGTCTCAAACAAATAAATAATTTATATACAGATATATAATTTCGATATATAAGTGTGTATGTTTGTTTGCATCAAGCAGAGGACAATCTCTTTGTTTCTCTTTATGAATCAACAACTCTGCTACTCTTGGCAAAATAAAAATTTCTCAATTAAATTATTTTCTTCTATGGCTGTAATTGATTGAAGGGAAAAAATAGAGGCAGTTTAATAAAAAGACTTTCAATTAGTCAACGTTTCGAATTGATTTTTCCAATTCTTCATCAGGAGTCTGGATTATATTGATGCGTGATCTATTTCTTTATTAAGGGAAATCCAATTCTGAGGTGATGCGTTGCTTCTGTGACATAGAAGTATTTTACGGGGTGGGGTTGTTAACCTCATATCTAACCCCTTTTAGTCGCCTTCTACGACAAGCAGGAGATACTGTGCTTTTACCTATATTTCACACCCTCATTGCAGTAATGGAACATCTGGAAAAATCACGTTTTGAGAAAATGGAAAGTATTCCCAAAATATTGTATTTGTTACCATATTAGATTAATAGTATTAACTCATATTCTTTAAATTGTTTTTAATGATCCATGATGAATAAATACACATCCATAAGTGTCGTCTGATAGCAATAACTCAAAATGTCGAAATCCGACAACTTCAATGGAGGTGCGATATGTATGTACTAAGTACAACTAATGTAATTTAGAATCCATAGTCCTGGAGAAGAATTAAAAAAATAAATTCGAAACGTGTACTAATAGCGTCTTTATTCGGTTGCATGTATTTTTTTTTTTAATTCAAGTAATCTTTTGATAGGGAACTGTTTCTGATTTATTATAAAAACATATGTCAATCTCTGGTTTGTTTAAGAGTAGATTGAGGGAGTATGTGGAAGTTAGGCCTTGAGTTTGATTTGATTTTGGAGGTTTCAGAGTGTGTGTTTGTGCATTCATTTTTATGTGTATTTGAATTAAAATGAACAGGCGATATGTCAGAGCATCCCTCTACACAAGCTTTGATTAATGATTGGTGTTGCATTAAATATTACTATTATTAGTAAGAGAAAAGAAAGGAGGAGAAGAAGGAAGAAAAATAGATAAATAATCATTCGAATGTATTTTTACTTTAGCATACAGGGTATGGTCAAGTATTGTAATCGTGCATGAAAAAAGTGGTTTTTTTCCTTCTTTTTTTCGAAATATCTCAAAAACGGCTGAAACTATTTTGATTAAAAAAAATTGAGCGAATCCATGGCATTTCGCTCTACAAAAAAGCTCTTATAAGTAAACATAAAAAAAATTATATTTTTCGAGATAATAATTGTTTTGTCAAAATGTCTGTTAGTCTGTCTGGTTGTTGGTTAGTTAGTTAGTCTGTGCGTTACCAAATTTTTGTGGACGAGCTAGCTCCAAAACCAGTGTGAATATCGAAACCAAATTTCACACGTAGTTTTGGTCCATTGAGATTAAGAGCTGATTAGATTTTGGTGCATATCGACCCAAAATTAAGGGGGGGTGGAGGGGGGTTAAAAATTAAAAATCTAGGCCATTTGACCAAACTCAACCAAATTTTGCATACATAATCAGTGGGACCCCAGAAGTCTAAAAATACAAAAACTAACCGCCCAAAAGTGGGGGTGCAGGGTCAAAAAATTAAAATCTTGGCCATTTACCAAACTCAACCAAATTTTTTATACATATTCATTGGGACCCCAGAAGTCTAAAAATGCAAAAACTAACCGCCCAAAATGGGGGGGTGCTGAGTCAAAAAATTAATATCTAGGCCATTTGACCAAACTCAACCAAATTTTGTATGCATACTCATTGGGACCCCAGAAGACTAAAAATTCAAAAACTAACCGCTCAAAATGGGGGTGCAGGGTCAAAAAATTAAAATCGTGGCCATTTACCAATTTCAACCAAATTTTGTATACATAATCAGTGGGACCCCAGAAGTCTAAAAATGCAAAAACTAACCGCCCAAAATGGGGGGGGGGTGCAGGGTCAAAAATTGGCCATTTTACCAAACTCAACGAAATTTTGTATACATAATCAGTGGGATCCCAAAAGTATAAAAATGTAAAAATTAACCCCCCTCCCCTACATGATTATAAATAATTTTATTAAATATTAAATATAAGTGAGGGGCCAGGTTGTATGGTAAAGTCAAGTGGATGGCCACATCAGAACACGTCAGCTTATTCTATTTAATTATACAATAAGACTAATTTTTTATACAATGTACACCTTTTTTATTAATGCAAATAAATATTCAATTCAATATAGTACATTTTAGTCAAAGAATTGACAAGAATAGTTTATTTGCCCTCAAATTAGTCTCATGTGGATAAGCTCCAGCTTATGTTTTAAAAATATTTTTTTTTTAATACGAAAAACCCTCTTGTGTTGGTATGTGTACAATTATGGAATTTTTCTAATTTTAGAATTTCGTTTAATGCTAATCAAATCGAATTTTCTTCTCACTGTCAACTTTTATTTTCTTAAATTTAACTTGAAATTTGTTAAAACTCAAGGGATTTTCTGACATATCTACTTGGCCACTTTCTAGTTTAAAAAAGAAAAAAAAGAAAAAGAAAAGAAATAAGCAAGAAACAAGTCGGAATGTAAGCCCATTGGTTGGACAATTTCTATACAGTGAGGCCAATTCCTTAGGTCCATTTCTAAGCCAACTCTATTCTCGACAATCTTTTTTTTTAAACCAAATTTAAATAATTTTGTTCTTTTTTTTTATTTTATAAAGGTAGAATATCTACCTACCTATGACTAACTCTACCACTCAGAATATAATGCACTACACGAAATGATAAAACAATAAACTATAAATAAATGTATATTCAGAAAAAATTGAATAGATAAATAAAATAACTTGCTCGAAACATCTGACTATGGTCCGAATATTGGTAGTTAATTTTAGAGCGAGAAAACTTGAGTCTTCTTTGTTTCTTCTATGTGATTATAGAAAATTGAAGAAAATCCCAAGGGTCATTCCACCAGATCACAATTCCAATCTTTATTTTTAGGTCTGTGTTTGCCAATAAAATCTTTAGGTCGAAATATCGAATTGGAGAAGAAAATTCGTTATTATTTTTTTTTCTAATATCTTTCAAAAAAAGGCTATAAATAAATAATAAATTTTGAGATTAATTTCATTTTATCCAAAAATAATACTTATTGCAAGATAAATAGTTATTTCCCCATATATATGATCAATTTAATTATTTGTTTAGTTAATTTTTCTGAAGAAAGTTTGGTATATAGGTACAATTAATCACTGTTGTATCTGATTCGGAATAGACACCAAAACCCTTTTTTCAGCGTTGATCTATTTATTTAATATTTTAGCTTATATTCCCAGTCAAATATTTATTTTTCTTGAGCATGGCGGTTTCCTGCCTATTTATTTATTTATTTTTTATTCCTTGACTATGGCAACTTCCTGTCTACTTATTTATTTATCTGTTTTTTAAATTATTTATTATTAAATAATTTAACAACAATTTCTCTAAACCCAGTGACATATTCTAACTATTTATTTTTTAGTGAAAGCAAAGATTTAAGTATCTTTTTTAGGTGTCTTTTTTTGAAAAAAGATGGAAATTATTTCAAAAATCAACCCAGATCTAAAATATTAATAAATGAATTTATCTTTAAGGACCAATCATAGATTTTAGAGAAAATATTTTTACATTGCATATCAGAGAGGTTCGTCCCCTTAGGAATCGAACCCAAGCGCTAACTAAGCTTGCCGGGCCGCTGGCCAAACCCTTAAGACAAATCTCTCTCCGATATGCATATTATATAGATATAAAGATAGCTATAATACTTATAGTATATGTTGCATATCGGAGAGAGATTTGTCTTAAGGGCTTGGCTAGCGGCCTGCCAAGCTTAGTTAGCGCTTGGGTTCGATTCCTAAGGGGACGAACCTCTCTGATATGCAATGTAAAAATATTTTCTCTAAAATCTATGATTGGTCCTTAAAGATGGATTCATTTATTAATATTTATTTTTTGTTTTTTTGTTTTTTTATTTGATTGTTTATTTATTCTTCCCAGTGTATTTATTTATTTATTTTTATTATTTGGACGACATGAGGTATTTCTTTTTTTTTTTGTTTGTTATTATTATTATTTTAGTCTTGGTCGCAGCATACTAAGGGTTCACACCGTTCTGCTGTGGCCACACCCTGAGCCACTTAACCGGATCCTGAGTGGGAGGATCGGAGGGCTATAAGGGGAGATGTGGAGGCCCTATATATATTAAAAAAAAAACGTAGACAATTTAATAGAAAATTGTAAGAAAAAATTAAAAACTTTTTCAAGAGTTGATAATATGCTTAGGGTAAATTTTGAAGGTTTTATCTATTGTTTTATTTGTAAATGGTTTAAGCTAGAAAGCTAAAACTTGGCAGAAAAGTGCAGCTCATAAAAAACAACTGCTCTGATTAATTAATGTATGAGTCAGTGTAAAGTAAAACCGCAAATGGTTCATTAAATCAGTTATGATGATACATTAGATTACTTGGACAATTGTGGCAATTCTAAAGCTAATACATGCAGAGTTCCTGCTTTTACCAAGAGAAAAATTTTGATAATTCAAAACTAACTTTTTCTGATTTTCAGAAAAACCAATAAGCAAAGAAAAAATGAGGGTTAATGTAAATACTCCAAATCACCCTTCGGGCTGCGCTCACTAAGCGTAAAATCTGATGTAAATCATCAATTCTTAACATAATGAAACAAACGTCGGTGTCAAAACAATATTATAAGGGAGAAACATTTCCAATAAATATATTTGTTGGAAGAAGTCTCTTATTTATTTCTGGACTACCTTCATCCAGTCACATATTAATATACAGTCGACTCTCGATAATTCGAACTCTTCAGCTGTTAACTCGAAACTGTAACTGTAAATCGAAAAAAGTTCTGTGTATTTTGATACGCTCGATAATTTGAAATCCTTTTCGTAACAAAAGGGAGAGAGAACGTTCTATAATTCGTACTAGGTCACTTCCACTTTATAATTCAAATTTTTCCTAGCAAAAAACTATTGTTAATTTTTTTAATTAGGCATGTTATTATCTATTGGAATGTTAATATATATATGTAATTTTTTTGTTATTTTTTGTCGTTTTCATTATTTTTACTTTTTTACTTGGGGCTATATATAAAATTTTTACAGTCCGTTTTTTTTTTTTTTTTTTTTTTTTGTCTTTAGAGAACTATGCCCATACCTTACAGTCCGTTGGATTTCGAATTATCGAGAGTCGATTGTATTTCAGTTCGTCTCTATAGAAAAAGTTCTAACGTATCAAAGAACAAATTGTAAATTTTATCCAAACAACATTTCGTATAGAATAAGTCTTTGATATGGCAGTCGAACCATTCTAATGAAACATAAAAACATTTTAATATACATTTATTACAAAAATCTAACTTTTAAACTAGATATATGTAAGAATATTTATATTAGAAAAAAGTTTTTCAAATTTATTTAGAGGAAAATTTTATGAATAATTTCACGTAATATAAATTAATTGTGAGTATTTCTGAAAGGGTTTCATATCTACATCCTTAACGAGTATTTTAAGAGGATCATGAATAATACCCTTGACGTTCTCCTAGCCAGCTAGCACGCTTTGATTTCGCGGTTGCATAACTTCTAGGTATACTCATATAAAGCGTACTAGACTGTTAGTTGAGTTTGGTTCAATAGCCTAGAATCTTCATTTTTGACCTTCCACCTAGTTCTTAACCGACTTCAAAAAAGGAGGAGGTTCTCTATTCGACTGAATTTTTTTTTTTTTTTTTTTTGCCTATGTTACCTTATATCTCCGCCAATTGTGAACCGATTTTGAAAAAAAAATTGTATTGGGCTCGGTCTACCTACACGTTTTTTTCATGGGTATTAGACCTTTTTTGTTAGGTTTGCTCATACCTAACTTCTTTGTTTATGAACCGATTTCGATGATTCTTTTTTTATTGGAAAGAGGCTATCTTAGGGATGGTGCCATATTAATTTGGTCAAGTTCTAATGATATGATCACTATTAATAACATCACTAAAAAGAGAAATATCAAAATAATTTTTAAGAAAAAAATAAAACCGACTTCACGAAAATATCAAATACTTGGGATATAGAATAAATTCAAGAAACAATCACAATGAACATATAAAAGAACAAAAAGCAAGCAAAAAGAATTATATACACCACATGGAGTATAATAAAAAGAACAAGAATGGCTTCATTCGCAAAGAAATTCTACCTTTTCGAGTCCCTAATAAAATCAATCTTAATGTATGGAGTGGAACTATGGGGTTGGGAAGAAAAAATAGAAGTGGAAAAAACACAAGGGGAATATATCAAGCTAATAATGGGATAGACAGAAACACTCCGGATTATATATGGAGAGGAGAAACGGGGAGATCAAACCTATATGTCTACCAGGCTAAAAGATTGATGAAATATATGCTAAAGGTCAAAGAAATGGAGGATGACAGATGGCCGAAGATATGTCTGAGGGAAATAATTAGAGGAATCGGAAATAAAAATGAAACAAGATGGGGAAACAGTTTTAGAAAAAGGTGGAATGGCTGGGGAGAGCCCACAATAGTTCACGAATTGCTAAATGAAGAAGAAACTGAATTAATAAAGAAAATAGAAGACGGCATAATAAAGGGAGCAGAACAAAAAATACAATTGGACCTGGAAAAAATAGAGAAATCCAAGTACTTCCCTTACTATAAGGAAATAAAGATAAATGTTGGAAAAGAGGAGTATCTGGAGAGACCAAACATAAGCGAGTGGAAGAGGCGCATCTGGACAAGGGCCAGATGCGGAAATATTACAACAAAGGAACAAGAGAGGAAGAGGCAACAGTACAGAAGGGAGAAGAGGAGAGGACCGAGAAGCTGTGGAAGAGCATGGTGGAGCCACTGAGGGAGGGAAGGATGGAAGATGACGTAATAGGACGGATGAAGGAAGAAGAAGACGGGATAGAAAAGAGAAGAGAAGGAGAAGAACAAAACCATTAAATAAAATCAAAAATTATCTGTTTTAAACATAGTAAAAGAAAGTACTGAAGCCCCGTTCGGGCATGTACTATAAATGTGAATTTTTAATAAATATGTATGTGATTTGAGAATTTTTGAAAAAAAAAAAAAAATAAAACCGACTTCAAAAAAATTAAATGCAACAAATAAAATACACTAAAAGGTATAAAATTATTATTAACTTATTTAGTTACAACTAAACTACGAAATATTAACATGAAATTACTTTTTTAAGTAGGTGCCAAACATATACCTTTTATGAATCGCACTCGACGGATCTTACTTAGTACGTTTGGTTGGTAGGCTCGCTTATAGGTATAGTTTGTTTTGGCACCGACTTCAAAAGTAATTCCATGTTAATATTTCGTAGTTTAGTTGTAACTAAATAAGTTAATAATTATTTTATACCTTTTAGTGTATTTTATTTGTTGCATTTAATTTTTTGAAGTCGGTTTTATTTTTTTCTTAAAAATTATTTTTATGGGTGATTATTTTCAAAAAATGTCAAAAATTACATCCTCTACAACTTTGATTCTAATTTTTGAAATTTTCGTTTAAAATTTTTTAAAAATAAACACCAAAAATGAGGCGAAAATGAAGATTCTAGACCTTTGAACCAAACTCAACCACCATCAGCACACTCTAGTTGCCACAAAAGAATTCAAGGAAACTCGTTTTAACTAGTAAGAACCCGTTCTTACTAAAAACGGGTTTTACTGCAATATATATAAGTGAATGAAAAAATTTGTGGTTCCTTTGTTCTTGTTTTTATCTCAACCTTTTTTTGTGTGAATACTTTAAACAAGTACCTACATATTCATAAAAATGTAAGTGTGATCAAAATTTTATAATAAAATATCTATGTTTGTTGTTGTTGTTGTTTTTAGGTAAGATTGTCTGGAGAGGGCGTGTACGTGGGCGGATGCGGCTGCCTCTTGAAATTGCCTCGGGTCTTATGTCTGAGCAGCCATCATTAAGGGCTGATCTCATTTCCATGGCTGAAGGGTAACAGGGTAGGCAGAACAATCTACACACCTCAGGACTTCATTTGCCCTTTTGCTTCTCCTTTCCTTTGATGGCCATGCATTTTCAACTACGACAACTTGCCAAGCATCCTCCATTATGCAAGTGTTTATTTTGTCCTCCTCATCCAGTACGCCACCCACACCAGCCCAACCACCCTCGAACCAACATTCTTGAGGATGGCCGAGACTACTTTCGAAATTAATTACAACTTCACTTTTTTTTTCTAACCTGCTTCATTTACATTATTATCTCCACTTAGAAAAAATCCAATATGTTATTATTATTATTAAATTAAATGAACAATTCTTATATCTATATAATAAAAATGAATTTCTGTTTCTTTGTAAGCGCAGATCTCTCAAATGCCTGGACCGATTTGGCTAATTTTTCTTTTTAAATGTTCGTAATACTCCAATTTAGGTTAATACGTAAAAAAATATTGGAAAAGTTGCCCGGAAAATTGGAAAATTCAGGAAAAACTAAAAAAAATTCAGGTTAGCCAACATAGCTTGCCAAACAATAAAATAACTAAACTAGCAAAAAAACAAGTGTTGGCGGCCCTGTTTGTAACATTTTTGAGTGTCATTCATTCTCAATAGTTCTAACCACATTATCGTTGAAGAAGAATTTAATACTGCAACAAAGATTTAAAAAACTATCTATTTTTTAAAGTACATTTAAAACCAAAAATTTTTGAAAAAATCGTCATGATAACTAAATTTTTGAAAAAGTTATGGTTATTTAAAAAAAAGCTATTTTTCAAAAATTCCTAACTTCTTTTGGGTTGGGTGAAAAAATTTGAAAAAAATTCTGAAAACCGTCTTTAATAGGGTAGAAAAAAATAAAAAAGTTTCAGCCATGCTTTTGATTATATATATTGATGAAAAATATTTAATTTAAAATAAAATATATTATTTAAAAAACATTTTTCTTAAAAATACCCTTGGGAATCTCACCTCATCGTTTTTCTATTGTATTTAAGACCCTCAGCCATTTCAAAAGAACTAAGCCTTTTGGCTTTTGTATTCGAGCTCATTCATTCATTTCAATATTATTTATTTATTTCAAAGTTAATTATAAAGGATTAATTATTCAAACTATACTAACTAAACTAACTGAAAGGAATTAATTAGCTTTTGGAATTTCTTTAAAAATATATTTTAAAGATTAAAACCAAAATTCAATTAGCCCGTAGAATTCTTTAAAGAAAACAAAATCATTTGAAAACCCATTATTATATTGTTTTGAAATCTAGGAAATTATTATTACATATTCAAGTTAGAGAATTTAATTAATTGGAGGTATTTTCGATTGAAGACGGAGTGGTAGAATCAATGCTGAATTGTTTCAAAGGCCACCCAAGAATAATGAAAGCCTTAAATTCAGAATAAAAAATTCTAAAACGTCATTTTCATTCTCTTAAAATTCTCGACGATTTGGAGAATTGTCCCTCCTTCTATGGAGTTTAAAAGGGTTAACGAAGGAACCTCAGGGTATATTAATATTATTTTTAATTGCCAATTTATGAGACAGATAATAAAGAGCGTAGGGGAAATGACAATACTCTAAGAATCTCCAGTATTAGTATAAAATGGAAAGGATGATATTCCATCAACAACAGCTTTAATACTTTGGTTTCCAAACCACTTTCACTAAGAGGCTAGAGAACAGGCCAAAGGTAGGTAATTTAGCAACAAGGTTTTTCTACCAGATGGGATCGGGGGTCTTTGAAATGTTTAGAGCTATCGCGAAAGTCTCTTTATCGGTCTTGAGCGCTTTTTTCCATAAATATGAGTTACCTACATAATACATATGCTAGAATATCGCCAGTGGATCGATATTTCACACCTCTGTTTAAAAAAATATTTTTAGGTTTTGGTTCAATTCGTATAAGTAATTTAAGAGTTTAGTTTACTTTTACTTATAATAGAAAAAAATTAAAATTTAATTTTTTTTAACAAGAATGCCTCAAAAGAAAAATTGTTATTTTTTAGTGAATTGCGTAGATACATTAGTTTTTTAAGATTGAGAGTGGATAAATTGTTTAATTTTTGACCCCACCTCAAGTGCCATAAGGCATCCCCAGAATAAGCATATATATAGAAATCATATGAGCACTTCAATTATGGATGTTAAGCAATATGTTGCGCTCGGGTTGTTTTCGGCTCATTTAGTTCACAAGCATTGTGTGTGGCTGGCTCATTGAATCCAAAGTACTAATCAAACAAAAAATCCCCAAACAACTCCCAATCTATAATTCTATATCAAACCTACAATTCTAATTATCGATTCAATTGAATATTTTAATCATTCTACTAATATCAAAATGCTTAATGATATGGAAAATTTATTTGATCTTCTTTCAGATAGAAATTGTCAAAAACATTTACGTAATTAAATATATTTCTATTCCTAAAATATTTTACAAACTAATGAAAAACAAAAAATAAATAAATAAAAAAGTTTCTCTCGTGTTTTATTTCTATTAATATTTAAATGTAAACTGATTTTAACATATATATGTGTATATATATGATATAATATTTTAATTCTGAAAACAAGCATTTCAGAGGAAACAAGTTATATTAATATATGAAAATAAATAAATAAAAAACAAGGAACGATAAAATAAAATGGGAAATTAAAAAAAATTAAATTTGTAGAATCGAATATTATTATATTAAAATGAACACGAAAAAATTATTTAGTTAGATAACAAGAATTGTAGAGATGTCAATTTTATTAATTTAGTCGGAAAAAAGTTAGTTTTATTTTTTATATTTCTAGAAATTATTCAAAAAGAATTAATAAATGAGTTTTTTCAATGAAGGAAGCATTTAATGCTACCTTCTTGTATCAATTGAAATTATTTTACTTTTTTACATGCCAAATGGGGTGAAGTTATGTAATTGTATATGAAAAAAATCTGCAAGGATATTGTTAAAAAAACTTCCCGAATTGTCGGGAATGATAAAAGCCGATGGCGGATTTGACAAAGACCATTAATTCTAAATGAATACCAAGTTTCGTAAAAGTCCGTTTAAATTTAACAAGAGTTATGTCCAAAAATGGCTGATTGCACTTAACTCCTTGCCCATAAGGAATGATTTTAAATAGAAAAAAAAATATATTTAAGTCCACAATTGCAGCCATTTTCATAGAAGAGGTTTAGAGAAAATCTCGGAAAACCGAAATTTATCAATATTTTTCGAAAGAGAAAAATCGTGAAACATCTCTTTACCCTTTCTTTAGATAAGTGATAATAAAAATTGACTCGTTTCAATGCACTATAGAATTATTCTAGTTTCTAGAATTTTTAGTTTTCGAGATATTAAGGCATTTGGAGGAATACGACCATACATACATACATTCATACTTTTTAAATTTAAAATAATGAAAGTGATTAAAAAACATATCCTATATGAATCAAGATCTGATGAAGCTCAGATAAAAACAGAGGATTTTATTTAAAATTTATTCCAGCTATTCGTTAATTATCGGAGACCGAGAGAATCAACCACAAATAAGTGAAATAAATCCTTTCTCATTACAGAGGTACAAAATTATTTCCATTAAGTTTATTTTATTAACTATCTCAGAGTCAAGAAAATATTTATATAAACTGTGACTGCGCAGAACATTAAATATCGAACAGTACACGAGAATGTGTTTTAAATATTCCCTTTTTTGGCACTTGGGTTTAAAAGCTGGGAAACCCCAACAGTTAAATTAAACATAGCTAACAAGATCAGTGATATGGCTTTTAATAATTTTTTTTTTTTTTTTTTTTTGTAATATACAATTTTCAAATAAAGAAACAAAGTAAAATTAATTTACTAGCATGAGTGTAGATTAGGGAATTATTTTATTATATCGATATATCGATATAGCTTATAGTGCTATATCGATACATAAATATATCGCAGCAAATATATCGATATATTTTTATTAATTATTTTTTAGATATTAACATATCAAAAACATAGAGTAATATAGAGTGGAAGGCCCCATAAGGACCCAATGTATTTTAGCGTATATTTTGGAAATATATCGATATAAAAAAATAATCGATATATCGCTGCCATCCCTAGTCTTGATTTAAAAATAAGCCTAAATAATTCTTTTGGGCTCAAAAATATGAGGTGGGGAATTTCAAAAAAATAAAATTTTCGCTAAAGAATTTTTCATCGATATGTGACAAATGTAATATGTAATAATATATATAAATACAATTATTTTATAAAAACAATATCAAAAGGTTTAAAGAGTATATAATATATAGTATAAATTTAAGACCATATGGAAATTCAATCTTCGAGAAATTGATAGTGACCCGAAATGGTACGGGAGTTAAAAAAACTAAAATGACAAAATTTTCAAAACAAGAAACCAAGGAACTGATATTTACTACGAAAGATTCTCATATTTTCAAGGAGATGTGAATATTTCTTAGAGAGCAGTCTCGCAAAAAATTACCCCTATAAGTTTAAATTTTTGATGGATCTGTGTCATATTTTGCATAAGTGTCCTTAAAGTCTCTATGAGAATGAATATTCACGTAAAATTGATATTGTTCCAAAATAAAAGCTGAATTCAATTGAATATATATTTTATTTTAATTTAATATACAAGAGGGAGAATGTGTAGGTCAAATATTTTGGTATTATATTCTGTCGATGTAATGGAAAAGTGAAACACTAAAAAAAAGAATGATAGAAGCGAGAAAAATGTGCTGCTTAAAAACTTTAATGGGGAGTCGGGTTGGCCGAGCTGGCTAAGGCGCTGGCCCCGCTTCAGCATAGTTGATGACGATGTTCAAGTGGCATATAAAATTTCTACCGGCTAAAACTCGGCTCCCTCATTAACCCTATTGACACTTTACTAATGTGCTGTCTAAATGGGCTTTGTTCCCGGTGACAATAAATAAATTAAAAAAAAAAAAAACTTTGAACCTCTAAATAAAAAGCGACAATCCTCCAAAAGGTCAGTTTTTAAACGATTGAAAATGTCATTCCAATAAAAATATTTTATTTAAAAATTGATTAATATTATTATCCTGAGCTGCAACTACCATAGATCAGATGACTGACATTGATTATCTACCAGCCAGCATTCAAGAAAATTCTTTTAATATATTCACATTAAATATTTGTATATTAAATAAATTATTTTCTAATTGCAGGTTCAGTTATCCCCATATAATTCAATCGATTGTAATTTTTGATTTATGATTTTATCCCCTATCTATTCATTAAAAATGAATCTTGTATAATAATCTATATCCTTAATTTCTAGTTTGAAAATAGATCCCTGCTTTATTTACATTTACTTTTCTATAATTTCCATAATATTTGATCGTGATTTGCAAAATGATTCCCTCTCTTTATCTCTCTCTAAACTAAGAATAGAAAACAGAGAAAGGGATCTTCGTATTAAAAGCGAGAGAATAGAGAGGATTGGATAGGATTGGTGGAGGGAAAAAGTAGCAGCAGCAGTAGTAGTAGCAGTAATAGCAGTAGTAGTAATAGTAGTAGTAGTAGTAGAAGGAGAGAAAGCAAGTTAAATATTGACTTGTGAATTTCTCACAACTTTGTGTTTATCATTGGAAACGAAACTCTACTCTTAAGTAAGTGCCAAACGTGCATTTACCACCCTCGCATACCCGCCTACCCGCCCAGGCACTCCGTTTAACTATACTTACCCAGCCAATTGTATACCACCTCACTTTACTGAAAAATATGAAAAAAAATTCCCAAACTCTCTTCATTTTCTATTAAATAAAAAAAAAGTTTTTCATTATTCTGGTTAAGTTACTGCGATATTAAGCGATGCGGTAAAGTAGAAGAGTTTGAGCTCCACTTTTCATTTATATTATTTACAAAATTAAAAAAATTTTACTAACAAAAAAACAAAATAAGCCGACCAAGTGCGATGTGACTGTACTGGCTTAAAACTTCCAAAATACTTGAGATAACAAATACGTTCTTATTTGTCATTAATAGGGAAAGAATGAGAGAATTCGTGGATTTTTTTTTTAAATTCTAAATAACTCTATTTCTAAAGGGCGACAAGTACCTACCTAAATCTACTAAAAATGGCCATTTCAGAGCTCTCTCGCACAGCAATTTTAAAGCGAAACAAGTTTTAATCAACTAAACTTAATTCTTTTTAAAGAGATATTTTCAGGGATAAGAAACTTAGATTCCATGGTAGAAAAATAATTTTTATTTTATGCCTCAAAAAAGTCGACCCTCCGCAAAATAATTAATTATTCGTTAAATTTTAACACGATTTTTGATTTTGTGTAAAATGAATATACAAATAAATAACTTGTAAATTTCAATTTTGTATCTTTTTTGGTTTACGAGCTTCATCGCTTGTTGAGGATATTATTTGAAGTATGAAAATTTTGATTCCTCATTTATAAATTTACTAGTTCGCCTCCGAAGAAAAACTTCTATAGTATTATATGTTGTTTTTTTCGAAATTGATACTAAAAGATCTTTATGTTGTATTGTTCCTTGAGTCCAAAAAATAGTTTTTTAGATATTGTCTTTGAGTGTTGTTAATAACACTTTTCAGACTAAACCATTAATCAGTTGAAGGAGACAATAAAGAGGGTGTCTTCTACTGGAATTATAAATTTTATTTATAACGAGACTATAGTTTCGAGGGCTTTGCCCTCTTCATCAGTTATTACAATTACACCTAACTCCTTAAAACTTATATTACAATTGATTCGCAGGAATTAATGTATAGATGGAAAGTTTTTAATTCCTGTAAAGATACTAATTCCTGTGAACCAATTGTAATAGACTGATGAAGAGGGCAAAGCCTTCAAAACTATAGTCCTGTTATAAATAAAATGTATAATTCCAGCAGATGATATACTATTTTATTGTCTCCTTCAATATATAAAAATTCTGCTACCCTCGGCAAAAAACTTTCATTAATCAGTTAATTATGTAATCTTAAATTCAGTGGTTATGATTAAAAATTAGCAAATTATAAAGATAGGTTTGTAAAATTATTATTTTTAAGTACACCTTCTTTCTACCTTCCATGTGTTTTTTAGTTCGGTCAAATTTCCTAAAATAGCTGTCTCACTTTTAATGAAAAAATTTAATTGTATTCAGAACTACGAAAAATACTATAAATTTTTATGGTTAATATTGTGAAAATGATTTTTAATAACTACTTAATGATGAAATTTTAAAAAGATGAAGGTGTGAAGGATGATATTAAGAAGTGTTGACTCAGCACTTTATTAATTAGCGACGTTTCGTCTTTAATTAAAGCTACATCAGACTCAAATTCTTGAACTATACACTTCATTATCTATAGACTAATTGCCCTGCCATTAAATTTGATTGGAATGTTAAGAATTTTAATAAACTGTTAAGAGATGTTTATTCCTAGACATATGAGAAAAGAATTCAATGACAAGATTTTCTATTTTTAACCAAGTGTAAAGTACAAGATCAAGAGCCTAAAGAAGGTTTAATTAAAGGCTTTCTATGTTGAAATCATGATAATGAAAAGAGTCATCACATATTTATATGATTGTTTACCCCTCTTAAAAATTAATTTTTTAATAAAATTATGGAGCTGAATAAAAAAATATTACCTTTTTGGGATTTTTAAGGTAGTTCTTTCACAAATGCAAAAATTCAAGAAGTCTTCGAAACATGGAATATAAGTCATTAAAAGCATAATAAACACACTGTTAAAATTTGAAGACGATTTACCACACCAAACATGAAATAATTGCAATTAAAAATGATATTTTTTACAAATGGTAGATTGGGAAAGGGTGGGAAAATGATCATTATTTTTAGCCGACTTTCATCATCTTGATGAAAAACTAATATTTGTTAGAATGATATATTCGGAGTAACTTAAAAAAAATTGAAATTATTTACCACGTAGTTTTGATAAAAAATATAAAAAAAAACATATTTGGGCGATTATTTTTAGTGGAGGGGATATAATATCAATGGCTTGAAAACGATCCATTCATAAAGAGAATATAGTAGTGTAAAATGTACAGTCACATTAAAAAATATAACCTAAAATTGTAACACCGTTCATATTTATAGAGTGGTTATGAGGCTAAAATTTTTATGTGGATTGTCGCGAGAGAACCTCCTTAACTTAAAAATACGAAAGACCATCCTTAAACTGATAATTAATTTTTTAGATAAGTTCTGTGTATACGAAATTTTTTATCAAAATTATTTTTCAAAATAATTTCAAGAAAATTACGATTGATATTTAATGAAACAGTCGCTTTAACATCAATCGGGATAGGGTTCATGTGTTAAATATGCAAATTTCAACGGTCAATATTTACAAATTTAGTGCCCCAAGGACTATTGGAAAAAGTGTAGATATACCTACACTTATAAATATGTGTATTCAAAGTTTTAAAAGGATTGCAAGAAAATCAATTTATTAGGGAACGTCCTTAAGGAACTGTAGACTAGATGAAGATTAATAAAAAAAGTACAAGGATAAAACTCTGTATATGTATATATTTATTTGAATCAAATTTAAGGACACCATTCTGGTTCTCTCTGGAGAAAACATTTTAAAAGTACTCACCAACACAGGAAAATATGCTATCAATAATTATAAACTTGACACTATCAGCTTTATAACTTTTGTTATAAATATTTTAACTTCTTAATAGCTCGCATCCAATTTTTTATTAAACAAAATTTCTAGAACTTTTAAGATTGTCTATAGATTTAATGAACCCTTAATCTTCCAGCCCTTAAGATAATTTGAAAGTTCCTTATTTGCTCATACAAAAAGAGAGATATGATAATTCTTGTAACTGCAGCTACCTCTGTTCAACCCTTGCCTGTCCATTTGCACCCCCTTCGCTCTGTCTAATGTAACCAAGTTAGTGGATAGCTTTCAGATTTTGAACAAGGGGTGAGTGAGGGTGAGTGGAAAAGTGGGCGTGAGTGAATGTGGGATTTAATGTCCGGGCTGCTAGTTTTGACATTCCAGGTACTTAGCCCCTCTTTATACATATTAATAACCGTGCAGGGGTGGCTTTTAGCGGATGACATGCTATTGGGGCCCCACTGATGGATTCAATTAACCCGGGGGGCTCCTCCAAGACCCGCTTTCTTGCGTTATTAACGTCAAATACGCAAAACGTGCCTGCTTTATGTCCCATCGGTGGTTTTGTTATTTTGCATTTGGCCCTGTCTAATTCTCTAAACTCTTCCAAAAGTACGATTCTATATACGTATGTACCTACATATATTATATGAATCTAAATTAAATTTTTATAATGAACAAAATTAAGGTGGGTTTTTCGTTTTTTCAAAATCCAAAGTCACTAGAAGCAATTTTTCTAAAAAAAATAAGTTGACGTGTTCTGATGTGGCCATCCACTTGACTTTACCATACAACCTGGCTCCTCACTTATATTTAATATTTAATTAATTATTTATAATCATTTCGGGGTGGGGGGTTAGTTTTTGCATTTTTAGACTTCTGGGGAGTCCACTGATTATGTATAGAAAATTTGGTTGAGTTTTTTTTTTTAATGATAATGATGAGAGAAGGAGTTACACCAAAAAGGTGCAACCCCTAAAGGCCTGGGTTGGCCCCTCCATCGTGAAAGGAAGAAGAAAGAATTTTATGGGTTGGGCGGGGGTCGAAGGTATCTGTGGATACGGGTCTTAAATAGCTGAAGGTTATAAGTCGCGGGAAAGATGGTGGCAGGGAGCGAGTTACAGTCTCTGGAGGTCATAGGGATAAAAGAGTTGGCGAAAGCGCTTGTTCGACTTTTATCCAATTTGACAGCGAAGGGGTGCTGAGCGTTAGAAAACCGCGTGTTTCTCGTAAAGAGGGCGTTAGGGGGGATAATTGATTTCAGCTCGACTGAACAGACACCGTGATAGTATCTGTAGTACAGGGAAAGGGCAGAGTTTGCTCAAATGGCCTAGATTTTTAATTTTTAACCCCCCCCCCCTCCACCCCCTTAATTTTGCGTCGATATGCACCAAAATCTAATCAGCCCATAATCTCAATAGACTAAAACTACGTGTTAAATTTGGATTTGATATTCACACTAGTTTTTGAGGTAGCTCGTCCACAAAAATTTGGTAATGCACAGACTAACAGACTAACAAACAAACTAAGACATTTTGATAAAACAATAATTATCTCAAAAAATATAATTTTTTCGATATTCACTCATTAGAGCTTTTTTGTAGAGCGAAATGCCATGGTTTCGCTCAATTTTTTTAATCAAAATAGTTTGAGCCGTTTTTGAGATATTTCGAAAAAAAGAAGGAAAAAAAACAATTTTTTCATGCACGATTACAATACTTGACCATACCCTATAGAAAAGTAAAAATTCTTAGTAATGTAAAGTTAAATTTTTATATTATAAATATTTTTTTGTTTTTTGAAGATGGGTATTGGTAGAACTCAATGAAGATTTTTTGAAGGGCCATCCCAAGTATAATGAAAAGTACAAATTTCTAATAAAATCATTTAATACAACGTAATGTTAGATCTTTCGAAGAATCTAACCTTATTATACCCTGAAGAAGGAGGGAATATACTTTAAAACGTGTGTCAGTTTGAAATAAAAATCTTATTTTAGTAAAGTACACAAATAAAATAAAACATTTTTGTACAAAATATACATGGCTAAATGGGCAAATAGTTCCCGAGGCCATTTATTTAATGTTTAAAATAAACAACATTGGATAAAAATAACTTTTTAAAATAATAAAATCAACAACTAATACAGCATATATGAAGCTATATAATTTTAAAATAATTTCAGGATAAAACATCCACAGGTTAAATAGATAATTAACGAAAATTTCCATTCTCCATTTACAAAGACATTATCACGAGTTGATAGATGGCCCAGGAATCAATCAGTCCGCTGCAGTTGCATTACGAAATGCATGAGTTAAAAGGTGTCTATAGGGGGGATTCCTCTCACTGTATCTAATTAACAACTCTGCGTTCTAAAATATAGGTTCCACTGTAAGTTATATAGCATCCACGAAAAAAATAAGCCGGACAAGTGTGTGTTGCACTCGTATACCGAGGGTTCCGGACCTAATATTTATATATTTCCCAATGAATTCAATAATTCGGCCCATCCGGAGGACAGGCAAGCGGCAGAGAAATGATAATATCTTCCAAAATACCGGAGATATCAAATTTTTCCTTATTTGTCGTTCATAAGGAGAGAATTATCTAATTTTAAGAATTTTTCAGAATTTAAATACTTGAATGAAATTAGGCTGGTAAAAAATTTCCCTATCTGGGGGCTTTCTCACATCGTCATTGTAAAGTAGTTTTCTTTTTAATTAATCGTAATTCTACTTTAAAACCTTTTTACAGGGATATTACGCTCTATATTAAAAAAAATATTTTTTTTATTTTTGACCAAACATAAAATTTGAACTTACCCATTTAAATAATTCGATAAAAATTTTAAAAAGATTTTTGATTTGCGTGAAAATAAATACATAATATAACTCGTAAATTCTCAGAATATATCTGAGAAATGGACAGACACACAGAAAGAGATTGGACTTAGACTATTAGGGCCCCGTTTTACTTTTTAAATGGAATCCTAAAAATCATCCCTGAAACCTCGGATTCTATAGTTGACAATCTCTTGTGTTTTTTAGAAAATTTACTATTTTAAACATTAGTTTATAATTTATTATTTTAGTAAAATGAACCGCGCATTTTGATGTTAATAAATCATTCTGACAATAAATTCTACATATTTAGAAAATACTATATTTAATTATTTTTGAAAATAAATAAACTGCAACTGATCGTTGCTAAACTTTATCCAAATTCATTTGAAATATTAATATGTTTATTCCTTTATTATTAATCAGATATCACTTGCAATTTGCAGTTCATGTTGACTTTAATTCAAAAATAATGATCGATTCTCATTTAACAGTCGAGGAATAACCATTATATATTGGATTTTTGACGTTTCGGTTTTTATTGGTAACCATTGCTGAAGACATGGAGGAATCGACTTAAAATCAAAAATAGCGATTGATTCTCATCTATTACTTGAGGAATAATAATTCTACATTAGATTTTTGACGCTTCGATTATTATTGGTAACCATTGCTGAAGACATGGAGGAATCGGCTTAAAATCAAAAATAACGATCGATTTTTATCTAATACTAGAGGAATAACCTTATTGCATTCCATTTTTGATGTTTTGACTATTAATGGCAACCTCTACTGAAAACGTGGAAGAATCGACTTAAAATCAAAAAGACTAAATTCTTTTTTGGTAAACAACTCAAGCTTGAAGTCATCGAAACTTGGAATATAAGTCATTAAAAGCATAATAAACAGACTGTTAAAATTTGAAGACGATTTACCACACCAAAAATGAAATTTTTTATATATAGTAGATTGGGAAAGGGTGGAAAAATTATCATTATTTTATTTTTTTTTCATTGAAGGACTTTCACAATCTTGATGAAAAACTAATATTTGTTAGAATAATATATTCGGAGTAACTTAAAAAAAATTGAAATTATTTACCTCGTAGTTTTGATAAAAAATAAAAAAAAACATATTTGGGGGATTATTTTTAGTGAAGGGGATATAAGGTCAATGGCTTGGAAACGATCCATTCATAAAGAGAATATTGTAGTGTAAAAAGTACATTCACGTTAAAAAAACATAACCAAAACTTTTAGCACCGTTCATATTTATAGAGTGGTTACGAGCCTAAAACTTTTTGTGTGAATTGTCGCGAAAGAACCTCCTTAACTTAAAATTACGAGGTTCATTTTACTTTAAAATCTTTGTCTGGTGAATTCTATAGAAATTTTGTTGAATTTATTTCAAGGTTCCGAGATTAATACACCTTTCCCCATTAGTAAAAATAAAAAAACAAATAAAAAATTGTATTTATTTTTTCAAATATATTGGATTAAATTTTAATGAAAGAAAATAATTCAATTAAAACACTTTTTTTATTTTTTCCAAAAATATATAAATACAATTTGAATACAATAGAGATACCGTAGAATTCTTTTACTCTCGATTCCCAAAAATAAATATATCGTATGAAAAAAATAAATTAATTGAATTTTTTTATATATATTTACTCATGCTGATAATATTGAAATAAAAATATCTACGACTGGAATTTTTAAATAAATAAATAATAAAATGAAATATACGTATAATATTTCATTTAGTGAAATCAAAGAGAAACCGAGAGAGATAATTAAACTTCAATTTAAACATAATCGTATTGTCTGATATTTGGTTGATTAAATTACGGATTAATATTGACAATCAAGTGCAATTTGCAAAAATTATTATCAATCTAGCTACTTAGCGATGCTAAAAAATATTTAATTAAACATATGAATAATAAATATAAACACATTTAATGAACGAACAAAGGGAATAAATAGAAAATTTATTTGGATATCTAATTAGAGAATATATAGGGCGGGTGGGGGTTGGAGAGGGGGGCTGGTTGCGCTTGTGCCCTTTTGATTATCCGAATTTATTTCATTAATAAATAATAATAATTATTATTAATCATTGATAAAACTAACAGCAGAAATGTTTATATAAAAAATATAATATTTCATTAGTGGAATAAATGTATAGGTCTCTGATTTCTATCTAATTAATTTTACTTATCTAGAGAAAGTTTTATTATTAAAGCATTATTTAAAGAAGCACTTAATGAAACAACAGGAGGGAATGGGGTGGAAATTAACAACCTGAGATATGCAGATGACACGGTCATTTTCGCAAACAATCCTGCAGAGTTACAACGAATGATTGACAGTGTGGTTCAATACAGTGAAAAGTTTGGGCTACATATGAATATATCAAAGACCAATGTTATGATGTTCTCAAAAATACTGAGAATTGTTTCAATAAAAATAAATGACAACAGTCAAACAGGTGGCTGTCATTAGAAATATGGGAGCCATAGTGAGCCAGGAATGTGACGCCGAAAAAGAGATAAGATCTAGGATCGAATAGACTCGAAGGGTCTTCGCTGACATGAAGGGGTTCTTCGTCAGAGATGAGCTGAGTATAGAGCTGAGGACGAAAATGCTGAGATGTTATATATTTCCGGATGCGAGAGTTGGACAGTTAATCCAGCTATGGAAAGAAAAATCGAAGTACATATTTGAAATGTTCCTGTACCGAAGAATACCCTGGGTGCATAGAATCACCAAAAACGAAGTTCTCATTCGCATGAAAAATCAAAAAGAGCTGCTGCTTGCCGTCAAGGAAAGAAAGATCCGGTACTTGGGCCACATCATGAGAGGGGAACGATACGTGATTCTGAGGCTGATCATCGAGGGTAAAATTCAAAGCAAAAGATCAGCCTGGCTGAAAGACCTAAGAAGATGGTTGGGATGGTCATCGATAGATGTTTTCCGGGCGGCTGTATCGAAGACAATGATTGCCATGTGGATCACCAACCTTCGTAGGGAGACGGTGAATTAAGATGAAGAAGAAGAGTAAAATTAAATTTTTCAGAACGTAAAGAATATTTTTATTCCTTGTCAAATTTGAATCTCGTGTAGTTTTATTTCGCTATCTTTAATTTTAAATAAATTGAACTTTTTAACGTTAAAATATGAAAAAAAATTTCCAGATTTGAAAATGGAACCACATGAGCTATCTTGTGGAAAATACTTTGATTTTATGAAGTTGAAAAGTGAATTAGTTTCCATGTACTCTACTCCTGAGTTTAGTTTAAAATCTAAAAAATTAATCATGAATGATGAACTAAAAGATGGTTTGTCAGAAGTATTTGATTTAATACAATTAATTTGCACTATACCTTCCACAAAGGCGTCGGTTGAACGTTCATTTTTAACTATGAAAAGAATTAGAGTAATAAAAATTCCGTAAAATTGCGAGGAAGGTTTCACAAAAAAGGAAATAAAACAAAAATGAGATTTGAATTCGATATCTTTCGGGTGTCAGCCCATCTTCAGGAGTCAGAGAAAACATTTTTTTCTCTGACTCCTGAAGATGGGCTGACACCCGAAAGATATCGAGATTCAAAACTCATTTTTGTTTTATTTCCTTTTTGTGAAACGTACCTCGCAATTTTACGGAATTTTTATTATTATATAAAAATGTTTCACCTAGAACAGGGGTTGGCAACCTGCGGCTCGCGAGCCACGTGCGGCTCTTTCGATGTCAAAATGCGGCACTCCAGTTCCATCGAAAATATTAATAATTATATTATTTTATTTTCAAAACTCATAAAAAAGTTTTATACTGCAAAAAAAAAAAAAAAAAAAAAAAAATACTGCAAAAAGGATAAAAACACTCAACAGAAAACAGTGAAAATAGGTGGAGTAGAGAGTGATTACTAATTTTATTAGCAGAGCTAGCTAAAATACTTTAATATGTTTTGTGCAAAACATTTGTATGTTTTTATATGAATAAATATTATTTCATTTTTAAAAATATTTATTTTAAATCAAAAATCAAATTTATAACCTAATCCTATTCAAATACCATAATATTGAAATAAAAATGTTAGTGGCTCTTTAAAAACTGGGATATTTTGTAAATTGTAACTTTTGGCTCTTCCATCTCAAAAATTGCCGACCCCTGACCTAAAACCAACAACTATCTCCTTAAAAGTTATTGAAGATAGAGTATAAGCTCAGCCTTTAATATCACTTGCAAAAAATCTAATGTTAAAATTGAAAAATAATGAGTAATTCTATGATGCTGATGATATCGATGAATTTACGGAAAAATAAAATAAAATTTTCAAATATGAAGTGTACTTTTTCGGCAGCATCCCCTGGGTGAAAAGTCACCGCCAGCCACTAATACACATGTACCTATATAATTAATTTTTTAAGACGATAGTTTGACATTCATCATCGGTGTTTTATTTAGAGATTTTTATCTATAGTATTATTTTTCATTAGTACAAATTCGTTTTATTATGCACCAGCTTGCTATTACAACCAAAACGAAATTACCTACATCCAATATTTAAAATTTCGTTTTAAATTTTATTTTAACTCTAAAATTGAGCATTATAATTAAATATTTTTTATTTGCAATTTAATTTAACTTTTCAACTTTTTGTGACAAAACCAACCCTTCAATTTAACGAAAAAATTTAAATCAAGTCACTTAAGTTCTGGAAGAAATTTAACTTTTCATTATTTTTATTAGTATTGGTCTGTTTTTAATGTTATTATATAAGTGAAAGTGATGGGATATGAATAAGAAAAATATAGTAAGTGGTGTTGTTGTAGTTTAAAGTAATAACAAAAGGTCTAATTGAAACTATTTTATAAGTTGTTGCTAGTAGTGATAATTCTAAATAAATGTTATTAATTCCGGCTCATTCTAATTAAGTGATTCAAGTAACAAAATTGCAGGCAAATCAATTCATTTGGTTGGTTATTTTGAAGAGGGGGGGGGGGCTTTCTAAAACCAATGTTTAGTTCTCTTCTATTTATCTAGCTCTAAATATATATTGGTCGGATTTATACTGTGAAAGTTATTATAAATGTTACACAGAGGGAGAGAAATAGCTGCATAGGTATATGCACGCCTATTTTATGCATTGTTTATTCTATTTAATTCGAAAGAAAGAGGATTTTGATAAATAAATATTGGTTCTGAATTGAGAATTTTTCCCTTTGCAAATCTTTTTTTTTAATCATGTAAAATAAACAGTGTGACAGAAAATGAAGTATTGGAGGTAGAGTGAAAATTTATTAAAAATTTATCTGATTTTCAATGATTAAGTGTAGGTGTAAGCGGAAATTTAATTAAGCAAAAGAGGCACTGTGGGGTTTTAATAACTTTGACTTATATAGAACTAGCTTATGAGCGGATTTTCGTCCCTTATGGCATATAGGCTTACTAATCAATAGAGCTGTTAACTTAGTAAAAAAAAGTATAATAAAATAAGTCGAGCAAGTGCGAGTTGAGCTTGCATACCGAGTGCTCCGGACCTGATATATAGATATGGTTTTATATTAAATAAGAAGAAATCATTAAGGTTGTCCTATGTTTGATGCAAATAAATATACCTCGGGGTAGATAATCGAGTGAGCCATGGCTGGTGCTCAAATAAAAATCAGAGTTGCAATTGATAAGTTGGTGGAGATTTTTATGGTGTTTTGGTGTGTTTAAGATATATAAATGAATATATAGGTATACCTATATAAATATAAGTAAATATATGATTTATTTGTTCATGGAGAATAGTTCAGTTTCAAGGTGAAACATATTTAATCCACCCCTCTCTTATATTTAATATTTTGTTCTCCTAAAAACATAATAACTTTTTTTAATTATAGGACCATTTCAATTTTTTTTTTTTTTATTTATTTATTGTCACCGGGAACAAAGCCCATTTATTTAGACAGCACATCGGTAAAGTGTTAGTAGGGTTAGTGAGGAGCCGAGTTTTTAGCCGGTAGAAATTTTTATTTGCCAGCCAGGATCGAACCCCGGCCTTCCGCTCCAACACCATCATAATCGATCGATGCCAAAGCTGGGTTAGCGCGTTAGCCAGCTCGGTTAACCCGACTCCCCAAAATAATTTAAAACACAAATTTTATTGATAGAAAATTATAATTATAAAATGAAAATGTCATTCCCTTGTTTTAGTTCAGGCAAATTACGATTTTAAAAGGAAATAATTCCCGATAAATATTTTATTGCTGGAATACCTTTATTGGTGCTCCAATATTACTACATTACTACCTTAAGTTTTCCCCCAAATCTGTGTTGTGGAAAATGAGAAAATTTCAGAGATTTTTCAGTTTTTCTTGAATAACTCTAAAACGGCTTGTCAAATCAAAAAGATATCTATGAGATAAATTAAAGCTCTTTAAATTACGCGTAAAATGATAAAAGATTTCATTTATTTAGGTTCAGTAGAACATGTACTAGCAAAAAACAGCCCCCGGGATCACTTTTGAATATCCCTAAAACTCGTACTTTTTTCGAATTTGCTACAATGATGGAGCACGTTTTCAAAAAAGACGACTTTATACATTTTTAAACTAGATTAAATTTGCTACAATGTAATCGAGTTTAAAAATGTATAGAGTCATCTTTGTCGAAAACGTGCTCCTTCATGGTCAAAATGGAGTGTGGAAATTTTTCTACGCGCCTCAAAATGAGAAAATTTCGGAGATTTTTCAGTTTTTCTTAAATAACTCTGAAAGGGCTTATCAAATCAAAAAGATACCCAATAGATAAATTAAAACTCTTTAAATTATGCTTAAAATGATAGAAATTTCATCTATTTAGGTTCAGTAGAACAGGTACTAGCGCCTGTCAAAAATCAGCCCCGGGAACACTTGAATATCCCTATAAACTCGTACTTTTTCGATTTTTCTCCATAAAAGTACGAGTTTATAGGGATATTCAAGTGTTCCGAGCTGATTTTGATAGGCGCTAGTACCTGTTCTACTGAACCTGAATAGATGAAATTTCTATCATTTTACGCATAATTTAAAGAGTTTTAATTTATCTAATGGATATCTTTTTGATTTGATAAGCCCTTTAGATTATTTAAGAAAAACTGAAAAATCTCTGAAATTTTCTCATTTTGAGGCGCGTAAAAATTTCCACAACACAGATTTAGGTAAAAACTTAGGGTAGTAATATTGGAGTACCAATAAAGGTTTTCCAGCAATAAAATCATTACCGGGAATTATTATCCCTGTTTATGCCATTTTTTCACGTAATTTGGACTATTTCTTTTTTTCTATTAAATATTATGTCATATTTTGTTCTATTTTTATTAATATTTCTTTACTTTTGTGGAAAATAAATTACTTTCTACATAATTTATAAATTAACCTAATATATTATTAAATTAAAAATGTAAACTTCTATTTCTAATATATATACTCAAATAGGGCTATCCTTTTGTTTTTCTTTCATTAAAACTTGAAGATTAGATTTATGAATTATAATAAAGAAAAAGGCAGAATAAGAATATAAGAGGGAGGTTAAATGGAAACAAAAGAGTCAGCAGCGCTTTAGAAAAATACACCACATGCAACCGCAGTACTTTTAACTTCTTTTTTTTTCTTAAGATTCTACACTTTTTAATAAGAATAAGTAATATATTCTATGAATTCAGAATATTAGGGAAAAATTTGGAATCGTTAAATGGTTAGGTCTTGAGTATCTTCCTATGTAACTTGGGAAAGATGAAATGAAAATTATTTCCTGACCAATCTCAACCAAATTTCATATACATAATGTGTGGGGCCCCTATAGAACTAGAAATGCAGAAATCAATGGGTCAAAAATGAGCTAGCAAGGGACCCGAAGAAAGGCGGACGTCGCAACTAGTTTATTTATTAATCGACTTTGAAAAAAGGAGGTGGTTATATAATAACAATTTCAATGAAATTCCAAATTTTTGAGGAAACAACAATTTTTTTTTTATATTTTAAATAAAACTGAATTCATTATAAAGGCTTTTTTGTTGAGAAATTAATTTAAAACCTCTGTTGTTTAGATTGATTTTATTATAATTTTATGATAAAGTAATGAAATTACATGGTAGGAGACTTTAATATGGCTTAATTAAATGATTGTAATAAATTTAAAAGTTAAATATTATAAATTAATAATAAAATAAATTTGTTATTATTTAAAATTCAAAGCAAAGAGGCCATTTAAAAGTCCTATTTTCCGAGTACCGTCTCTGTCAGCTCCTTAGCTCAGTGGGTTAAGAGAGCATTACTAGAGTAATTAAAATGGATCAATTTTTAATTTATTTATTCAGAGACTCATTCTGATTCGATCCCAAGCCATGCATATTATCCCTTTTTTTATATATGTTATTTTCATGCAATGAATATAATATATTAATACTTTTATGATAAAGTAACAAGAGACAAAAGAGTTAGCAGATCTTTAGAAAATTAAAGCCGCCCCCGAAGCGGACTTTTTTATCCATTTCAATGCTTGTAGATAGAAATAGTGTAAAAAAAGTATTAAGATTTTACAATCCATGATAAGATTAAGAATATATTTCATAATTATCGTTTTTTTTTTTTTTTTTTTTTTTTTTTTAATTTCATGTAATTGTATTTATTCCTTATGATATTTTTAATTCTCATATTTTTTTTAATAATAATAATGATAATACGAAATCCCTGCTATTTAAATGCTATGAATATATAATCCTACTTTGGTCGTTAAATTCTTATCATTTATTCGCTGCTTGTTTTAGAACCGCATTTTGAAATCATATCCTCAGCCACAACAACGGGGACAAAAAAAAGAGAATTCCACCGCCAAAGAATGTATTGTGATTGTTTAAAAATAGCCACACAAAAGGGGGCTGAGGGAGGTTACAACCCCCAACACCCTTTTTCCCTACACAGATAATCTCTTTATATATATTTTTTTTGTATATGCAATTATAATAAGAGAGGTAAAAAAAACTCTTTATGTTTTTTTTTAGTATTTTAATTAGATTTTACTTTTCCCTTTAATTTAATTCTTTATCATTCTATTAAAATTATTAGTTAATAAGCCGACCAACTGCGAGCCGGGCTCGCATACCGAGAGTTCTGTACCCGATATACTTATATATAATATAAACATATAATACAAGATTCTTATTTGAGAAGCTTCTCTTAGAAGAATAATGCTACTTTTTTTTCTTTAGAATCATAATTTATTATTTTTGTTCAATCCAGGTGTCTTAATCTTGTTCTTCCCATTGACTGGAAAGAAATGCTTGCTGGGAAGTTTTTTTACGAAGTGGGCTTGTTAGCCTCACGTTCAACCCCTTTTAGTCGCCTTTTACGACAAGCAGGGGATACTATGGACCTATTCTACCCCCGGCCCATAGGGGTCAAAAATCTTTTCACTATTTGATGAAAAAATTAAGAAAATTAAGAAAGAAGAAATTTCCAGTGTGATTTTTATGGTTTCGTTTAATTTAGTTTAAATCAAGTTTTCGCAGGTAACAAACAGCCTTTCAGACACACAACTTCTCCTTTGATGAAAAAATTAAGAAATTTCCGTAGAAAATTGAATTTTTTCCCTGCTAATAAAGAAAAAAATTCCAATGTGATTTTTATGGTTCCGTTAAATTTAGTTTAAGTCAAGTTTTCGCAGGTAACAAAGAGCCAGCCATACGCACAACTTCTATTTACATGAATAATTTAGGGTATATTTTATACTCTACCTAGCTAAACTTCCCATTAAGTTACGTACATGAAAATTATATATGGTATGTTCTTATAAAAAGTAATTAAATTATAAAAAGTAATTAAAAAAAAACGACTTCAAAAAAATAAACGCAAGAATTAAAATCAAAAGAACTAAAAAGTTATCTAGTATTTTTTTAACGCCTTGTCTACTATAAAGATGGTATAAAAGTAATATTTTCGGAGATATCAATTAGTTTTGAAGATGTCTGTTAGGTGGGTGTGATTGTGGTCAAAATATTGTTGTACTATAAGAATTTCAATAAAAATAGCTCCTACTTGAATAATTGACGTATAAATCAGCGAGAGTCCGTAATAAAATAGTAGTCTAGTAGTATTTTTAACAATTATTTTTAATACCAAATAATTTACCATACTTTATAACCCTGGTCAATTTCAGGGTTTGGGATCCCCGACCGGTAGTACTAAAAAGGTGCCCTGTATTATTTATTTGATAAATTTACCAATACCATTTATAAGATCCAAAACAATGTATATACATAATGACTTTATTTCAAGTTTTAACGTTTTTAATTAAATTTTTAATTTAACAAGGCATTTAATGAAAAACAGTAGTAATTGGGATTCCCATAAGGGATCAAGGATAAAGTTATGTGGCGTGTTTAAGACACCCGATTTTTTTTTCATAAATTTGTATTCTATCTTTTTTATTCTAATGTATATTTTTTCCCCTACTTCGTCTTATTATGGTAATATTTTTATAAAATATCCATTAATGAAATACTAAGAGTTCTCTCTTGTTCTGAGTTTTATGTAGTCTCTGTGTAATCAAATAAGAAACAATTTCCTACTTAAAAAAAATAAAACAGGCCCTTCTTTATCGTTAATCGTTCAAACTTGTCCATCAAACTCGTTTTTTTTAGGTAGGAGTAGTAGATTTGTATAGAGCTGAGCAACAGGGATCAAAATATGTGGGTGGCAAGGGTGGGGGTTTGTTGCCACCCAATAAAAACAAAAAACAAAATTAAATAAACGGAAAAGAGAATGAGTTGAAAAAAACGCTGTCTTATCCCGAGGGTTAAGTCTAGATTCTCATTTCGAGAAAAAAGAGGGGAGCAAAAGAGTCTCGATTTACAATTTAGAAAACGAAAACAGAGGAAAGGAAAGAGTTCGAAGGGGACTGTAATAAAACAGTTCACGACAACAATCTCTTCTCATTTAAGGATTTAAATTGTAATTAAAATACAATGGACCTCTGGGACGGACCCCAAGGTTTTTTTGTGTGTGTGTGTTACACTACTCCCTTTCTCCCTGGCACGATGCAAGTGTGAAGAAACAGAGAGAACGTTTATATTTACGATTATTGGCCTCCTCACGCATTCAATTGAATTGCATTGTCCGGAGAATGGGAAAGGAAAAACAGATTCCGTGCCGGGGAAGAAAAAGAAAGGAAAATCAACTACTACCTTGGCCGGATATCTTGCAAGATATAGGGATAAGGGATATAGGTACCTATAAAAAGAAAAAAGACCTGCAGATGGAAATATAAAATAATCATTCAGAGGCCATTATGCCAGAAAGCGAAATAGAATTACTACGATCCATAGTCACGTTGGATCAAAAAGGGGAGAATTTGACGCGGATTGGTATCGTCATACTTTTTATTTATTTATTTATTTATTTTTTTGGAAAAAAACTCAGCGTGAAGACTAAAATAATAATACTCAATGGAAAGTATCCGATTTCAAAAGGTAGACCATATTTTCATTACAAAATGAATTTTTTGGTTATTTATTATATTAGTACCTGGAACACCGAACAATGCTCGGCAATTTTTTGATTCAGTTAAAAGGGATATATTAATATTATTTTTAATTTTTAATTCAGTTAAAAAGGTCGATTTTTAATCTCAGCCAAAATAAAATAAAATTGAAATAAAACTTAATTTATATTTTTACCAACGTTTATATGGCTATGGCCATCATCAAGACGTATGTATCACTGGCCACAAAGTTTTGAATATAATTGCAATTAAAAATAATATTAATATACATGGAGGTTCTTTCGTTGACCCTTTTAAATCCTGAAGAAGGAGGCACGATTCTTCGAATTGTCGGATTTTTTAAGAGAATGAAATTGATATTCTAATAAATTATTTTATAGAAAAATACCTTTAATTAATTAAATTGGCAAATTCTAATATATAATAATATTTATAATGATCTATTAGTGGAATTTAAAATAAAAAAAAACCAATTAATGTTATTAAAAGAAAATTGAAATAAATGTAATTATACATTTTTATTCGAGACGAACCACCTGTGAATAATTATTTCAATTAACAAAAAACCCATCAAAAACAACTTAGCCGAAGATGAGATCCTGACAGATCGAAATGTCAACCCAAAAACCCCTAACCCGTGAATTTCATCCAAATCGTTAGAACCGTTTTGGAGAAACCGATTCTATAGATATATACAAGAATTCCTCGTTTAATATAATAAGATTTTTTTAATATATAATTTCAGTGGAGTAGAAATGGCAGAGTACATATGGGAGCGACATTTTTTCTGATTTTACTTAAAAATAATACAGTTTAAAGGGCGCCTCGACTGCGTGGTCATTTGCGTTAAAAATAATATGTTAAAATATTTTATACTATATTTATTTTAAATGTTGGTCTGAAATGGAAAAATTGCGAACACAGATACATACAGAGACATGCTTACTTGCATAGTCTTTATAATTAAAATAGGGAAGGATAGTAGTGCAGCGCGCAAGCTTGGTCTCCTATTTAGGTCTAGACGCTGTTATACTCCCAGTCAACTTCTTATACTGTATAAGGTCTCAAATTCGTCCTGTCTCAGAATATGGCTCTCATCTGTGGAGGGAGTGCCTCCAAGCATTCTCTTGCTACACTGGATGCAATCCAGAAGCGAGGAATTAAACTAATGGGAGAACCGGCTCTAATCCAACTCACTCGACTCCCTGGCTCACCGAAGAAACCGTTTCTGCCCTTTCCCTGTACTACAGATACTATCACAGTGTCTGTTCAGTCGAGCTGAAATCAATGTATCCCCCTAATGCCCTCTTTACAGAGAAACACGCGGTTTTCTAACGCTCAGCACCCCTTCGCTGTCAAATTGGATAAAAGTCGAACAAGCGCTTTCGCCAACTCTTTTATCCCTTTGACCTCCAGAGACTGGAACTCGCTCCCTGCCACCATCTTTCCCGCGACTTATAACCTTCAGCTATCTAAGACCCGTATCCACAGATACCTTCGACGCCCGCCCAACCCATAAAATTCTTTCTTCTTCTTTTTCACGATGGAGAGACTCAACCCAGGCCTTTAGGGGTTGCACTTTTTTTGGTGTAACTCCTTCTCTCATCATTTTCATTACAAAAATATGAAAAATAGAGGGGAATATCTGAGGGGTGACCTAAAGCAGAAGACAATATACCTAATTAAAAGAATAGACAGGCTTGAAGATGAACATGAAAGAAGCTAAAGCTAAGATAATTGGAATCTGGATTGTTCTTCTGGTGGATATAATTAACCATTATGTTTTACTTTAAATTAGAGAACAAAGAAAATATTATTACTATATCCATTCATAAGAATCCTTCCGGGTTCGAACACCTGCCGATCTTGTTGTATACAATAAAAATATATGCTTTGTTACAAATTTTATTTTATTTATAGATGATGCCTCGATGTGGGCTAATGAAAAAATAAATTTTTAGCTTTCGGTCATCAGTGATGTTATTTATTTGGAGGTATTTAAATATAATTATGTTTTAGAGCAAATCATGTTTTAAAAATTGATAAAAAAAAATTAATTAATTCGGGATATGATTTTATATTATATGATCTTGAATAAAGTTTTTTTTTAAGAATTAAAAAGTACAAGTTGGCTGGATTGAACCTGGGTGCTTTGAATCATTAGCCAAGTGCTCTGCCCCTTGAGCTATGCAATCTCTTAATTAGTCGGGCTAAAAATAGTCTAGATAAAGTTAAGAAGGCGATATATACAAAATACATGTATATTATTATTATAGAATATCAAATCTTATAATGATTTTTTATTCAAAAAAGTAATAAAATATTATAAAAGGTATTAACACGGATTGTATGATTCTATATAAATCCTTCTATTAAAGATTTTATTGTTTAATTGATTATTTTATTAGTTAACGTTTGAATTAAAAAATTAATTTCTTCAATATTTTAGAATTAATAAAATTTTCATTTTATTCAAAATTTGCAAAAAATATTATTGTTTTAAATTCTGAATAGAATTTTTATAAAATTCTTGAATAAATTTTAATGAAGGGTTAAAAACTTGCCCTCTGATATGCAATGTAAACATATTTCTACTAAAATCTTAGATTAGTCCCTAAATAAAATAAATTCGTTTCTTAATATTATTGCGGTTAAATAACCTGGGTTGATTTTTTAACCGTCTTCAAAAAAGGAGGAGGTTCTCAATTCGACTGTTTTTTTTGTGTCTATGTTACCTGATATCTTGGCCAATTGTGAACCGATTTTGATGATTTTTTTTTGCATTGGGTTCAGTCTAGTTTCCGATTGGTCCCGTTTTTTTTCATTGGTATTGGACCTTTGTTGCTATGTTTGTTTAGGCACAACTTCTTTGTTTATGAACCGAGGGTAAGAGGGTACCTTAGGGGTGGTGCCATATTAATTTGGTCAAGTTCTGATGATATGATCAATGACGAATTAACGTAAATATTCAATTCTTATGAGCAAAAAATCGAAATTATAATAAATAAAATCTTTTATAAAAAATCAATATTAAAACGTTCATTTAAAACCCGCAAACGTTTCTAGAGAATTCTATATTTCTGAATTGAATTTTATTATTATCATTTTCTGATTCATTCGCCCGACCCTTTCTCTTACGAGATGCATGGAAGGTATTATATTAAGTCACTAATAATAACATCATTAAATATATATTATATTATATTAAGTCACTAATAATAACATCACTAAAAAGAGAAAAATAAAAATAATTTTTATAAAAAATAAATAAAACCGACTTCAAAAAATTAAATTTAACAAATAAAATAATAAAACTCTAAAATAAAATACACTAAAAGGTATAAAATAATTATCTAATTTAGTTACAACTAAACGACGAAATATTTACATGAAATCACTTTTTGAAGTCGGTGCTAAACAAACTATATAAGCGAGCGTACCCGCCAATCGTACTAAGTAAAATCCATCGCGTTTGATTAATAAAATGTATATGTTTGGCACCGACTTCAAAAATTGATTTCATGTAAATATTTCGTCGTTTAGTTGTAACTACATTAGATAATTATTTTATACCTTTTAGTACATTTTATTTTATTTTTGAGTTTTGTTATTTTATAGTTGAATTTAATTTTTTTGAAGTTGGTTTTATTTTTTTATAAAAATTATTTTGAAAAATTCCATCATTTTTTGAAAAAAAGAAACTCAAAAAAAGATGCTTAAATCCTTATATTAATATATTTATTACATTTAAGCCTCCTCACAATAATAATTCGATGAAAATTGAAATTTGATTATTTCGGAGAAAATTAATATAAATAGCTACAATGACTGACAGTCAATAATATGGCCCCATTTTACCTTTGAACAGAACTCAAAAAATATAAATTTTACTCAGTACTCTATAAGCCTATAGAGTAGTAAATTAAATAGTTTAATTTGTACATTTATATGACTCAATTCAAAGAAATCCAAGCCAGGGCAGATTATATGTATGATACCAATTTTAGAGTATAAATATAAAATAGAATAAAAATGAATGAAATCATAGGACAAACAGACACAAATAAAAACGATAATTAACTAGATCAACAAATATGTTGGTACGTTTGGGAAAATGTAATAGGAATAGTTGAAAAGCAATATAAGCAATGGTTCTGGTCGTTAAACAGTATCAATCGGAACGAATAGATGGAATCTATAGGTGGATGGATGGATGGCTGTATTGGTAATTAGTGTAATTAGTAATAAATGGGAAAATTAATTATTCGCTTTAACAGTTGTTAAAAGAGGAAAAACAACCGTGATCAAATCTATCCATCTCCTCCCTATTACGCATTTTCACTTTCCATCTCGTTTTATTATTTATTGAAGCACACATTTTCAAAACCATTTATTTATTTTATTTAAATATAAACTCACTATAGATGAAAAAAATTTAATTCAATAGCAAATATAGGGGATTTGTTTAATTTTTGAAATTTCCATGTATACTAAATGATAACCGGGGATGAAGTTAAATAAAATTCAATTAATATTGGATGTTTTCAGGGAGTCCATACAAAAAAAATTATTGGAGAAAAATGAAAACTTTTTCAAGATCTTGAAAACTTGTCTACAAATGGTCGTGGGAGGAGGGAACTATCGCTAGGATTAAAGCTCTCCTGCATTTTTGGCAGTTGGCTTAGCTCAAGAGGAAAAACCAAGTTTGGCACGAAATAAAACACATATTTTATAAGATCTTTGATTCTAGGTTAAGTATAATATTAAAAAAAATATATATATATATATGATTGAAATAACCATCTTGACAAAATTTCAATTTCTTAAAAGTTGAAAAAAGTTAAAACTTTTTCATGACTCTCTATGCTCGCTAGTTAAGGAGGTTATCTATTTGGTTGATCTACGAAAAAATCTTTTGTATTTCTGCACAGTGACAACTTCTGTTTACTAAATTTTTTAATAAAAAAATTGTTAATAATGAGGTTAATTTCGAATAAAAATCTTTGTTTTTATAATATTAAAAAAAAGAATATTGAGATAAATTTTTTTCTCATTGTAAAAACATTTATTTAACACAAAAACGATTTTAAGAAATGGAGTTGGAATTCTACACAAGTGATTTTGTTATATTCTGTTGGCTGCAAATAACTTTTAATTTTTTTTTTTTTATATTTATGAATAACTAATTAACTAGTCTGTCAAATCTATTGAAAAATGTATTATTCGATTCTTAAAAGTTGAATTATTGATCTGAATAAATTTGTTGAAAATGGTATAATTTGTATAGAAGTTATAGCACTTTTAAAAGATCGGTCCATTTACTTCGATGTTAAAAGGACAATTTTCAATAATTTATTTCTCGGTAATGGGACAGACGATCAACTTCAAATTTCGGGAATAAATCAATATCAATGTTTCGATGGTAAAAATTTGAGAATTTTCTTATAAAAATGATAAACAGTCCCGAACACCCTTAAGCCACCCTAATAATTTTAATAAACTAACAGAAATTTATATTTCATTTTAATTAAATTTTATTTTCTAAATTCTTAAACAGTAAGTTTTAATAACTTTTAAGGAGTTCGGTGTTGGTTCTAGGTGAAACATTTTAATATAATAATAAAACTTGAGTAAGATACGAGGTAGGTTTCACAAAAAAGAAATAAAACAAAATTGAGTTTTGAATTCGATATATTTCGGGGTCTAAGAAAACTGATTATATATTGGAAAAATAGTTTTACAAGTAACAATTTTTAAAATTTTTTAAATGTATGTGGTGAGGGGAAAGTAGGGGGAAGAGGAGAAGTTGTTCTAAGAATTAATATTTTCTATTGAGATTTGAACTTTTCAGGAAGCAATACCTGCTATTATAATAACGAATGGACAAGTGCCTGAGAAGGTACAACTAGAAAGGTACATGAGAGAGTACAATTACCTAGTATACTTTCCCCTCACCACATACATTTAAAAAATTTTAAAAATTGTTACTTTTTTCCATTATATAATCAGTTTTCTTAGACCCCGAAATATATCGAATTCAAAACTCAATTTTGTTTTATTTCTTTTTGTGAAACCTACCTCGTATCTTACTCAAGTTTTATTATTATAGTAAGTTTTAAAGCTAAAGAGTTCAAAATCTAATCGATTCTCCACAATTTGGAATCAGAAAAAATATATACGACTTTCTTTTTCTGAATTAGTTTGGGTATCGAAATCAAAACACATATTTTAGTAGTTTTACACATAGAAAAAATTAATTGTATCGATCCCTTCCACCTAAAAAAGTTAAATTAACTTTCTTCAAATGGAAGAGAGAAGCTCTCAAAGTGTCAAGACTCCGGGAGGCAATTGGAATACTTACACATTATATTTTTTAAATATAAATGTGAAACTAATAATTCGATTCACGGTGGTGCTGATGATTCTTATAAGTATTAAATGAAAGGCTTATTTTTCAGCAGTTTTTTAAATTTTAAATAGTGTTTTATATATATACTATATATTCAAATATTTCTTCTACGGTGATTTTTTTGGGTGAGGTCCACTGAAGAAGGAATATTGCACAAAATTTCCGAAATATTTGGAGAAATAAATATATGAAAAAAAAACACCATTTAAAATTTAAAAAACTGCTGAAAAATAAGCCTTTCATTTAATACTGAAAGTAATAATGTTTGAAAATTACTTTTCTCGATGTTTCAATCAATTTTAAAGTTCCGCCTACCTCCTAGCCTGATAATTTTCATATTTAATAATATTTCTAATGAAATATTAGTCGGCTTTAAATTGAATAAACAATCAACAAAACATCAAAATAATTAAATTTACAAAAAACACAATGTTTATTATTTTATCATGACAAATCCTTAAAATATCAATAGAATTATTCGAAAATATGTTTTTGAATTTTCGAACAGGACATTCTAAAGCTAGTGGGCCCAAATTCCAATCAGCTCTCTCCATTGAAAAAATAATTTTTAAGAAAAAATAAAACCGACTTCAAAAATTAAATGCAACAAATAAAATACACTAAAAGGTATAAAATAATTATTATCTTATTTAGTCACAACTAAACTACGAAATATTAACATGAAATTACTTTTTGAAGTCGGTGCCAAACAAACTATACCTATAAGCGAGCGTACCAACCAAACGTACTAAGTAAGATCCGTCGAGTGCGATTCATAAAAGGTTATCTGTTTGGCACCGACTTAAAAAAGTAATTTCATGTTAATATTTCGTAGTTTAGTTGTGACTAAATAGGATAATAATTATTTTATACCTTTTAGTGTATTTTATTTGTTGCATTTAATTTTTTGAAGTCTATTTTATTTTTTTCTTAAAAATTATTTTTATTTTTCTCTTTTTAGTGATGTTATTAATAGTGATCATATCATCAGAACTAGACCAAATTAATATGGCACCATCCCTAAGATACCTCCTTTCCAATAAAAAAAGAATCATCGAAATCGGTTCATAAACAAAGAAATTAGTCCTGAACAAACCTAACAAAAAAGTTCTAATACCTATAAAAAAAATGGGACCAATCGGAAGGTAGACTGGACCAAATGCAAAATTTTTTTTCAAAATCAGTTCACAATTGGCGGAGATATGAGGTAATATAGGCAGGAAAAAAAATCGGTTGTCTGTAAAGTCGGTTTACTGACGATAGTTGAACGTGACAACGTCATAAGAAAATACTGATGGAATGGTATTTTCTTGTGACGTTGTCACGTTCAACTATCGTCAGTAAACCGACTTTACAGACAACCGATTTTTCTCCATCTATTGCGCAGCTAACTTTGTTCTTTTTCTTCCTCTTCGTCGTGAGTGCTGTATTTATTCTTTCCATCGAAAATCTCCTTCCCTCTCGTTCTATCTAATTTAAAAGAGCGCGCTCCTTCTTGCGCATTCATTTATCTCCTTCTTGCTTGCTCATGAGTTTCTCCCTCTCTCTGTCCTTTTATAAAAAAGGCCCCCCCCGTTCCCTAGATTTTTCTTAGTTTTTAAAAAATCTATAATTATTTAGGATAGATCACTTGTTGAATGTCCATCAGAGGAAGTTGAAAATAGACAGGACATAGTAGGGTTTATATTTATATATATGAGTGAGCAAGCAAGCAGTCAGACTAGAGTAGAGCGCTCACGAGGGAAAGAGATGGAATACGAGTTGGGCATTGGGGCTAGGGAGGGTGCGAGTGAGAGAGAAGATAGAAACAAAAACAGCTCGTTCCGCGCTCTCGCTTGCACTTCAAGCCTTAAATGGAACGCCTCAGATGAGTCATGTTTTTTCGAGCGTGCAGCAGGCTTCATCGATTTATAAGACGTTGTCACGTCAAAAAAATTCAGTCGAATAGAGAACCTCCTCCTTTTTTGAAGTCGGTTAAAAAATACTTACAAACACTTTGACGCCAGAATTAACTTAATACTTTATTTCGTTCTTGAGTTAATGTATTCATCGGAATTGATAAATAGAAACACAACCAGAAAAAAAGCATGGTTCAAAATGATTTTTACCCATGTAACATACATATTTATACACATTGAGCCGGTCATTCCAAATAATTAACATATACAGAATTTTGTTTATAAATAATATTGTTTCTAATGTATTATTATGTTTCAGTGGATATGTGGTTATTCCATTAAACAAATACACATGAATTATTAGCCATATCGTTTATACTTTACTCATCCTATATTAAAAAGAACACTAATCATATTGGTATACAGAAGATCAAACAATGTCAATCGTATTAACATAATATATTCGTGTACATGATAAATAAATTCAACGGAAAATTTGTAGGGGTGTGGACAAAAATAATTTATCAAAATAGAAAGTTTCTTTGTTTTATTTCAACATCTTCAGCAACTATACAATAATTATTAAAAAACAACAATACAAAATAATTGACGAAGGTATTACACTGACAGACATATGGAAAAGTGAAAGTAAACGTAAACTAAAATAAATCCTCATTGATTTACTCTTAAAACATATATTTAAATCAACTGATACCATTGGATTTATTTTTTATTTTTTTTTTTAAACCATTCGAGTTTTGGATGCGGTACTTCGTTATTTATAATAAATAATTTGTGTGTTTTAAATCAGAGATTTTCATTAATTATTTAGAGTTTTTTTTATATTAATTGGTCTGTTAAAAGGGCCTTTGAGTATATTATGAATGTGGGAGTGTATTTATTTTCGGATTACTGCTTTCAAAAATAAATTTTATTTCTAATGGTAAGCTTATAACACGACCAATCTGAAATTATACTCTTCAATATTGTTCCGTTTATAGATAGGGAAAAACATAAGGCCAAGTACAGGTGGGACTCGCATATCAAGGGTTCAGTGCTTATCCTTAAATTAACCTATACCTATTAGTTGTGTAGATAGATTTCGAAGGGCCTCTTGCTTACCAGGGAGCTTTGCTAGATGAAAACGTGATTTCAGTGGGTTTATCCTTGTTTTAACTCTTAACACTTGATAATATTTTAAAATGGCATTTGTGTCTTAAAAGTAGTCTGCGTGCTGAATTTCAAGCTATTAGCAGTTCCAATAGTTTCAGAGGAAACTTGGTAAAACTGATTTTTTTAGGGTTTCTTTCAAAAGTAAAACGGAACTCTATTATTGTTCATAGAATGTTCGAATGTTTTGAATGTATGAGAGTGTTGTAATTCGTAAACTAAATATGGTACAAACTTAATCGTATGTTTCCTATATTTGATTCAATCGCGAATCGAATGCAGGTGAATTTTGTCAAATATAAAGTGAAAATAATATCTGAACTTATATATTTCTAACTTGAAATAATGAAGTTAAATAAATTTATAATTTTCTCATTAATATATTAAAGAATAATTAACATATTAACGAGAATTGTTTTGATCGCGCTTTTTAAACAAGATATAAATCGCGAGACTACTGCTGGTTGAAGCTATTGGAGTCTGCTGAGTCTTAAGTCTGGACCAAGAGAGAATGAAAAAGATATGATCCATTTAGCTACAATCCATACTTAGATGGATCACGCGCGAAGTGTCATGCGGGTTAAACGCAAAATGACGTTGGATTGTAGCTAAATGGATCATATCTTTTTCATTCTCTCTTGGTCCAGACTTAAGACTCAGCAGACTCCAATAGCTTCAACCAGCAGTAGTCTCGCGATATATATCTTGTTTAAAAAGCGCGATCAAAACAATTCTCGTTAATATGTTAATTATTCTTTAATATATTAATGAGAAAATTATAAATGTATGTTACAAACTTAAAATTTACATTATATATGTAACTATTTTCTCCGAAATCAAAAATTGTATAATCAAATCGTTATTTTGGGAAGGGGTCAAAAATATAAATATTTTTTTTTTATCTTAGGGTATCTCTATATTTCTTGCTTTAAGAAAAATATGACTTTTTTAAATTTAATTCAATTTAAAAAGTTTACAAGAGCCCCAAATTGGCCATTTTAAAGTGATTTTTTATAGTTGTCAGCATCAGAAGAGGATTAACTTAAAATTATGAAAAAAAACTCCACGGATTCACATTCTCTGCTTGTCCAGAATAAGGAAGAACAAATGTAAGATCTCAAGTATTTTTGAAGATATAAGTAAGATACGTAACCCTCGGCAAGTGAGTTCGACTCGCATTTGACCGGTTCATTTTTTAATTAAAGCGATCCAAAAAGCATCACCTAATTATTCAAGCTACGGAGACATATTTCTTAATGGGAGTAAGAGGATTTTTAGATGAAGGGTTAAAAATAAATATGTTTGTTCCACGGGGTCTTGAAGGACTGAAGAAGAATTAAGAGTCACGAAAAAGAGAACCACGAATAGATTTTTAAGCCCTATAATAATGTTTTTTACAAGCAATTCCATGATGTGAGTATTTGGTTGTTGTGTGGTTTCATCAGGGCAGAGCCATTTACCACACAGCCAATGAAACATTGAATCTTTTGGCAACGTTATTCCCTCCGGAAGTTTGCTGCCGGCCCCAGAACTTGCGATTTAACTACTTCCTTTGGGGGAAAGTGAATAGCAAGGTCTATGACAAAAACTACATGGCCATTAAAGAGTTTAAATACAACATAAATCCTATTATCGCAGAGAGGCTCAATTAAGCAATAGTAACACAGCCTTAGCCAAAGACCTTAAGTTACTATAGTATTTCTGGCTAAACCAGATTTTTTTTAGGATCTCATTAACGGGTTCGATTCCCGAGGGGGTGAAAAACAACCCCTCTGACATATAATTAAAAATATTCCATTTCATCGGATTTAATAGATGACACCATCTTATGATTTTCTAGTAAATTTGAATCTATTACCATCGGCAAATTAATATCTTTCTTATCTCATTAACGTGTTTATATTAGTCTAGTTTCAATTTCTGTTTGTTTGTCTGTACTTGCTAAGAACATAGTTTTAAGTAGCGCCAGGTGGGCATCTAATACCGTGTAATTGTAAGATATTTCTCTTATGAGGAGAATTTTCTAGGTTAGGTTTCACAAAAGAAGAAGAAAATTCTCCTCATAAGTTACTTATAATGTTTCACCTAGAACCGACACCTAAATCCTTAAAAATTATTAAAGATATTTCTCTGAAATATCAATGCAATTTTACAATGATATCGTATGCGAAAAAGATACAGAACTCAAATGAAATGACATCATGAGGCGTAAGATCTGGAGAATATGGGACGGTTATTTGAAGGGAAGTGACTGTGGGTCAGTGTTCGGAGTGTCGGGCACGCTGTCCTGAAGTATGCTGGTTCGAGACTGAGTCTCGGCAGATATTTGCACTCGTCTCCTCTTGGAAAGCCATGGCAAACTACCAAGAGTATAATTGCTTAGTCAACTTCTCCAAACTAGCCGTTTGGAATCGGCGTTAAAAAGAAGGTCCCATATATCTGTGTAAAACAGCTAAACACCCTCAGCACAGGTATATGTGGAGAAGAGCCGAAACGTCAGGGAGACCTGATTTGGCACTTAAAGAAAATAAGATTTGAAGGGAGTACCACCTGAAATAATTGGTCCTGGAAAGTTTTTCGGAGCATGACTAGATATTCTGGAAGGATATAACTGGTCGCCTCGTCTTGCTGATACCACTGTTTAATCATGTGAAGGCCTCTCTTGTACGACAAAACTTTCTCAAATCCTTAAGAAATCGATACGATCCACTACTGTATATTTGGAATATTCCGTATTATTTCACAATATATTAATTAATCTATATCCAAACGCCTCCCACGTGATCGCGAACCCATAAGTCGAAAATAATTTTCTTCTCCACTCCATGGCGCAACCACAATGAGGCCGCATCGAAAGACAATTATAAATTAAATTAAATTAGGGAACGAAGAAAAGATTTTTATATTATAGATAAAAGTGGCCGAGAGGATAAGAGCTAAGGCTCTTATAAAGGCGTCGCAGCGCAAATGCGAAGATCCCGGGTTCGAAACCCGGCTGATCCTTTTGTATTTAATATAAAAATCTTTTCTTCGTCACCTAATTTAATTTAATTTATAATTGTCTTTCGACGCGGCCTCATTGTGGTTGCGCCCTGGAGTGAAGAAGAAAATTATTTTCGACCTTTGGATTCGCGATCGAGTGGAAGGCGTTTGGATATAGTTTAATTAGTCAAGCCAACTATAGAGCTGCGAAAAATGAACGAGGAAGAGATTAAAAGATTAAATAAAAATGAAATTCCAAATTCATATAGACATTAAGTATCAGCTTGGGTTCGGGGATCGGTGGCCGAGAGGATAAGACCTAAGGCTCTTATAAAGGCATCGCAGCGCACATGCGAAGATCCCGGGTTCGAATCCCGGCTGATCCTTTTGTCTATAATATAAAAATCTTTTCTTCGTTCCCGAATTTAATTTAATATTATTTAATATTGCAATAATATTTCTCTACAATTTCTTGGCATGGGGTGTTTCACTAAGTAATTAAGACATATTTATATAGAATTTTTTTTTGCAACGAAATTTTCTCTGGAGAGAGACGGACTGGTAGAAATTTTAATTGAATGTAATGGAAGGCAGCCCAGGGGTAGTAAGGAAAGAAAAAATTAACACATATCAAATAAGGTGTAATTTATTGGAATCCTTCCTCCTTTCCTTTCAAACCGACATTTCGGAGGATTTTTCCCTCCTTCTTCAGAGTTTCAAAGGGTCAATGAATGAAACAAATAAAATGTTTCCTTCTTCTCTCCACAGTAGTGTTCAAAAACTTTCTTTTTTTTCTATGCCTTTGTTAAAAAAAAGAAAGTTTTTGAACACTACTGTGGAGAGAAGAAGGAAACATTTTATTTGTTTCATTCATTGACCCTTTGAAACCATGAAGAAGGAGGGAAAAATCCTCCGGAACGTCGGTTTGAAAGGAAAGGAGGAAGGATTCCAATAAATTACACCTTATTTGATATGTGTTAATTTTTCTTTCCTCACTACCCCTGGGCTGCCTTCCATTACATTCAATTTATATAGAATCTTTATTATAGATATTTAAATGCTAAATCCTTAAAATTTGCCGAGAGCTTACACAGCTTGAAAAAGTTTTCTCTTGAAAAAAATAATGTCCTTTATATTTTATTTAAATAAAAGTGGCAGATTCGTCCATTCGTAAAATATAGGTACAATTTCTGCGACAAAATAATTCTGAGAACCATTTTACTTTATAAATTGTTTTCAAAAAAACCTTTTCAATAATTTATCAGATTTCAAATTAGATTCATGGCTTATGTAAAATAATACCTAATATAGAAAATGAAGTCTTGTCAGTTTTGAAAGGTAAAAATGAATTTGAGCATGAGTTTTACGTTGACAATATCATTGAGAGTTAAAAACAAAGACAAAATGAAATAGAAAGCGAAAAGAGAGAGGCAGAGAAAGTTGCTAGCCGATAATTGGATTAAATCATCATAAAGTGGGTGAGAGATGCACAGATGGCAAAGTAGAAAACAAAATGCGGGCCTCGACAGCCTAGCAAACAAAGCTCAAAAGACCACAAATGTCAACAAGAGTAAAAGTTAATACCTTTATTATTATTATTATTATTTATTTATATAATGAATACCTAATCTTAAGTTCTTTAATAATTAAAACATCAATTATAAAATTAAAACATAAGGGAGGGGAGAAATGACAGACATATTTTAAAGGTGAATTAATGAATTAATGTTAATGGACAAAAGCAAAACAAAAGAATTGTTGTATTCAGGCAGCTCTCTTATTTAAGTGGAATAAAAAACACTTCAAAGAGTTGGAATGTTTCTACTCTCGCTTTTTTAAATAAAGAAATTAATAGAGATTATTTTAAGAGGGTCATTATTTGTGGGTTAATGTTATTTTTGATTTATTAAAGTGATGCCCCTCTCCTCCCCTCGTATATGAAAAATGTGTGATTAGTGGCAAGAGAGGGAAGTGGCAATTCGAAAGGGCCAAGAAACTGAATTTGTGAATGCAAAGTTCATTTTTAACCGACTTCAAAAAAGGAGGAGGTTCTCAATTCGACTGAATTTTCTTTTTTGTGTCTATGTTACCTGATATCTTCGCCAATTGTGAACCGATTTTGATGATTTTTTTTGCATTGGGTTCAGTCTAGTTTCCGATTGGTCCCGTTTTTTTCATTGGTATTGGACCTTTGTTGCTATGTTTTTTTAGGCATAACTTCTTTGTTTATGAACCGATTTCGATGATTCTTTTTATATTGGAAAGAGGGCACCATATTAATTTGGTCAAGTTCTGAAGATAGGATCAATGACGAAATAACGTAAATCTCCAATTCTTATGACCAAATAATCGAAATTATAATAAATAAAATCTTTTATAAAAAAAATCTTAAAACATTCATTTAAAACGCGCAAAGGTTTCGAGAGAATTTCTATATTTATTAGTTGAATTTTATTATCATTTTCTGATTCATTCGCCCGACGCTTTCTCTTACGAGATGCATAAAAAATATTATCTTAAGTCACTATTAATAACATCACTAAAAAGAGAAAAATAAAAATAATTTTTATAAAAAATAAAATAAAACCGACTTCAAAAAAATTAAATGCAACAAATAAAATAATAATAACTTTAAAATAAAATACACTAAAAGGTATAAAATAATTATCTTATTTAGTTACAACTAAACGACGAAATATTAACATGAAATCACTTTTTGAAGTCGGTGCTAAATAAGCGATCGTACCCGCCAGACGTACCAAGTAGGATCCGTCGAGTTCGATTCATAAAATCTATATGTTTGGCACCGGCTTCAAAAAGTGATTTTTTTTTTATAAAAATTATTTTTTGTAAATACTTTTTAAATATTATATATACATTTGGGTTGTTATCGTCCATCTTTGAAAATAATTAGGCTGGATATTGGGATATTGGACTTGAGAAAATAATTAAAAGCTAAATTTCCAAAAGTTGCAACACGTTTCGTAGTATATTTTTCAACTTGTTCAGGCAATTTTTAGGATCAGCTTTCTCGTTAATAGATATATACAGACCATTGACCATTAGACTAGATTTTGCAATGACATAATTGACAAGGCTTAAACAAACTTAATACAACAGATATTAAACAAAATAAATAAAAAATCTTAAACAAAATTGATCATTCAAAGTATATATGACAGATATACTTTGAATGATCAATTTTGTTTGAGATTTTTATTTATTTTGTTTGAATTTTTATTTATTTTGTTTAATATCTGTTGTATTAAGTTTGTTTAAGCCTTGTTAATTATGTCATTGCAAAATCTAGTCTGATGGTCAATGGTTTTTATATATCTATTAACGAGAGGGCTGATCCTAAAAATTGCCTGAACAAGTTGAAAAATATACTACGAAACGTGTTGCAACTTTTGAAAATTTAGCTTTTAATTATTTCCTCAAGTCCAAGATCCCAATATCCAACCTCTAGTTTTTACGATGCAGGGGACCACCCCGAACTACACCTTTTTGGTACACTATCATCTTAAATTAACCAAATATCAATATTATTCTTTATAAAGAGAGGAAACTTTACGTTGATAAAAATTATGTAATAGAATATTTGAATATAGGCAAAACAATAAATAATATTCTCGAAGTTTTAAGTTCAATATCATATTTCATCATCACTAATTATTATTCTAATAAGAAATAGAACACCGTTCCTCCAGCCTAATGTTTATTCAAACAACATATTATAGCACAACATTTTAGAAATAAGCTTTTAAAAAAAATATTTATAATAATAAGAATAATGGAGTTTTTAAAAGGTTTTAAGAAAATGAAAAAATTAAAACATTTATATATAGTCATTTCAGACTTGGGGAAAAAATGAACTGCAACGAATTGTAGCTAGACTTTATCCAAAGTCATTTGAAATATTAATATGTTTAATCCTTGGACTCGCCTAGCTCTTACGCAGCTTATATTCTTCTGCACACAAATTGTTGCCTACATACAGGCGCACCAACGTCATAAATCCAGTTCAAATTCAGACTACATTTTGAAGATTTTAATTAGCACAGTTATTTATTTATATTTTTCTTATTCGTGCAAAAAAATGGAATTAGTTAAAAAGCTCTAAATGAAAAAATAATTCAAATTCAACTTCGATTTCGGACAAGAGCTACAATTTTCAATTATTTTACTAGTGATTGTAAAAGATAGAAGAATTGACTATTGGTTGATAAAATGAAATGAAAAAGTATTACAGTCGAACCCATTGGCTTTTCATTGGATAAAGTAATAATTATTTAAATAAAACCATAGATTAAAGATCAGAGAATGGTACTTAAATAAAAAGTAATAATAAGTTTTTAATTACTAGCTATAATATTTTCTCTTAAATAGGAAAAACAAAGTTTTGTTTAATGTACTTACTCGGATAGTAAAGATGAAGATAAAAAAACACGAATCCATTATTAGGCTGCCCATTCTTCTTATTGATAACGCGTCATCAATCTGAAAACAAACATACAAATTGTAATATATTTTAACAAAAATAAATAATTAAATAGAATCTATTTTTGAAGGAGACAATAAAAAAGTGTGTCTTCTGCTGGAATTATAAATTTTATTTATTTATAACGAGACTATAGTTTAATTCATAATCATGTAATTCATAAATTAATTCCTGTGAATCCATTGTAATAGACTGATGAAGAGGGCAAAGCCCTCGAAACTATAGTCTCGTTATAAATAAATAAAATTTATAATTCCAGCAGAAGACAGACTCTTTTATTGTCTCCTTCAATATATAAAAATTCTGCTACTCTCGGCAAAAAACTTTCAAGAATCTATTTTATTCAATTTGGTCTGGAATTTTTAAAATGATATTAAAATTATTTTCTTTTGGAGATGGACTGGTGGAATTCAATGGAAAATTGGATGAAAAAGCCAACAAGTAACGAAAAATAAAATTCCGAATAAAAAATTAACTTTATTTTCATCGTCTTAAAAACCGACGTTTCGGAGCATATTTACTCCTTATTCATGGTTTAAAATTAATATGAAACGGAATTTGCCATCAATTCTTTTATTCGAAATATTATTTTTTTATTATTTTTCGGTTGCCTTCGCATCAATTTTCAATATTCTTTAAATTATTCCATACGTTTTGTCTCAGTTTGAGGCTCCTTCAAGCTCAAATTTATAAGTTATGCACACGTTATAAATTAAATAAATAAGCCGGCCAAGTGCGAGTCGGATTGTATATCGAGGATTCCGTACCTTATAGAAATCAAATTTGTTCTTATTTGTCATTGATAAGGAGTGAATGAAAGAGGCTGTGAAATTTTTAAATAATTTTAAGTTAAGCTATTTTTAATCGCAGACAGGTAAAAAAATACCCTAAAAATACACTTGCGGACAAAAAAATCCTTTTTGTTCTTGTGATGGGTACACGATTGGGGACATCAACAAAATTGAACGCTTTTATACAACAATCCAAAGAAAAGTAGAACTTCCAACAAATATGACAATTCTTCTTTCTTATTTAAACCGCAACGATGACTTAAGTCGATTTATTGTTAGATACATAATTTTTTTTTTTTTGGCTTTTCGGCCTTTCTAGCCATAAGCCCAATTACGATACTAGCTATATTTTTTAAAATTTGTCTCTACCCCCGGGGTCAGATTTTAGCTGGCTGCCTCGAGTCGGATTCGAACCCGGGTCCCCTGGTTAGCTCGCTGTCACGCTACCGCCTAGCCTACCGACCCCCCCAGATACATAATTTCTTTAGGAAAAATTAATTAATTATATTTATTCTAATTTAACATAATTATGATTAATTGCGTAAACAGTAGAAATGTAATTTGAAAAAAAAAATATTAGTTAAAATAATGTATGTTTCAAATTTCAATTTAGCTTATGTACCTAAATTAGCATTATAATTATTATATAAAATTTTGTAAAAATATGTATTTTATGTATCACTGACCAAATGTTCTAACGGACAAGGTCAATTTAAAATAAATAAAAAAAAAAAAAAAAAACTGTAATAAATTCCTTAAGTTATGACACCTTTTTTATTCAATCGAATGCCTAGAACCTGAATTAAGTCAAATTTTAGAAAAAGAGAGTATAGGTGGCTCGATTATTTTGTCCTCAAGTGTATTTATTTATTTTAGAAATTGACTTCATTTTTTGAAAATCAGCTTATTCATGATTCTACATAGAAATTGTTCCAAAATTGTCTCCACTTTCAGGAAGTTCGCTGTCGAATTTTAATAAATCCTAGTTTATTTATAGAATTCTATAGGCTAACTCTGTAAAAATATTGTTAGAGTTCGTGGCTGTGATGAAACTGTACTAGATGAAGGAGGGGCTATCAGCCAAAGATGGAATCACTTTGTTCAGAAAACACCTTTAATAGGATGTTTCGGCCTGAATTTTGTTTGGCCATCTTCAGTCAATTAGGCTAAAATTTTTTTTTTACAAATAGATGTTAATTGATATATTTTTTTTTATACAAAATTATAAGTTGACCAAGTTGGTTGTTTGGACTTAGAGTTATACACAAAATGCGGTACACATATGGGATCGAACCAAGCCTTGTCAAAAATAAATTTTTTTTTAGCTTCATGTGAATTTATAACGTGCCTGGACCCAAAAGTTTCAGAATGAAAGTAATGAGTTTGTATAATTTTAATTTATTTAATTGAATTTAATTTAATTTAATTTATATAAACTCATTACTTTCATTATGAAACTTTTTGTGTCAGGCACCTTATATCATATATTCACATGAAGCTAAAAAATTTTTATTTTTGACAAAGCTGGTTCGATCCCATATGTGTACTGCATTTTTAACCGACTTCAAAAAAGGAGAAGGTTCTCTATTCGAGTGAATTTTTTTTTTTGTGCCTAGGTTACCTCATATCTCCGCCAATTGTGAACCGATTTTGAAAAAAAAATTTGCATTGGGTTCAGTCTACTTTCCGATTGGTCCCATTTTTTTCATAGGTATTAGACCTTTTTTGTTAGGTTTGTTCAGGCCTAACGTCTTTGTTTATTAACCGATTTCCATGATTCTTTTTTTATTGGAAAGGGGTTATCTTAGGGATGGTGCCATATTAATTTGGTCAAGTTCTGATGATATGATCACTATTAATAACATCACTAAAAAGAGAAAAATAAAAATAATTTTTAAGAAAAAAATAAAAACCAACTTCAAAAAAATTAAATGCAACAAATAAAATACACTAAAAGGTATAAAATAATTATTATCTTATTTAGTTACAAGTAAACTACGAAATATTAACATGAAATTACTTTTTGAAGACGGTGCCAAACATTATTACCTTTTATGAATTGCACTCGACGGATCTTACTTAGTACGTTTGGTGGGTACGCTCGCTTATAGGTATGGTTTGTTTGGCACCGACTTAAAAAGTAATTTCATGTTAATATTTCGTAGTTGACTTGTAACTAAATAAGATAATAATTATTTTATACCTTTTAGTGTATTTTTTGTTGCATTTAATTTTTTGAAGTCGGTTTTTATTTTTTCTTAAAAATTATTTTTACTATATGTGTATAACTGTAAGTCTAAACAACCAACTTGGTCAACTTATAATTTTGTATAAAAAAAATATATCAATTAACATCTATTTGTAAAAAAAAAATAGCCTAATTGACTGAAGATGGCCAAATAAAATTCAGGTCGAAACGTCTTATTAAAGGTGTTTTATTGAACCCAGTGATTCCATCTTTGGTTGATACCTCCTCCTTCATCTAGTATAACTCTGTAAAATTTTATTCCGATCTTAGCTCGAGCCCTGCTTTATGTTCAATTTTTTACTTTCCAGCAGGCTGTACTGTATATATACAGAGTGGGCTATGTTAGCATTACTAGTAGTGGTGGTGTGTTGGTGTTCGTGAGTCTAGAGACAAATAACGAAATTCAATTATTCACAGAGAGAGCAAAACAGAGATAGAGCACCGGACGGACAAACGGACAGACAGACATATAAAAGCCCTATGCTACGGCCAGACAAAATGTCAAATGAAATGAATCCCTCTCTCTCTCTCTCTCACTCTCCCTCGTATCACCTTTATTGTCAGCCTCTCTCTCACTCTATAAAGCAATCTATACCAAATTATTTCAATCAAATTAAATCTCCCCCCCTCTCTCTGATTTGAAAATATAATCACAGCATATATATTTAAATTGAATTCCATTTTATTGATTTGATTGATTAATACTAAATTTCGTTAAGTAAAATTGAAAATGAATGAGGGAAATAAATCATTAAATTAAATTATACTTTGTTGTTTCAATTTATATTTAGTATAATGCGAGATATGTATATGTTGCAGTAAAAACGGGTTTCGCTTAATACCTTTATGACAACTAGAGTTTACTGGTGTTGGTTGAGGTTGGTTCAAAGGTCTAGAATCTTCATTTTTGACCTTCCGCCTTATTTCGTGTGTTTATTTTCAAAAAATTTTAAACGAAAATATCAAAAATTAGAAGAAAAGTTGTAGAGGATGTAATTTTTGACATTTTCGTTTAAAAATTTTTGAAAATAAACACACGAAATGAGGCGGAAGTTCAAAAATGAAGATTCTAGACGTTTGAACCAAACTCAACCAACATCAGTAAACTCTAGTTGCCATAAAGGTATTCAGCGAAACGCGTTTTTACTAAAAAACAACATATATATTCTTTTAAAAAATTTAAATTAAATTACCAGGTAGGTTTCACAAATAAAAAAAATATTTTTATGAGCAAGACTTAATATATATTTTGGGTGACAAACCCACCTTCAGGAATTTACATTGAATAAATAAGTATAAAATATTTTATTAGTCGAAAGATATATTAAGTCTTGCTCATAAAAAATATTTCTTTTATTTGTGAAACTTAGGTAGTAATCTATTTTTTTTTTATTTTATTGAATATGTTTTACTCGATCCAACTCCATGCTCCATGAACATATATAATATATATTCTTAATTCTATTAAGAATTGCTTTAAGAAAAAATTAAAACTAACGTTTAAAAGTTAATTTGTCTAAAACATAAGTAACTATACTTAAAATAGAAAATGCCGCGAAAAGGAAAAATTACATTCAATCTAAAGAGCATTCCTGGCGGGATCATCCGTAGCCTAGTTGGTAAACGCGCTCTTCGGCTAACGGAGGGAGTCAGAGGTTCGAATCCCGCCGGGTGCTCAATTCATTTTTTCTTTTCAAAAAATAATAAAATAATTTTCTAAATATGTAGAATTAAAATAAGAAATTATTGATTACATTATTTAACTTGCAGCTCAAATTGGTATAAGAAAAAATTAAAACTAACGTTTAAAAGTTCATTTGTTTAATTGGATTATGTTAAGAAATATTATAATAGATTTTTTTGTCATTAAAAAAACAGCAAATAGCTTATTCAAGTATTAAATATTTCGGAAAATATTGTCTTTTTTCAATGAAAAAATTGGAGGAATAGTGAAAATGGTTCAAGATTCATCTCTGTCTCAGTAAATTTAGCAGAAGGGTGTGAGATATCGATGCCAGCTAGGGTTAGAGCTGCCCTAGTAATGAATTTCAATATAATAAAATATTGTAAATTTAATTTTTTTACTTAATTATTTTAGTATAAAATCACTTTATTAATTTTAATATAAATCTATTGATTGCTTTTTTTTAAATAAATAAACTGATTAATTCCATAAAATGAAATTGAAAAACACTTGTTTGTTTGTTTGTTTATGCCTTTATTATGACAGCGCCTGAAAATCGCAATAAAATCACATACACATAAACTATTTTTTGCATTTTTGAACCGAAAGCTCTAAATTTAGAGTCTAAAATCTAATCAGTTCTTCTCATTGGAACTAAAAATATTTTTGCACCACAATGTAGACATTTTGAGAGCCCATGGGCAACCAAAAAATAATCGACTGAAATCAATTCTAGGCCGCTATTTTTTTTTAATAATATCTAAATAATAGATAATTGAAAAAATGAATTTAAAAGATCAAATGGTGTATTAAGGTTGTTGGATATGCTTAATCAAAACATATCAAGAGTACAAACAACTGCCTAGATAGCAAGTTCTTTGGCTCAGCTCTAAGGGGAAATCAGTCCCTTCTGACATCAAATTAACTATATTCAATATCATTCTTGATACGATGTTTGGCCTTTAAATCAATTTTTAATTGAATTATTATTTTGGCTTTTCTCTTATATTGATTGAATTTTTGAAAGAAATGTATTTTTTCTAAGTTCAAAAAACTCTAGTGTTTTTAATTAATAAATAATTATGTTATAAAATTAAATATTTATTTGGATGAGGGTAGTATTTTTTTAAAAATACTATAGGTATAGTGATTATAAAGTTTCTTGAGTTAAGTTTAAATAAGAATCTTTTAATTTTTAAAATTTATTTATTTATTAATTCATAATCAGTAATTTCGAGGTTCAAACGTACTTGGCCGATTTATTTTGCACATGGTAATGAAAATAGTGCTTTTCTGTAACCAAATTGTGGGTCATTTTGACCTTCTGCCTCCACTGACAAGTAAAAAAATTCTCTCAAAGGAATTTTGTTTTTTGTTTTGATCGAAATATATTCATAATTTTTATTTTTTTCCAATCTTGAAAAATGTCATTTAAAATAAATCAAATTAGATGTGTTGGATAAATAATTTTCAAAAAATTTTAAATAATAAAAAAAAATGACAACCTCAATTATTAAATAAAGTACATAATCCTTCAACCATAGCGGCGATTAGATTAAAAAAAAATGTTTAAATATATAGGTATAAAAAATTTTAATGACAATGTCAACCAAGAGAACATCGTCAAAATAAAAAAAGAATAAAAAAAATCAATATCCCTTCTATATGAAGGGTTGAGGGGTTGAAGTGGATGAGATGTCGGGTAATAAATAGAAGAAGGTCATTGTGTTGTCTGTAATTACTTTTCAAACGAGAAGACAGATGAGAGCTTTTTCTTTCCAGGAACAATTAGAAGGTTTTAATGGACCAATTTAAAGGAGAATTTAAGAAGTAAAATAAGCTTTAAGGTGAAGAAAAAAGAAAATTAAATATTTATTTATTTCTACTCAGAATAGATATAGAAATGTTCATTATATTTAGAATTTTGTTTTTTAAGTATTAATAATCACTTTAGACATACTTCTACAGGGTGAATTGAATGTTTTCTACATTTGATTCAATCGCGAATCTAATGTAGGGAATTTTTGTCAAATATTGAGTGAAAATAATATCTGAACTTATATATTTCTAACTTGAAATAATGATATTAAATAAATTTTATAATTTTTCTCATTAATATATCAAAGAATAATTGATTTGTCAACGAGAATTATTTTGACCGCGCCTATTTGAAAAAGATATTTATCGCGAGACTATTGCGGATTACGCTATTGGAGTCTGCGGAGTTTTAAGTCTGGACCAAGAGAGAAAAAGATGTGATCCACTTTAGCTACAATCCAACGTCATTTCGCGTATAGCCCGCTAGACATTCGGACATTTTTCTCTCTTGGTCCGGACTTAAGACTCCGCAGACTCCAATAGCGTAATCCGCAGTAGTCTCGTGATAAATATATTTTTCAAATAAGCGTAGTCAAAATAATTCTCGTTGACGTATCAATTATTCTTTGATATATTAATCAGAAAAATTATAAAATTTATTTAATATCATTATTTCAAGTTAGAAATAGATAAGTTCAGATATTATTTTCTCTCAATATTTGACAAAAATTCCCTACATTAGATGTAGAAATGTAGAAAACATTCGATAAATTAATGGCAAGTATCTAACATACATGGTAATAGATCAAGCTCTGGACTGGGAGATTAAATATATAACATCTGAGATTTCAAATTCACTTGGTGATCCGTCCGAATGTCTAGCGGGCTATACGCGAAATGACGTTGGATTGTAGCTAAAGTGGATCACATCTTTTTCTCTCTTGGTCCAGACTTAAGACCCCGCAGACTCCAATAGCGTAATCCGCAGTAGTCTCGCGATAAATATATTTTTCAAATAAGCGCGGTCAAAATAATTCTGGTTGACATATCAATTATTCTTTGATATATTAATGAGAAAAATTATAAAATTTATTCTACAGGGTGTTTCAAAGAACTCGTTCATTAAAAGTTTTCATGGAAGGATTTGAGAGAAAATTTTGAACTTTGACATATTTATGTTTTGGAATATGTTCTTTTTAAATAAATTATTAACAACTTTTGACCCTTTCTGCTTTTCCGCTATAAACTTTTTTATTTTCTATCTCCAAATATTTTTGCATCATTAAGTGTTAAAAACCAAGATGATTTTGTATAATGCACTTGATGTCTAAAATTTATCATTTCTGAGTTATTTTGGATAGTTTGTAAAATCTATTAATTTCGCGTTCATCTTTAAAAATTAATAATAATTAAACTATTCTTTGTAGAATTACTTTGATCAATCAGAACTCTTAAATAGACATTAAAGAATCTTAATTGATCATAAAAATTCAAATTTTATATCCAGGATGACCTTAGTAATCGTTTATTTCTGAAAATCAAAAAGTTGTTAATACTCAATTTTTTCAAATGGAACATGCCATAAATTTTATTATTTTTGAATTCTACATAAAAATCCAATAGGAGTTTATTAAATATTCCATATTCATAAAATGAATAGTTTTTTAAATAAAAAAATTTTAAATTTCACTCGTCCAGATCTTAATTATTTATACATAACAAATAAGAACTAGACGAGAGAAATTTAAAATATTTTTTATTTAAAAAACTATTCAGGAATATGGAATATTTAATAAACTTCTATTGGATTTTTAAGTAGAATTCAAAAATACTAAAATTTATGCGATGTTCCATTTGAAAAAATTGAGTATTAACAACTTTTTGATTTTCAGAAATAAACGATTATTATGGTCATCCTGGATATAAAATTTCAATTTTTATGATCAAGTAAGATTCTTTAATGTCTAATTAATCAAATTAATTCTACAAACAATAAGTTTAATTAATATTAATTTTTAAAGATGAAACGCTAAATTGGTAGATTTTACAAACTATCTAAAATAACTCAAAAATTATAAATTTTAGACATCAAGTGCATTATACAAAATCATCTTGGTTTTCAACACTTAATCTAATGATGCAAAAATATTTGGAGATAGAAAATAAAAAAGTTTATAGAGGAAAAGCAGAAAGAGTCAAAAGTTGTTAATAATTTATTTAATAAAAATTTTTAAGAAAAAATAAAAACCGACTTCAAAAATTAAATGCAACAAATATAAAAATACACTAAAAGGTATAAAATAATTATTATCTTATTTAGTTACAACTAAATGACGAAATATTAACACGAAATTACTTTTTAAAGTCGGTGCCAAACAAACTATACCTATAAGCGAGCGTACCCGCCAAACGTACTAAGTAAGATCCGTCGAGTGCGATTCATAAAAGGTATATGTTTGTCACCAACTTCAAAAAGTAATTTCGTGTTAATATTTCGTCGTTTAGTTGTAACTAAATAAGATAATAATTATTTTATACCTTTTAGTGTATTTTTATATTTGTTGCATTTAATTTTTTGAAGTCGGTTTTTATTTTTTCTTAAAAATTTTTATTTTTCTCTTTTAGTGATGTTATTAATAGTGATTATATCATCAGAACTTGACCAAATTAATATGACACCATCCCTAAGACACCCCCTTTCGGATAAAAAAAGAACCATCGAAATCGGTTCATAAACAAAGAGGTTAGGTCTAAACAAACCTAATAAAAAAGGTCTAATACCTATGAAAAAAAATCGAAAAAAATGGGACCAATCGGAAGCTAGACTGGACCCAATGCAAAAAAAATTTTCAAAATCGGTTGACAATTGGCGGAGATATGAGGTAACATAGGCACAAAAAAAAAAAAAAAAATTCAATCGAATAGAGAACCTCCTCCTTTTTTGAAGTCGGTTAAAAAGAGCATATTCCAAAACATAAATATGTCAAAGTTCAAAATTTTGTCTCAACTCCTTCCATGAAAACTTTTAATGAACGAGTTCTGTGGAACACCCTGTATACTTTCAACGAAATATCGCTTTAATTTTTACTTCATTAAGAAAATAGTGGCCAAAAGCGAGCCGGACTGGCATATCGAGGGGTTCCTAAACCGTTATTTTAAAGTGAATTAAACTAAAAAAATCACCTTAATTCTATTAATAAAGCTCTTCATAGGGTTGAATATTTGAGATATTAAATTCGTTCTTATTTATCGGTGATACGAAGAGAATGATAGAATCTGTGGATTTATTTCATAATTTTAAGTAAGTCATTTTTAAACGCCTACAAGTACAGTTGAGGCTCTCTCTCAAAGAGAATATTTGGGCTTATTCCACTTAATAAAATCTTCACAGGAAAATATTATTTTATTTTTGACCACATTAAAAACTCTATCCTCTGCGAATAAATAATCATTCGATTAAAATTTTAATACGTTTTTTAATTTCAGTGAAAATGAAAATATTTAACTTGTAAATTTTATGTTTGTTTCTTATTTAGTTTACGTTACAAATGCTCTTACAGACGGACAGACAGACAGGCATATCTATAATAATAGGGTTGCCTTTTACTTTTGAAAGGACCCTAAAAATTAGTATTTTCCATAGGTTTTTTAGAAATAGGTCAAAAACGAGTCCAACTATTTTAAATAAAAATAATAAATTCGCAATGGTGATTAGATTTTATTCATAGTGTTTTAAAATAATAGACTAATGTTTTTTCCTCATTATTTACCGAGAATTCCAGGCTATTATTGATTTCTATTCGATTTCTCCTTATTTTCACTAATGGTTATCAATAATATTGAATGAACTTCAAAAATACATTGCAGAATATTTATTGAAAGAATATTATTGCCAAGAGTAGCAGAGTTTTAGGAGGAAATCAACGAGGGTGTCCTTTACTTGATGTATATAAGGATACACACACACATTCATTTATATATAAGTGTATATGTTTGTGTGAATCAAGCAGAAGACGTGCTCATTAATTTTCTCTTTAAGGATGTTTTTCCTCCAGTGTCAAATGGAAATCTATGCCTATCTGTTATCTTTATAGTATATAAAATCGAAACTCACTCACTCATTCATTCATATATAAATCAAAGCCCAGCCAAAAGCTCTTGACTTAGTAAATTGAAATTTCAGCAAGCGATTCTTGTTATTACTCTAACACGCTCTAAGAAAGAATGTTGTGAAATGCAGCCCTTAAAGGGATGAAAAAGTAAAAATAAGAGGTGAAATTCAATTCCTAATAAAAACAAAAACAATTTATTATAATTGTCTCTAATTAGCTTTGTTTAATCAAGAAGACAGAATATATTGAAATGTATCCAATGAAATAATATATAATTAAATTTCTTTCCAGGGAATCAAATCTCGCAAAAAGTATTATACAATTTTAGAAAGGGAATAATTGTTGAGCTTCTATATATCTTATTGTGACCCATAGAATTAGGGATATTAATTATGAAATATAATATACAATAATAAAAGTACATTTATCGATTGTTGCCCTTGCACATCACTGTATTTATTAGCTTGTTCCAAATAAATCTTTCTGCCTTTCTTGGCTTGATTGTTAAATAACAAACAAAATTGAAGAGTTTATTTTAAAATTGGTTGCTGGAGTATTTTTTTTTTTTTTTTTTTTTGTGGAAAATGATTCTTGAAATTCATTTAATTAGCTCATTATTATGTTAGATTATGTAATCAAATTGGCTTTAAGAAGATCGAATTCCAGGAATATTTATTTCGAAAGAGGTCAAACAACAGACGTCAATCTGCCATCTCCATTTCGGCTAATCCGCATGGACGTCCACAGTATCCATAAAATAAAATGTCAAGCATCTGCGCTAGAGGTACTAAAGATCCAGGGCTCGAATACATTTAGAAACATTTTATTTATTTATTTAATATTATTTGATTTTAATAATAATAATTATAATAAGATATAGATAGTTAATTCTACTCATGTAAGCTTTTTTCACCCCCATTCAACTTCCTACCTATTCATAGTCTTCGACAATGATCCTTAGACACCTTTTACATCTTAGGCCTCAGTTTTTATACTAAGGATCAAGTCAGGAACTTTTTGTGGGCCGAGCGGCGTGTGCCGCGGATACACCTATTGCTGTGCTCTGGGGGGGGGGGGGCGCCGCTCTGGTGTCATATTGGTCCTTGTTATGGGGTAAAAATAAAATTTTAATACTATAGAGTTGGCCAAATGCTTTGTTATGAGCAAGGCCAGGGAAGGGAAAAAAAACTTCCTACCTTATATAGGGTGTTTTTTTAGAGGTTCACAACTTTAAATTAAAATAAAGAAAATAAAAATGTTTTTAATATCAATGAAACTGGCTTTATTGGAAAGATAATTTTATGCTATTAATGTTTGAATATGATTTCGGCCGTGTGGCCGCCGCGACTGACGCGTATATAGCGCAATCTGGATTTGCAATTTTCACACACTGTTCACAGCAATTGCGGGCGTATTTCGCCAATAATTCGCCGAATGAAGTGTTCCAATATTTCAAGTTACTTGCCTACGCCGACCAGAAATGTTTGAACACTTGGAACACAACATTCGGCGAATTATTGGCTAAATACGGCCGCAATTGCTGGAAAAAGTGTGTGAAAATTGGAAATAGGTACAGATTGCGCCATCTAGACGACAGCCCCGGCGGCCACATGGCCGAAATCATATTCAAACATTAATGACATCAAATTGTCTTTCCAATAAAGCCAGTTTCATTGATATTAAAAATATTTTTCTTTGTTTTATTTTAATTTAAAGTTGTGAACCTCTAAAAAAAAACACCCTATACAAGGCTTAAATTCGTCACGGTCTCGAATATTGCGCACATTTGTGGAGAGGAGCCTCCAAAGTATTCTCTTGCTACCTTGGATGTAATTCAGAGGCGGGCTATCAGAGTGATAGGAGATCCAGCATTAACTGACACTCTCAACTCCCTAGCCCTTTCTCTTTTTTATAGATACTACAATGACTTTTGTTCTGAGGAGATATAATCCTTCCAAAAGCTTCATTTGCTAGAAATACACGATTTTCTAAGACTCAACATCCCTAGGCGCTTAAAATGGATACTAACAGCCTCCGTGGTGTAATGGTCAGAGTAACTGACTGGCAACCCGGAGGTCTCGGGTTCGATTCCCGGCTATACCCAGACATTTTTTCTGTAAGTATAGGGTCTGGTAATAAAAATTAAGTGGGAGATAAATTTAACCGAATTTATCGCGCGGAGAATTTACCACTGCTCGAAGCCCCTAAAACCTTAGTAAATTGGATATTTAATTGTATCTAAGTTTCTGAGATTGGCTCGTGATCCCGGCTTCTTTTCCTTCTACTCCGTTCTTTTCACGATGGAGGGGCCAGCCCATACAGGCCTTTAGGGGATCCACCTTCTGGTGTATCTCCTTCTCACATCAATATCATTAAAAAAAAAACGCATTCGCCAACTCGTTTATCCCTATGACATCTAGAGACTGGAACTCTCTTCCTCCGACCAACTTCCCAGATACATATAACCTTCATTCTTTCAAGACAAACAAACATCCACGAATACCTTCAACTCCGACCCAATCCCTAAATCTCTTCTTATTTCCAAGAGACAAGGGTCCACCGCGGACTACAGTGGTTGAACCTTTTTGGTGCAACTTTTTCTTGTATCAGTATCATTATATATATAAAAAAAATATTTTCAATAAGATAAAGCTTCTTAAATTGGTTTAAAAAAGAATCTATTAATTTTTTAATATATTTATTTATTAGGTACAGATCCCTCAAATATACCCAAGCACCAATCGAGCTTAGTCACTTTTTTATAAACAAATTTATTCAGAAAACCCATTTCATTAAATAAATAGCTTTCAGCTTTAGTGTACTTTTGCCCGAATTACTCAGTCCTTTATTTTTGAAAATATATTGATATTTAATTAATATTTATAACTATCGGATTTCGGCACTCTTTACAATATTAGTGTGTAAAATAAAATAAAAATAAAATGAAATGAACAACGGTATACCCTCATTGGACAGGATTAAATATTCACCCGTTTGCGCATGGATAATAATATTTTATCAGCAAGTTAGAGTTAGAACGGGGTCCAATTATATATCGTCACCTCCTCTCTCTCTCTCTAGGGCGGGGAATCCCATCCCGAGGCCTGTTAATATTAATACTGCATTAACATTAGAGTGAGTGGCCAATGCTTTTAAGAGAGGGTGGGAGAAAAATCACAATCAAACTTTATTATTATTATCGTTGACATTTTTAAAAATAAAAAAAAAAATAAAAAAAATGAAAATATTTTATTTGCACAGTAGATATTTTTATTTTTTTTTATTTTATAACAACTGCCGCGTTGAAAGTCATAAAGAGTTTAATAATTTCATAAATATGAATCGAGAATACATATATGTATAATGTTCGTCGGTTCATTCATATGTTCATTGGTTCATTAAATTTAAAAAAAAAAAAAAAAAAATCACTTTTTACAATAAAAAAACAATTTTCATCATTTTTGAAAGCATATTGATAATATCTAGCTAAACTTTTGAATAAATACAAATAAATAATTTTCAATTCATTTAAAAAATACAGGTTGATTTTCAGATCATTAAATATAAATATGAGAAAAAAATATGGATATAAATTTTAACTATGCTAGTGTTATGAATATTGTTGGTGAATTGATGGAAAGGCAGCCCACGGATATGAAAAATCCCGAATATAATATTTTTTTTATTGGAACGTCATTTTTATTCTCTTATTAACCGAAGTTTCGAAAAATCTTCCTTCCTTCTTCGAGGCTTTAAAGGTTCAAAGAAGGAAACTAATAACCAACTTGTTCCTTCCTTGACATTTTTAAATCCTGAAGTGGGAAAAAGAATCCTCCGAAAAATAATATTTATAAAAAAAAAAAAAACCGACTTCAAATAAATTAAATGCAACAAATAAAATAATGAGAAATCAAAAATAAAATAAAATTCACTAAAAGGTATAAAATAATTATCTAATTTAGTTACAACTAAACGACGAAATATTAACATGAAATCACTTTTTGAAGTCGGTGCCAAACATTTACATTTTATGAATTGCACTCGATGGATCTTACTTAGTACGTTAGGCGAGTACGCTCGCTTATATAGTTTGTTTAGCACCAACTTCAAAAAGTGATTTCATGTTAATATTTCGTTATTGGAAAGATAATTTGATGACATTAATGTTTGAATATGATTTCGGCCATGTGGCCGCCGGGGCTGTCGTCTAGATGGCGCAATCTGTACCTATTTCCAATTTTCACACACTTTTTCCAGCAATTGCGGCCGTATTTAGCCAATAATTCGCCGAATGTTGTGTTCCAAGTTTTCAATCATTTCTGGTCGGTGTAGGCAAGTAACTTGACATATCCCCAAAGCCGATAAACCATAGACGATTGAACACTTGGAACACTTCATTCGGCGAATTACTGGCGAAATAAGCCCGCAATTGCTGTGAACAGTGTGTGAAAATTGCAAATCCAGATTGCGCTATATACGTGTCAGTCGCGGCGGCCACACGGGCGAAATCATATTCAAACATTAATAGCATAAAATTATCTTTCCAATAAAGCCAGTTTCATTGATATTAAAAATATTTTTATTTTTTTTATTTTAATTTAAAGTTGTGAACCTCTAAAAACGTTTGCGGGTTTTAAATGAATGTTTTAAGATTTTATTTATTATAATTTCGATTATTTGCTCATAAGAATTGGATTTTTACGTTATTTCGTCATTGATCATATTATCAGAACTTGACCAAATTAATATGGGACCACCTCTAAGGTACCCCCTTTCCAATAAAAAAAGAATCATAGAAATCGGCCCAGGTGGCAAAAAGAATGAACATAGATAAAATAAATAAATAAATAGTTAGATATCTTGACTATCTTGGAGCTATACTGATCCAAACGCAGGAAGAATCATTAAGTTGGAGATAAATTTAACCTAATTTATCGAACGGACAATTTACCATTGCCCGAAGCCCTAAAAACTTAGTAAATTGGATATTAAATTGTATCTAACTTTCTGAGATTTGGCTCGTGATCCCGGCTTCTTTCCTTCTACTCTGTTCTTTTCACGATGGAGGGGCCATCCCATACAGGCCTTTAGGGGATGCTCCTTCTGGTGTATCTCCATTTCACATCAATATCATAAAAAAAAAAAAAATTAAAATCGGTTTATAAACAAAGAAGTTATGCCTGAACAAACATAACAAAAAAGGTCCAATAACAATGGAAAAAAATGGGACCAATCGGAAACTAGACTAAACCCAATGCAAAAAAATCATCAAAATCGGTTTACAATTGGCGAAGAAATCGAATAACATAGATACAAAAAAAAAATTCAGTCGAATTGATAACCTCCTCCTTTTTTGAAGTCGGTTAAAAAATCGGTTTTTTAGAGAATGAAAACAACTTTCTGATAAAAATATAAAGTAAAAATATTTTAATCGGAATTTCCACTTTTCATTTAAAAAATCTTTTAATAGACTATATTATTTGTAAATTACCCTGCATATTCTAATTATAGTATTTATTTTTTATGTAGATTTGTAAAATTTAGTTATTTTGAATAAAATCTGTTAGTAATATAAAATACAGAATTTTTTGTCGCAAACATTATTCAACCATAGAGTCAAAATTTTTGCGTATATCCAAGACAAAAAGCAGTATCTGAATCTATATCTAGATGTCTGGGAAAATTGTATCTCTAACTAAATAAATTTTCACAGATGCTCATCTATATTTAGATTTTTTAGCAACACCGATTTTGATGGAATTTATTAGACGTATTACATCATGGGTTCACCTGCCTCCCTTGTGTACCGAATAATATTTTAAATCATTATAATTTCGAACGAAAATAAGTCATTAAAATTATAATAAAAAATACTTTATTTTTTGAAAATATTTATTACTTTTTTTATTTAGTCGTAAAAAAGGATTTAAAAAATATGATATCATATGATATCATATGGTATTTATAAAATTATTATAATGAAATAGTTTAATTTTTCAAGAGGATTGTTTATTGTTATACTTGTTAATTGCGAAAATATTGCAAACGGCTTGGGATAAAGTACTCTTTAAAAAATCTAAAATTCAGCTACGTCACTTCCGTATTAATTAGTCAAATTATTTAGTTAATTAGTTAATTAGTTAAATTTAATAATCGAGGGTTCAACTCTCTAGCCAGTATTTTGGTTGCACGCACCCACATACATGTAAAAAACATTTTTATGGTCTATAAAAATTTCAACTTAGAATATTTTCACGAAAACAAGATTTCGATTACTACTAAGTAATAGTTACTAGCGAGGGGTGAACCGCGACCTAATATGCTGTACACCTACTTCGACTTGTACTTCCAAATATTTCCAAGTACTTCCAAATATTTCCAAGTACTTTCAAATATTTCCAAGTGCTTCCAAATATTTCCAAGTACTTCCAAATATTTCCAAGTACTTCCAAAGAGGTGTACACCTACTTCCAATCGCGGATCACCCCTCGGTTACTAGTAACTGTTCGGTAATTTTTTTGCGTTAGTTAAAATCGGCATATTATTGTAATTTTTAATTATTTTATATTTATTCAAACACTTATTTTGTTTTGATTCAACCCCCTGTTTCATTTCTATTCATTCACTTGTTATTAAGTTCTTTCGCGACAATGCACACAAAATGTTTTAGCCTCGAATGCACTCTATACATATGAAAGGTGCTAAAATTTTAGGTTATGTTTTTTTAAGGTGACTCTACTTCTCACACTACTATATCCTCTTTATGAATGGATCGCTTCCAAGTCATTGATCTTATATCCCCCACTAAAAATAATCGCTCAAATGTGTTTTTTTTATTTTTTTATCAAAACTACGAGGTAAATAATTTCAATTTCTTTATAAGTTATTCCGATTATATTATTCTAATAAATATTAGTTTTTCATCAAGATGGTGAAAGTCCTTCAATGAAAAAAAATAAAATAATGAACATTTTCCCACCCTTTCCATATGTTAAAAATTCCATTTTTAATTGCAATTATTTCATGTTTCGTGTGGTAAATCGTCTTCAAATTTACTTATATTCCAAGTTTTGAAGACTTCTTGAATGTTTGCATTTGTGAAAGAACTACCTTAATTAGTTTAATTTAAAAAAAAAACTTATCAAAAAGATTTTTTCTTTCTTGGGCTGAGACCTGGTTGGAGGATTTTGTTCTTTTTGGAAATAGTTAATAATAAAGATTGTTTCATCAAAATCGTTTGAGCTCTTGTTGGAATAGATGGATTATATACTTATCGCTTAATAAGACTAAATACACACATATAATCACTCATTCTGTTTGTTAAGTAATGGAAATAAAATTAAACACTATCGTAGATTAAATTTAAACAAGCGTTTATTTGGAGAAAGTTTATTAGGTATATACATATACCTTTATGGTTAGATATTTGACTAATACAGAACTAAATGGAGTGGGGAGGGGTGTTCTTTGAAGGGACAAATCTCGTTAGCAGAATATTAATTTAGAAAGAAGAGTTGTTCGTAAGTTGCAAATTAATTTAATGGGTTAAGTGATTCCCTTTTATCCAGCTGCTAAGTATGTACTGACCCTTTGACCCTTCCCGTCAAAATGACCGCAACGAAGCGAAAGGGATGTCTTCTTCAGTTGTTGCTGCTGTCAGTACATTCCATCCATTTCTTGGATGTCTAGGAGCCTCCAGGAGTGTGAGGAAGGCAAGGAAGGTGGCCTCTCTGGAGGTTGCAAGTGACAACGACATTCGTCCATTAGGCCTGCTTAGACATTCTGCAATATATAGGGAAAAGCAGCGGTAAATTAAGTTGCCACTTTCTCTCCCTATCCTTTTACTAATTACAAGTTAGTTCATCCATTAAGGATATAATATGATTCGCTTATTGTTAGTGAAATAGGACAGGGCAACTCTTCTTTAAAATATAAATTTATTTAGAACTTTTTTTGAAAGTAATATGAAAATAAGGACAAGTTTTTATGTGTGACTTTTTTATTTATTAGCCAACGTTTCGTCGACTTTTCCGACTTCATCAGGGCTTCAAATAGTCATGCCATATTTAAATTTGAGATTTCTTTATGTAAGGATAAAAAGAAAAAATATTCTATTCTGGTTTTAAAAACAGTGTTGCCTCATTCAATTTATCTTATTTCTGTTTTATATCTAATGTAATTGTTAATATAAAAAGAAATAAAAAGAAAAATTGTTTATGTGAATGTGCCAAATTTTTTTTGAAATTTGTGTTTCTGATGGTCTTCAAATGGTAGTGAAAGTAACAAGAAAATTTAGACGAAAGTGTGCCATAACTATTTGAAGCCCTGAAAAAGTCGGCAAAGTCGACGAAACGTTGGCTGATAAATAAAAGAGTCACACATAAAAACTTGTCCTTATTTTCATATTATAAACTTTCAAATTAATACAAATTATGGACGAAAATGATAATTATATTTAGAATGTAGATTTAGGTATCTACAATTTATTTCCAGTAATAGAATTTAATACATATGTTTATTAAACCAATTATTTCACATTAATTAATGTACACATTGTATTTTAGCTTCGACTCCGGAGATTACTTCTCCACCATCGAGTGTCCTTATTCATCTATAGTCCTTGTTTTTAATAAGAGGAAAAATCTAATTAGATAAAAAAACCTCTTTTCCGATAATTATTTCAATTCCATTGTTCCCCAATCAAGTCGATTGGTCACCTCCGCATCCCTTTCTCCCCTTAATACATATGATTTAAAACCCAAATAAAAAGACATAAATGAATAAAAGTATATGCAAGATTTTAAATCGTGGAATAGAAATAGATTTAAATTTTTTAAGAAAGTCACAAGAGGGTATTAGATCGAGATGAAATGGATTATTTTTAATTATGTCAGAAGGGTGTCACTAACACTGCTCGACAAAAATTAAACAATAATTTCTCACCGTAAACTTAATTATGGATTCCAGTAGAATTTTATACACTGATTATCATGAAATTTCCCGATTTTTTACTACACGTCAGAATTTTGAGATATTATCGGTCAAAATGACGAAAAAGGCCATTTTGACCTATTTTCTAGTCACATTAAATATTAAACAGCAATATTTGAAATCAAAATGTGTTGTTGACGTAATAGAAAACAGCTTCCTCTTTGATTTTCAAATTACCTCTTGTTTTTTAGTTCAATTAGAACGCGAGTTATAATTAAAAACTAAGACATATTTTTATCTATGTTTATTATCCTTTATAATCACGTAGTTTTAGTTTTTTGTTATAACTCGAGTCCTAATTAAGCTAAAAAAAAATGAAAATCAAAGAGGAAGCTGTTTTCTATTAAGTCAACAAAATATTTTGATTTCAAATATTGCTGTTTAATATCTAATAGGACTCGAAAATAGGTCAAAATGGCATTTTGACCGATAATATTTCAAAACTCTGACGTGTTGTAAAAAATCGGAAAATTGCATGATAATCAGCCTATAAAACTCTACTGGAATCAATTGTTAGGTTTACGGGGAAAAACTTTTGCAGAACAGTGTAATAGGAACCCGAGACAATTGACTACACTGCGAGAGTGCAAACCCCTCTGAGATATAGTGCGTTTACATAATATGTCAGAGGGGTTTGGGCCTCACAGTGTAGCTAAATGGCCCGGACTAGTATTATCGGCACTCGGATTCGATTCCCGGGGTGGTAAAAAACAGATCTACTGACAAATAATTAAAAATAATCCATTGCGGATCTAATAGATGACACCTTCTTGTGATTTTTTGAACAATAATTTTTAAATTCGGGAAGATTAAATAATCTATGCTTTTTTAACCAACTTTGAAAAAAAAATGAGGATGTTATCAATTCAAAGGAATGTCTGTTTTTTTTTGTGTGTTTAAACATTTATTTCTTTTTACCATGTGGACCGATTTTGGTGATTTTTTTGCATTGGGTTCAGTCTAGTACCCGATTGGTCCCGTTTTTTTTTCATTGGTATTGGACCTTTTTTGTTATATATGATCACGCATAACTTCTTTGTTTATGGACCGATTTCAATGATTCTTCTTTTATTGGAAAGAGGGTACCAAACAAACTATGTATATAAGCGAGCTTACGCGATGTTAGGAGTCACACTAGGATCTGACCTTTCTTGGAATGGCCATATCTCAATAGGAGACCCGGCCCTAATTCGCTCGGCTTCCTGGCTCACCGAAGAACCGTTTCTGCCCTTTCCCTGTACTACAGATACTATTATGGTGTCTGTTCATTCGAGATGAAATCAATTATTCCCCCTAAAGCCCTCTTTAAGAGAAACACTTGGTTTTCCAACGCTTAGCACCCCTTCGCTGTCAAATTGGATAAAAAGCAAGCGCTTTCGCCAACTCTTTTATTCCTATGACCTCCAGAGACTGGAACTCGCTCCCAGCCACCGTCTTCCCCGCGACTTATAACCTTCAGCTGTTTAAGACCACAGATACCTTCGACCCCTACCCAGCCCATAAAACCCTTCTTCTTCTTCTTTTCACGATAGAGGGCCCAACCCAGGCCTTTAGGGGATGCACCTTTTTGGTGTAACTCCTTCTCTCATCATTTTCATTAAAAAAAAAATGTTGTCGTCATTATTCGCCAAACGTACTAACTAAGATCCATCGAGTGCGATTCATAAAATGTATATTTTTGGCACCGACTTCAAAAAGTGATTTCATGTAACAATTTCATCGTTGTAACTAAATAAGATAATTATTTTATACCTTTAAGTGCATTTTATTTGATTTTTGAGTTCTTATTATTTTATTTGTTGCATTTAATTTTTTTGTAGTAGGTTTTATTTTTTTATTGATTATTTGAACGTTTCGAACACCTTCATCTATAAAAAAGTATTCTTGATAAACTATATAAATAAATAAAATGAAATAAAAAATCCGGACCCTACCTAGAACGTGTGTAGGTATATGGTATATCAAATTACATTTTGGAGAATTTGTCATTTTATTTTTTTGATTAAAATTATATTTTTCAAAAAACCATCAGACAATTATTTCTTTGTAGGGAGACAAAAGGTCTATTAATTAAACTTAATAAGAAAGACAACGATAGCCCACATCCCAAAATAAAAATATTTAGGGGACCATCGCCAAAATTAATTAATGTGATGTGAAACCTATACGATTCGAGTAAAAAGGAAACTGACAGCCTTCAAATGATACAACATAATTTTAAGAATTATTGGGTGGATATAATTTCAAACGAGAAAGTTCTTTATAAAATTAATGAAAAGAGAACATTGTGGAAAAATCTGATGAGAAGAAAAGAGGTGATAGGATACATGATAATACAAAACAGGATTGTTATGGAATATTTTAGAGGGTTAGTTGGCAAAGGGAAAAGGAAGATTTAAATTGGAGTACCATACTAGCTCGAATATAAATAAAACGAGGTATTTTTTTTAGAAATATCATTAAAAAAGAGTTGTCTTATATTTAGACCTTTCGATTGTATGGCATTTTTTTGCATGATTAGACATAGAATAAGGATTATATACTAATAACTCCTTATAATTGGTTTCTTAAAAAAATGGTTTTTATTTTTTTTAATTAATTTTTTCGGTAAAATAATGAATGTCGTCTTAAATTTGGGATAATACGGTATTTCCACCAGTAAATAAAGGGTATGGGATATGAGAATGAAACGTATGGTATAGAGCCAAATGGTACAAGGTGGTCAAACCAGTCTTAGAACTGTATAAACAAACTATTATAAATTTCAGTCAATCTATAACGGACAAATAGAAGCTACAAATTCGGTTAATATTGGCTAAATGAACTATAATGGGTGTCCTCTGCTGAATCCGAGATGTTATGGACAAGTTTTATTACATTTTAGAAGGGTTGTATTGTCGCTAGGGATTGAACCCGGGTGTCAAACCCAATTGGGGCCACTGGCTGGCCCTTCTTACATGTAATAAAACTTATCCATAATATCTTGGATACAGTAGGGGGCACTAGTCATTTTTCCAATAAAATTTACTCTGGTCCTGTCAGTAAATGAATTTTTTAATCGTATATTATTAATTTTTCGAGTTACAATGTTCTTACAGTTGGGTATTGTAGAGAATCGAAAAAAATTTTATTTTTATAGGACCTTAAGAATAAATTAAACAATGTCTCTTAAGAAAGAAGTGGAGGATCAGAAAACCCAGAATATGTTAGAACTTGAAGAATTTATTCACACTAAATAAATAGGACTAAAAATTTTTTAAAAACTATTTTTACCGAAAAATAAAAATTTAAATTAATTTTAAGTAAGATATAGGGAATAAAAAAATGTAAAAAAATGTACTCTTAATAATAAAAATATATTTTTTAAAATAAAATGAGAAAACGTTTAAAATGTAATATTTTCCGTGATTTTTTAAAATGAAAATATATTCGTTCCCTCGCCCTTTCTCTTTTTTATCCCATCCCAAATATAAGCTATGTATATATTTGGAAAGAGGGTGACTACCACTTTACAGCTTCACTCACTATGACAAAATAAAATCAACATACATAAAAGCTCCCTGCCGCGGACTATTGTTAGATACTAATTTTTTTTCCATTGAAGCCCCATCGAATCCGCGGGGATCTTTAATTTGCTTTTATACATTTTGATGTCAATATAAATTTGTAGGATTCGGGAAATTTTCAGCCTCGGAATTGATTATTTAAGCGATATTTTTCCAAAAGATTTTTATGTTAAACTACAGGGTGAGTTATAAACTAAAGCCCGTCCGACAACAAGTTTTTATTTTATTTGAAACACTAAGGGCCAGTTGCATGTCAGTTGGTAAAGTCTTTGTAAAAGTTGACAAAGGGTAAAACCTTATAATTCACCTTGTCCCCGGCCGGATGCCAAAATCAGATGACACGCACTTTCATCACACTTTCATCTGATTGGCCATCCTGCCGGGCACAAGGTGAATTCTAAGGTTTTACCCGAGGGTGATTGGAATTAGGTGTACACCGTCTTTGGAATTATGTGGAATTATTTTGGAATTCATTAGATAATGCCCCTTCATCTAGTGTCTTCTATTTGAAAATAAAAGTGGAAGTGGAAGTAGGTGCATACGATATTAGGTCGCGGTTGACCCCTCGGTTTTAGCCTTTGTCAACTTTTACAAAGACTTTACCAACCGACATACAACTGGCCCTAAACATCAGATGTCAATAATTTTCACAGTCCCCAAAATCAAATCAAATGATTATTTTAAACTTGAGGTCGAGAATAAAGAATCGTTTTTTCTTATTATGGGATATGAGGAATCTCGGTAAATATCCTATTAAGTAGAATTATTAAGATATTTTTTTTTTAGAATTGAATCGCTTTAAAATGAAGGTGTAGAAGGGTGTTAAAATACTCATTTTTTCACGATTATTCTAAAAAATGAAATTCCCAAACCTATAAAATTATGGAAAAATTTTACAAATACATATATTCATTTGAAAGTAATGGAAGGCAGCCCAGGGTTAGTGAGGAAAGAAAAAATTAACATATATCAAATAAAGTGTAATTTATTGGAACCTTCCTCCTTTCCATTCAAACCAACTTCAGGAAGGAAGCATTTTATTAGTTTCCTTCATTGACCCCTTGAAACCCTGAAGAAGGAGGGAAGAATCCTCGGAAACGTTGGTTTGAAAGGAAAGGAGGAAGAATTCCAATAAATTACACCTTATTTGATATGTGTTAATTATTTCTTTCCTCACTACCCTGGGCTGCCTTCCATTACTTTCAATTAAAAGTTCTACCAGTCCGTCTTTCTCCAGAGAAAATTTCGTTGCAAACACATACATTCATTTTCCCAGTTACTAAATAATAATCATTATACCTATTTGAAGAAATTTTCTTGTTGGAGAGAGACGGACTGGTAGAATTTTTAATTGAAGAATAATGGAAAGCAGCCCAAGAATAGTGAATAAAAAATTATTACATTTCCAAATAAGATGTATTTATTGAACTGTCATTCTTTTTCCCCTTTCCTTTAAAATCTGCTAGAGGAAAGAAGAGGGAAGCATCTTGTTTGTTTCCTCCATTGACCTTTTAAATACCTGAAGAAGGAGGGAAGAATCCTCCGAAACGTTAGTTTTAAAGGAAAGGGGAAAAAGAATGACAGTCCAATAAATACATCTTATTTGGAAATGTAATGATTTTTTTTTCAGTGCCTTCAATTACTTTGCAATTAATAATGATTATAATAAAAATTCGGTATTTTACAGAGAGTAGAACTTTTTGAGAAAAAAAAATCATCCAAGACAGGGGTGTCCAACCTTTTGGCTTAGTCGGACCACATTTGAAGGAAAAACAATTTCTCGGGCCGAAGAAAAATATACTTTTTTTTTTTTTAATGATATTGATGTGAGAAGGAGATACACCAGAAGGTGGATCCCCTAAAGGCCTGTATGGGCTGGCCCCTCCATTGTGAAAAGAACAGAGTAGAAGGAAAAGAAGCCGGGATCACGAGCCAATCTCAGAAACTTAGATACAATTCAATATCCAATTTACTAAGGTTTTAGGGGCTTCGAGCAGTGGTAAATTCTCCGCGCGATAAATTCGGTTAAATTTATCTCCCACTTAATAAGCCATATTAATAGTATTAATATTTCTTAATCAATAGAATAATGATATTCAATATAACAAAGAATATATTATGTATTATAGATATGAGGTGTTTTTTTTATTTTGGAATCATTAAATTATCCAAAAGATTTTAAAAATTGTATTTAAATGTTTACCTTGTCCATCATGAAGGTTTGAACAATTGTCAAAAGACACAAAAATACACAAAACGCGAGACAGAGTAAAAACAACGATGGCTGGTCTACTCCAAATGAAATAAATACATTTCAATGCAGAAGAAAGAGCAAAGGGAAAAGAATCCCATTACTTGATTAGATATCAGAAAGGAAAATAATTCCAGATTAAATAAAAACGTATGCAAGACATGCCCAATTGATTGGAAATTGTTTTTAAAGAACTAACGTGTGCGTCAAGTGATTTTCACTTAACTTTTCCTAATTAATTAAAAATCAACATTTTATAGGAATAAACTTTTAAATAAACATTTAATAAATAAAATAACAAATAATCATCTAATTGTAATCAATTCCATCACAAATTTACAAAATCAAATACAGTTTTACAGGTGTTATGACCACCTATTATTATTGGTTAAAAATATACACTACCCAACCACACAATCACTAACAGACATTATGACTAAATAATTAAAATCTTTAAAAATATAAATCTTCAATATACGGTATCTAAATTGTAGTATTTCTATACATTCAATCAGAAAGTTTGTAGGTAAAAAATGTATATCTAATGAAAATCGAGTCGAAAATAGACCAAAATGGTGATTATTTTTCCGAAAATCTTGAAATATAGTTCCAGATTCAAAATTTAAAATTATCACTTTTATTTTTCGAGAACTTTTCAGTTGATTTTCAGATTTTTTATTTTAGAGAAAAAAATCATCAGGGCAAATTGTTTCAGATACAATTTCTAGTAAGTAGATATAATGACAGAGAAACAAAGAGGTTGTCCTCTGCTTGATGCAAATAAACATACACACATATGTATCGAAATTATATATCTGTATATATATTATTTATTTGTTTGAGACTATAGTTTCGAAGACTTGGTCTTCATCATCAGTCTTTTTTAATTATAAATATTATTTTTCATGGGGTCAATACCGTATGGATATTGACAATTTCGATCTTTACTTAGCTGGGAGCCAGTTAAAATTAAAATCAACTTCAAGTTCACATCCCAATTTAACCATTCAACCTCCATACGGTATTGACCCCATGAAAAATAATATTTATAATTAAAAAAGACTGATGATGAAGACCAAGTCTTCGAAACTATCGTCTCAAACAAATAAATAAAATGTATGTATATATATAGATATATAATTTCGATATTATGTGTGTATATTTATTTGCATCAAGCAGAGGACAACCTCTTTGTTTCTCTTTGTGAATCAACAACTCTGCTACTCTCGGAAAAACAAAAACTTTTCATGTAGATATAATGTTTTAAAGAAGTTTATGATTTTATGTCGGGCCGCATTCATTGAAGTGCTAGGCCGCAGGTTGGATAACTCTGATCTAAGACTTCTTAAACTAGGATTAATTAAGAATAAGTTAATCATCCCCAATTTTGATATACCATATACCTATACCGAACCCGATATGCGAGACATTCCTTCCCTTGGCTGGTTTATTATTATAATATAATGGCAAAGTCGCTGGCTATGAGGAAACAATATATTTTCCCTTGTAGCTATACTGCTATACCCGAGGGGTGAACCGCGATCTAAAATCGTGTACACCTACTTTCACTTCCACTTTCATTTCCAAGTGGAAGACAATAGATGATCTAATGAATTCCAAAGTAATTCCAAATAATTCCAAAGACGGTGTACACCTAATTCCATTAGCGGTTCACCCCTCGGCTATACCTATACACAACTTTGGCTCAAAACATTTTAATGTAGGTTAGTTGGAGAAAAAAATGATGAAAATTATTTATAAGATAATTAATTTGGATGAAAGATGAACAAAACCACGAAACCCTCGCTAACGAGCCATACTAAATTTTCCAATACTCTGGATGAGACAATCTATCTCTCTGACATTTATATACTTATATCTAATCTATTTCTTTTCTCTCCGAATGTAATTCAGATTAAAACGTCATCTGAAATTTCACTTCCTTTTCCCAATTATAATTTTATTAGACTTATTTTTAGATAAGCTTCTAACTCTAAGAATAAAGCCTCTGGTAAATGCAACGTTAATTTCCCTTTTGTATTTTTAAGCTCACAATTTAACTTTTCATTAGAGTTTAATATATGTAACCACGTCATTTGAAAACCTCGTCTAGTTTTAAACTTGTTCATTTTGAAATGTATTCAACAGAGAGTATATTATATATACGCTGGAGTGCATATTTAAATGAGCTTAAGCTTGGCAAAAATACTGGAACATAGTCCCCTAAAGTGGCTGTCTGGCTGTCTCGCTCATTTATGCAATGGTCACCTTTCGGATTAGCCTTTCTCTTGCCGTTTGTCTTGTTAAATCCCATCAGATAAGTCAAATGGCTCATTAAACTTCCTCCTCGGAAACTTCCGAGAAAAAAAAAGAAAAATTAAATAAAATATTAATATAATCCACAATAGATTTGTCATTTTAATGAAAATTAAGTCGACTGATAAGAATGTAGAAAGGAAATTGTGATCGATCAGTCGTCGGCGGAAATTAGTAAATAAGGGGTTGGTAATTTCTCAAAAGAAGGGAGATTTGTCTTTTTGTAAGACGGGCATATAATTCACAAGAATTATCATATTTATCCAAAAATGACAAATAAATTTCCGACTTCTCGTAATATTGAGTTATATAAGAAAATAATATTGGGAAAATCTCATTCTACTGAATCCGAGATGTTATGTATAAGTTTTAACACAGTTTTGTCTTTAAATTTATAATCACTAGACGGTGAAATTTTACAAACAAGGATATAAATCTTTCTGCGTGTAATAAATATACCGGGGATCTTTTTTCTTGTTATATAGGAAGGATGGGCTGAGTGGGTAGAGTCTTTGTCTAGGAATCAGCAAGCCCGGGTTCAATTACAGCTCATCTCAAAGGATTGACAGAATATAATTTGACCCCTACGCCAATTTACACTAACCCAGCCAAATATATAAACATAGCATAAAGATGATAATTTAAATTTTCAGTTAGAATCTGGCTAAATGGTAAAATATTTATTTGGCGATAGATTTTTTTCTATTAATTTTAGAGCAAAAATTTAATAAGGTAGAATAGATTTTAAGAAATAAAAAATACATTAAATTTATTGATACATTCATGTGGGAATATTATGAATTGATAAAAAAAGAGCTAAATATTCAAAAATTATCGATGGACATACATGGTTTCATTTTAAAATATCACGATTTCTTTGGAACTACGGAAGTAACAACTTGAAATTTGGTAGAAAGATTAGTTTTAAGAATAAAATGATTGCTAAGAAGGTTTTTTTTATATTAATTCAAATTTTAAAGAAATGAAACAAGAAAAATCTTGAAAAATCACGTTTTGGATACGATTTTACTTCTTAAAATAACTTTCATAAAAAATTTCAAGTTTTTAGACTCAGTAGTTCTGGAGGAAATTATATATCTTATAATAAAACCATATTTGTCTAATTTGTGATTTTTTTAGCTTTTTTTTATCATTTCATTTCGGATTCACTAGAGGACACTTTTGTGATTTTTCCAATAAAATCTAACCATACTATTTACTACGGGCAAATGAATTTATGTATATGGAATATCGAGGGGTGAACCGCGACCTAATATCGTATACTTCCACTTCCAATTTCATTTCCAAGTAGAAGAGAATAGATGAAGAGGCATTATCTAATGAATTCCAAAATAATTTCACCTAATTCTAAAGAGGTGTACACCTAATTTCAATCGCGGTTCACCCCTCGTGGAATATATAAAGTAGGAGTCGAAGCAAGGTACTGGGTTTCTCGTCTAAAACGTGACTTATTAATTAGGTTATCATAAAATTGTAATCATCATCTACATATGTCCAACTAAAATCGAACGAACTGTCCAACAAGTAGCCAAAAGCCATACAAAATACTCTAGTTTCTCTAGCATTTACTAAGCGACTAGTATTGTGAAAGAGATTTTGGATTATTTCTAACTTTGGAATTATTTTAAATACAAATTAATAATAAAATAACATAAACATTTAGACTGTAAATATGTATATTGAAGATAAATATCCAACTACAGACTTTGGAAAAAGCAGCAAGGAATATGATAAACAGGGTGCAAAGGCTGACTTGAGGAAAATGACGGCAACTTTCAGCATTTATGAATTCATGTTTTTTTTTTGTTTGTTTTTTAATATAATCTAATAACTGTTTTTTTTATTCAAGAACTCATGTACTGTAGATATAGCACGGGAAAATGGATCGCCTTATATTGGACACTCACTCTGTATTTATTTGACTTGGACATCTTGGGACCCGCGAATTGTAGCTCTCTGAGACTAAAGTCTTATCCCTATAGACTTATAATTAAAATAAAGATATTAAAGAAAGAGCAAAGAGTTTTATTACCGTATATAACCTACAACAATAACAAGTAGATTATTTTACCAAAATCTCATAATTTAATTAAACGCGACAAAATAATGAAAAAATAAAATGGAAGAGAAAAATAACAAAAATAAATAAATAAATAAGACAAAGGTGCAGACCGGTGTCAATAAAGGTAGATTAAGAGTGACGAATTCGTCTACCGAAATCCCCTTGACTTACATCTCACAAGTCTGGTCTAAAAAATAAATAATTAAATAAAATAAACTAAGAGAGAAAGTGGATTTGAGACTGGGTTTATGTGTCAATTGACACAGTTTATTGTTTAACGTCACTAGAATATGTTGTCTTTTATTTTAATTAATGTTTCTTCTTTTAAGTGCCATATCAGGTCTCCCTGACGTTTCGGCTCTTCTCCACGTATACCTGTGCTGAGTGTGTTTAGCTATTTTTACACAGATATACGGGACCTACTTTTTACGCCGGTTCCGAACGGCTAGTTTGGAGAGGTTACTAGGAAATTATATATACTCTTGGTAGGTTGCCATTCCTTTCCAAGAGGAGGCAACTGCAAATATCTGATCTGCCGAGACTCAGTCTCGAACCAGCGTACTTCGAGTCACTCTACCCACTGACCCACAGTCGCCTCTAATTAATGATTTTTCAAATAAAATTGAAAATTTCCAAGAGAAATAAATGAGAATGCCCTCTACTTGAATTGCATATATACATATATACAATAAATAAATATATTTGTTAAGAGACTATGGTTTGGAAGATTTGGTCCTCATTTTTTTTTTTTTTTATTATTAAATTTTTTATCTTTTCTTTCTCAATGGTATAAATACTTGATTATATGAAAATTCTGTTAAAAGGGAGGATGGTGTAGGTGAAACATATTAATAAAATAAAAATAAAAATTTTAAACTATAAATTACTAAGTAGGATTCACAAATAAAAGACAAAAATGATTTTTAGCACGACTCTATTTATATTTCCGGGTCCAGGAGCTGAGTTTTCTATGGGAACTCCTGAAGATGGGCTCGTTCGTACCCCGAAATTATACACTCACGAGCAAAGAAATGGAATCACTCTCTTTTCATTAATTTAATGATACATTGTATGTTTCTTTGTAATTTATTAGAAATTTAAATATTTTTACTCAAAAAAAGGGGGGGGGGCAATACTAAATAATAAAAAATGCTTAAATAAAGTTTTTATTATTGTTTTAAATTTTTTTATTGAATTTTAATAATATCCAACCTGCAAAATTTTCATTTTTTCGTATTTTTTCATTCCAAGTTCCAAGTCAAATAATTAAAATTTAACTGGATGACTTGTCATGTAAAAAATATTGATTTAATCTTTAATCATTGGCTTTAATATGGTATAATTTATATTAATATAACATTATTTATATTTGAGAATGAAAATTACATTTAACAACTCGCGGAGGTGATTCCATTTCTTTGTACGTGAGTGTATACTGTATACCATAAAGTCGTGATAAAAATCATTTTTGTCTTTTATTTGTGAATCCTACCTAGTAATTAATCATTTTATATTTTTATATGAAAATTGGTTTGTAGTAAGTCAAATTAAATTCAACCTAGTGTTTGTTTAAAGGTGATTGACCATACTGAAAAAGAGTTCACGTGTCCGTACGAGCTAGAACAGGTAAAATTTAAAATCAAAACGAATTAAGATGAAGGCCAAGTTTTTGAAACTATAGTCTGTAACAAATAAAATTATATATAAATGTATAGAGGCGACTGTGGGTCAGTGGTTAGAGTGTCGGGCCGCTGGCCTGAAGAACGCTGGTTCGAGACTGAGTCTCGGTAGATATTTGCAGTCGCCTCCTCTTGGAAAGCAATGGCAACTTACCAAGAGTGTAATTGCCTAGTAACCGCTCCAAACTAGCAGTTCGGAACTGGCGTTAAAAAGAGGAGCCGAAAACGTCAGGGAGACCTGATAAGGCACTTAAAGAAGAAGAAGATATATGTATAAATGTATATATAAGTATATATTTATTTGCATCTGTCAAAGAACGTCCTCATTGATCTCACCTTATTAATTAATAATTATAGCTTTTTGTGCGAGCTCAATATATGGTATTATATGCTCGAAAACAAAGCCTCTATCATTAGGCATAATCATTCGTTGTTTTTTGTCGTTTTATCCTTTTAAATCATTAGAAAGTGACAAAGGTATTTTGAAAAACATAACACAAATATCATTTTTTGATTGCAATTCAATATATGTATTTGCTGTATAATATAAATAAAATCAAACAAATATAAACGCATAAGAAAGTAGGGCAGTGGATACTAACGATATGTGGATGGCCAAATCATTTTATTTAATTTCGAAGCAAATTTTTACACGACTCATCAATAAGTTAGAGGTGATAAATTTATCTTTTTTATTTAGAGAAAGTGGTGTAGGTTTTAGGTGAAACATGATATTAATTAATAAAGTAAAGGGTGTGTAGTTTCACAGTTTTAAGCTGTAAACTCCTGATGATGGACTAATAATCCGAAATATATTGAGTTTGTATAAACCTCTTTGAGTTTTATTTAATTCACTGTGAAATTACACTCCGTTTACTTTATTAATTAAATTTATCTTTAGTTTTGATATATCTTTTAATAATCAAGGATTTATTTTTGCCCAGCCAAAGAATAGATACTATGAGTAGTAGATAAACAACATAATTAAAAACAGACTGAGTGAGTGAGATACGGCGAGACAGAGAGAAAGCAGTGGACAAGTTGTTCTGTTGTTTTTAGTTTGTTGCATCAACGGAATGCTAAACCAGCTATTAGATAAACTCGCAACCTTTTTTTTCTGTTCTATATGTGTGGCGGGTGTATTTTGTAACTTTGTGTCTCAATATTTCTTCCTCATTCATGTTAAATATACTGTTGTTTTTTTCAATAGAGAACAGAAACTAATTACACTCATAGGAATATATATATTAGGACATATTTTGTTTTTTTCAAAATTAAAACTCATTTATTAGTAAGATACTAAATAATACTGATTCAAACATAAGGTAGTTGTTTCGCGACAATACTAGGAAAAAGTTAATGCTAGAGTATATAGAACAGACAATAAGGATACATAATTCATAAGCCCAAAACTTTTTGCTGTTTATGTACCACTACTAGCCAATCCCGTGGTCGTATGACAAATCTGACAACACTGTCCGAGCTTGTATATATTTTATCATAGAAATGTCAAATAAAGTACATTATAAAGAGAGATTTATAAAATAAAAAGTTCTTAATAAGTGATTGAAAGCTGTTGCGTCAATGGCTGAGGCGAAACAAACGTTAAAAAAGTACTAAGCTTAAGCCACTTTTTAGGTTAAATTAATGCGTTGTTGCCAGCTTGTTTTTAATGTAAATTTTTCATTATACATTTTTCATTATTTATTCATTATTATCTGAGAAACTGTGTTGTAACTATGAATTAAAGTTTTCTTAAAAAATGTATTAGTTATTGTTTAATGTTGGTTTAGTTTTTTATAACAATAGTAAGAAGAATTTCTTAATTATAATTAAATATGTATGTAAACGTTCCGATATCCCGAATAATGCAATGTATAATAGTCTGAAAAACTTTATCTTTGGAATTTAATATCTCCGGAACTATATTGTTCATAAATTTCGTTTTGCAGCCAATGGATGCAGAAGTATTTAAATAAAAATCTGTCTAAATTTCAAAAAAATTCTAAGAAAACCCATATGGTGAAACAACTACCTTAAGGGAAAAAATCGAAAATTTTAGAGAAGGAGAGCAATACCTTTTTTACTTCCAAAAAAGAAAGTATATCAAGAGAATCCCAAGTAAATGAAATTTAAGATTAAAATATGAATTTTGTTATTTATGTTATGTGAGGATGTTTCGGAAAAATTAAAATTATTAAATTTCCAAACTCAAAATGCAAAGACTGTTAGAATTTGTCAGTGAAAAGGGCGGTTATTCAATAAAGTAGGTGAATATGTAAATGAATGTAACTTGTACACTATGAGGGGCGAAATTTGCCCTTTCTACTTGTACATGTATACATTCAATAAATAATTAAAACTTATCTTATAAAGGGACTTGAAATGGTAAGTTTAAAAAATTAAAATTATCAAAACACCAAACCCTAAATAACAAGAAATCTGAAATTTAGTAACTAAAAAAGGATGTAGGAATAATCAATTTCATAGTGCCCCGAAAATGATAAGGAGTTCAAAAATTTGAAATTATTAAAATTCTAAATGTTAAATTAAACCGTGGAACTTTAATGAAAATTTATGAGCTAAAATTTTGCATGAAATTAAGTTTTATTCAAAAAAATTCTCACTTAAAATGTATAAACATATTTAATACTTTTATATTAGATATATAAATAGATGAGAAGAATGATAACTAAAATGTAGTAGTGTGTAGAAATTAGACGATTACCTTGAGATAAAATGCCAATAGATATTTGTCAATTAATCTTCTAAGAAATATCAAACGAAACGATCGAAATCAATTTTTCATTTATATTTAGAATTCCTTTGTTTTAATATCTAGAAACAAATATAAATTATTATTAATATAACTAATAATTATTCTTCGATAAAAGATGAAAAAAGTAAATTAAATACTTTATTATAATTATATGTTAGAAAATAAAAAAATGATATACACATATTCGTAGAGGTCACTAGATCTAAATAGCTTTTTAAAATCGATAATCCTCTTTCATATTTAAAGAAAAATAAAATAATAGTGAAATAATGTGTTGACCTATATACGCCGAAATCTGATAGTTTGTTAAAAATAATCGTAGGATTTCATTTATACACTAATTATGGAGTTTTTCAATTGGTTTACATTTTTTGGATTTTTCCAAGTGGAAATCCGAAACCGCTTAAGGAGGTTCTTTCGCGACAATCCACACAAAAAGTCTTAGCCTCGTAACCACTCTATAAATATGAACGAAACTAAAATTTTAGGTTATGTTTTTTTAACGTGACTGTAGCACTTACACTACGAAATCTCTATATGGATACACACATACTTGCCGGATCGTTTCCAAGCCATTGTGCTTATATCCCCTCCACTAAAAATAATCGCCCAAATTTGTTTTGTTTTTTTTTGTTTTTTATCAAAACTACGTGGTAAATAATTTCAATTTTTTTTTAAGTTACTCCGAATATATTATTCTAACAAATATTAGTTTTTCATCAAGATGGTGAAAGTTCTTCAATGAAAAAAAATAAAATAATGATCATATCCTCACCCTTTCCCTATCTACTCTATGTTAAAAATGTCATTTTTAATTGCAATTATTTCATGTTTGGTGTGGTAAATCGTCTTCAAATTTTAACAGTGTGTGTATTATGCTTTTAATGACCTATATTCCAAGTTTCAAAGACTTCTTGAATTTTTTCATTTGTGAAAGAGCTACGTTAATATTTAATTATATAAATAAAATCTACATTTATGTCCGTTCTCTTCTTCAACGACATATAAAAACGAATTTGATATATCAGATATTTTTGAAGGTATAAGGTATGCGGCTTATTTACATCTCTCGGCGAATCAATGAGATATTTTTGACAAAATTGTCTTGTTCTAAAATTTGATCTATTCGATTAATTTAATTTAATTTAATTTTTCGCTTTTGTTGTGACTATGATATCAACATTTTTTCTAATGTTCATTTGAAATAGACGTAGCCGAAAAACACTGATAGCGATTTTCATAAAAATCCAATTATAGAGACATATTATTACATTTTTAGTGACTACTGTAAATATAATTAAATTAAAAAGATTGCTTTATTGGATAACATAATAGCTAGCCCCTGGCCGTTATGCATTCAAATAAACATTTCTGCTTATTCTATGCATATCCTACAGGAACTTAAACTTTTATTCTATGGACTATGTTCAAAAGTTCAAATATAATCAAATAAAATAAACATTCCCATTCTAGGATTCATTTGTGTGATTGAGCAAATCGGGTAACATCTAACATTCTTTTGTGGTGGTTACATTTAAATCAATCGGCAAAGTGTGAGTGAAACTCACATACCGTTATTTCAAAAGAATTTTTATCTGTTAACCAAACTAATTATTTTAAATAGATAGCAAAATAATTTTAAACATCTGGTATGATCTCGTAGTCAAAACTAAATAAAAATAAATAAATAAATAAAAAATTAACATTTTCATGAATTCTCACAGAATTAAACATCAAAGGATCGTAATATTAGAGGGGATTGCAGTGGATTTTGTAGGCTTATAACATAGCCTACTAGAGCTTTTCAATGTATATATTATAAGAATATTTATCTATAATAACAACTGCGTTTTTTGATTTTTTTAAATAAGATGGTATTTTTCAAAATTCCAGCACCAATAGGAGCTCTGAATTAGACCTAATATTAACTTAACATTAAGAAGAGAGGCCAATTAAAGATATGAACAGATATAAATAAGTGATTTCTTACTAGATGGGATTGCCTTCTCTTAATTTGAAACCTTCTAGCATGAAATTAATCATATCTAATAACATCTTTAAATTCTTTTCAAATTCTTTCTTACTCGTATATGTCGTTGATAAAAATAAAATGGTTGAATTTGTATAATTTTTTTAATTAATAAAGTAAAGGGAGTGTAGTTTCACAATGAATGGAATAAAACTCAAAGAGGTTTATACAAACTCAATATATTTCAGATTATTAGTCCATCATCAGGAGTTTATAGATTAAAAACTGTTTTTAATCTGTAAACTCCTGATGATGGACTAATAATCTGAAATATATTGAGTTTGTATAAACCTCTTTGAGTTTTATTCCATTCATTGTGAAACTACACTCCTTTACTTTATTAATTAATATCATGTTTCACCTAAAACCTACATCACTTTCCCTAAGTAAAAATAATTTTTTTATATAATTTTAAATTAATCCAGTTCTGAACGGCGACAGATATTTATATATCTAGCTAAAAATTACCACTTTGGGGTTCTTAAAGTAATTTAAATTTAAAAAATTCAGCTTAAGAAGATCTTAATACCTCGCATCTCATGGTAAACATATTTTTTATTTTTAAACCCACAAAAAATTTGACCCTTTCTAAAATATTAATTCGATTAAAATTTTAATAAGATTTTTGACTTTGGGAAAATAAATTAGTAAATTTCATGGTTGTATCTTATTTAGTTTATGAGCTCAAATGTTCTAAAAATCATATGAAATCGACATTAATAACATCCCGTATTACTTTAAATTGAACCCTAAAAGCGAAAAGTTGGAATCAACAATAGCTTATTTATTTATTTATTTATTTATTACAAGTTTTGGCCTTCGAAAAACAATAGCTTATGCCAAGAAATTAATATTGATATCTTCTATGAGTCTAATAGATTGTTTTTTTGCATCCAGAGTGGTCTTTCCCTCAGGTATCACCTGTTCTTGATAGGGTCAAATTTGGTGGGCACTAAATTAACGACTTATTTTCTATAACTTGTAAGGATTGAATTTAAAATATTCTGATTTTATCTTTTTTATAACATTTTTTTCTTTTAGTTTAAGAAATGAATTAAGGAGCTCAAGTGTATAATTAAATTTAGACATAAACTCTGAGAGATCTTTTTGATGTTGATTAAATAATTAAAAATTTGTTTTTATACCTAAAATTATAATGTATTCAATTTTTATGAATACATTTTAATTTGATTGATTGAAGTGTCCCAACACATCATACAATATTTGATAACGTCTCCATAAAACCGAAATATTTATATTTCAATTTTTTTTTGTTACTCTTTACACAGTTTATGCTAATCATATTAACCTTAGGACCAAAGCTTTTAACATCAAAATATTTTAAACTTTTAAAATGTATTTTTGCTGAGAGAAGCAGATTTGTGTCATTTCTAAATAATAAATTAAAAAATGTATTATCTATTTGCACGAAATTTTCTCTGGAGAGAGACGGACTGGTAGTTAATTTTTAATTGAAAGTAATGGAAGGCAGCCCAGGGGTAGTGAGGAAAGAAAAAAATTAACACATATCCAAATAAGGTGTAATCTATTGGATTCCTTCCTCCTTTCCTTTCAAACCGCCCCTTGAAACCCTAAAGAAGGAGGGAAGAATCCTCTGAAACGTCGGTTTGAAGGGAAAGGAGGAAGGGATCCAATAGATTACACCTTAATTATCTTATTAATATATTTATTTATTTATTTATTAAAAAACATTGTATCAAAAAATAATTAACACATTAACGAGAATTGTTTTGATCGCGCTTTTTAAACAAGATATACTAGTATATCGCGAGACTAATTAATGGCAAACACCTAACATACCTGTTAACAGATCGGGCGCTCTGGACTGGGAGATTGAATATATAAAATCTCAGATTTCAAATTCATTTGGTGATGCATCCAAGTGTCATGAACGGGATTATAGATAAATGGATCACATCTTTTTCATTCTCTCTTGGTCCAGGCTTAAGACTCAGCAGACTCCAATAGCTTCAAACAGCAGTAGTCTCGCGATATATTTCTTGTTTAAAAATCGCGATCAAAACAATTCTCGGTGATGTGTTAATTATTCTTTGATATATTAATGAGAAAATTAACTTCACTATTTCTAGTTAGAAATATATAAATTCGGATATTATTTTCACTTAATATTTGACAAAAATCATCTGCATTCGATTCACGACTGAATCAAATACAAGAAACTTATGATAGTTTACACCTTATTTGGATATGTGTTAATTTTTTCTTTCCTCACTACCCTTGGGCTGCCTTCCATTACTTTCAATTAAAAATGTATTATCTGGTTGATCTAAATCAGTGCTTCTTAAACTATGGGTCGTGGCCCCATTTGGGGTCGCAAAACTGAATTTTTGTGTATCGAAACATAAGGCAACAATGACTTCTTAGTCAAAATGTGGTCGCCAAATAAAAAAGTTTAAGAAGCTCTGATCTAAATAAATATATACCTACACATATTCATATATATATTATATAACATTTTTAATAAATCGCGTCTGGTCTTTCTTGAAATGGGCACATTTCTTCTACAATAATGAAGGATTCTTGTTCATGTTCAGTCAATTTCTTACGTCCTAGCCGCCTCTACAAGGCCTAGAAGCTTTGGAGAAAACGTGAAATAGTTGCAGAATTTTTAGAAAGTTTAAAAAGTAAAACAGTACTCTTTTATTGTGGCTATAATGTCTATTCGAGGATTGTAGTTCATAAACTAAATACGATATATGTTTAAATATAATTAAATTAAGAGCTCGAAATATATAGAGTAAACTTAAAAAAATCTTTGTATTTTAATTTTTTTCTTTGTGAAACACCACCAACTCTAACCTAATTTAATTTTAAATATATGTATTAATTTATCTCAAAATTAAAAATTGTATTAACATTTTGATAAAATAATTATTTGAGCCGGGTAGAATTTTATATCTAGTTAAAAATAAAAAATGATTTTTCTATAAATCTTCCTGTCAAGATCTCATTAAGTAAAATTAAGTTTTATTTTTTTTAATTTATTTCGCTGGGTGAGAGACCTCACGTGAGGATATTTTTAGGTGGATTTTGTACCAGATCAATTTCAATCAATTATCTAAATTAAAATTGTGAAAAAATTCTTAAAATTAGTCATTATTTCCGAGAATTAAGAACGATAATATATGTCCTTCTTTCTGTTAGAGTATTGTGTAATCTCTTAAGCTATAGTAAATAAGATACAAACTAAAAGTTTACAAATTATATGTATTTATTTTTCCAAAATCAAAAATCTTCAGAAGCTTTTAATCGAATGATTATTTTGGAAAGGGATTAATTTTGTATGAGATCAAAAATAAAAAATATTCTTCTATCAAGAGTTATGCGAGATATCGTTATATCTATCTTTTTAGCAATGGTAGAATTAAGTTTATATTTTAAAATTATTTCGCTTTAAAATCACTGTATGAGAGAACTCTAAAGTAGACAGTTTTAGCTAAATATGTGTACTTCTAGGCGTTAGAAATGGCTCAACTTCAAAATATGAAAAAAATCAACAAATTCTTTCATTCTCCTCTTATATCTAGGAAAAATAATATATAAAAATTTAGTTCACATTAAAATAACGATGAGAAGGGGCGTTAAAATGCTCGATTTTGCAGTTTTTCTAATGATTTCTAATGATTTCCAAATTACTGGACATAAAATTATAAAAAAAAATTGGAATACGACCATTTTCTCTTTATCAACGAGAAATAATTAGAACGAAATTGCTATTTCAATTATTTTGGACGATAAAGGTTACGAAACCCTCGTTAAGGGGTCCACCTCGCCCCAGGTCGGCTAGATCAAGCATAGAATACTATTATGGATTAATTTCTATACATTTTCTGACATGATTAAAACATTTTTTGCTAAATAGAAGATGTTAGAATTTTAATTAGTATGGTAAATTCCTTTTTTTTCGAAGTAAAAAAGTTAAAAGATTCTTTATTTACAAATGTCTTTTCTTCATAAATCATTACCAAGAATAAAGTCCCTTAACGAAGCTAATATATATTTACCAAAGGATTTTATATATACTTATATATATATATATATCTTCAAAAAAAAAGGAATTTACCTTTAAGTCACGGAACACTTTTTTCCCTTTAAAGGTTGTTGTTGTTGTTGTTGTTGTTTGTGTATGGTTCTTTACTTTGAGCAATTCAACCATACAAACCCTCCACTCAACACTTGACATACCAAACTGCAACCACAAATATCTCGATAGGTCAAAGAGAGAATAAATAAAACGATTTCAATTTTCTTTCGCACGTTTTTTAGGAATTATATGTTAATGCCTGGGTTTTAAACAAAGAATAAATAAATTTATTTATATTAAGATATATGTATAAGCGACTATTAGTCATTAATTAAGTAACGTTTTGAGGGTTGTGTACAATATATAAAGATAAATCAATGAACTTGGTGCAAATAAACATTAAATGACTAAAAACAAATAGTGAAATTCTTGATTTCACTTTTTTTATTCAGGGAGAATGGTATAGGTTCAAGGTGAAATATATTTAATAAAATTAAAAATGGATTACTAGGTAAGTTTCATAATAAATTTTGTTTATGAGCAAGATAACTTTTATTTGTGAATCCTACCTTGTAATATATTTTTAATTATATTTTCATAATTTCACTTAAATTGATCAAATTGAGTGAATAAATTTTATGAGTGACTATATAGACTAGAAATGGTTGCCAAATAGAAATGGTGTTCAGTTACGCAGATGACAGGCCCCTACAAAACGCCCCTGCATCGCATAAAAACCGTGAAGACATTGTCTCCTCAATTAATTTAGACTTATGCAAACTTAAGAACTGGGGATCCCAAAACTTAGTTAACTTCAATGCAGTGAAAACTCAGTGTTGCCTTATTTCTAGGCGCGTCGACAGAAACCCGCCAAAGATATCATTCGACTGAAACTCACTAGAATACTGGGATAAAATTTCAATGCTAGGCGTAACTCTAGGGTGTGACCTTTCATGGAATGTCCATATCTCAACCACTGCTAAAGTTGCAGCGCGCAAGCTTGGTCTCCTATTTAGGTCTAGACGTTGTTATACTCCCAGTCAACTTCTTATACTGTATAAGGCTCAAATTCGTCCCTGTCGAATATGGCTCTCATCTGTGGAGGGGTGCCTCCAAGCATTCTCTTGCTACACTGGATGCGATTCAGAAGCGAGCAAATAAACTAATAGGAGACCCGGCTCTAACCAACTCACTCGACTCCCTGGCTCACCGAAGAACCGTTTCTGCCCTTTCCATGTACTACAGATACTATCACGGTGTCTGTTCAGTCGAGCTGAAATCAATTATCCCCTCTAAAGCCCTCTTTACGAGAAACACGCGGTTTTCGAACGCTCAGCACCCCTTCGCTGTCAAATTGGATAAAAGTCGAACAAGCGCTTTCGCCAACTCTTTTATCCCTATGGTCTCCAGAGACTGGAACTCGTTCCCTGTCACCATCTTTCCCGCGACTTATAACCTTCAGCTATTTAAGACCCGTATCCACAGATACTTTCGACCCCCGCCCGCCCTATAAAACTCTTTCTTCTTCTTTTCACGATGGAGGGGCCAACCCAGGGCTTTAGGGGTTGCACCTTTTGGTGTAACTCCTTCCCTCATCATTTTCATAAAATAAAAAAAAGGCTAAAGGAAATATATATCTATAAATATATTGAAAAAATTCCATTTATTGTTCTTAAAATATAAATAAATCTTCTTTTAAGTGCCATATCAGGTCTCCCTGACGTTTTGGTTCCTCTCCATATATACCTGTGCTGAGTGTGTTTAGCTGTTTTACACAGATATATGGGACCTACTTTTTAACGCCGGTTCCGAACGGCTAGTTTGGAGAGGTTGTCTAGGTAATTATACTCTTGGTAGGTTGCATTGCTTTCCAAGAGGAGGCGACTGCAAATATCTGATCTGCCGAGACTCAGTCTCGAACCAGCGTGTTTCAGGCCAGCGGCCCGATACAAATATTTTATAAAAACAATCTTCTAACGTTTATTTAAAATACCAAACGTTTTGGAAGAATTTTTCCCTTTTTAAATGGGTTTTTAATTTAAGAATTGTAAAAATGAAATAAAAAAGTTGCTTTATAATACTATTCATAAAGCAACTTTTTTCTTCTTTTTTACAATTCCTAAATTAAAAAGGGAAAAATTCTTCAGAAACATTTGGTATTTTAATAAACTTTTGAAGATTGTTTTTTATAAAAGGTTTGTATTTATTTATATATTATATAAACACATTTAATATAGCATAATATGGTTTCTAACAAAAAGTTATAATAAATTATTCAACCAGAGGATTAAATCAATTTATATTAGCTTAATAGTTTTTAATACACTAGCTGATGATTAAATATACAAAAGGGTAAATAAAAATAAATAATATTTACAGATATCAGATGTTGAAATGTGTAGATAATCGGAAATCCATTCTGTAATAAAACTTCTTCATTGTGTTCTTTGTAGATCTCACTTTTGCTCAGCCAGCCCCGCAGCAGACAATCAACCCTTGTAACTTTGCCTGGAAAAAGAGAGATAAGAAGAATTAACTGAGTGTGGAAGCAACTGATTAAGTGATTACGAATCCGATTCCAATCTTCTTTGACTCTTTTTCTCTTCGCCGTCTTTGTTCAAAGTTTAATGGTCAAATTCAAATGTTCTTTACCTCATGACAAGGGATCGCAATTCCCTTCCCACCCCTTCTACAAATGGAATCATCCAATTTCGATTCGGAATTCTTCCTTCCGCCTCAAACTTCTCTCCAAATTCAAGTAGACAATAGTTTTCCAAATCACTAGTAACTCATCCGCCTCAACGGAAAATTCAACATGTGTGTGTGAAGTTTAATTACTTTTATTTAAATACATATTCCACGTGTCCTAGTGACTGCTTTATTATCTTTTTGTTTTTATTTCCATTACTCAAGAAATATAACACTATTAGAGATAAAGATTTGAGCATCTTATTTTTGAAAAGAGTTGGAATGTTTTTCAAAAATGAGCTCGGGTTCAGATTAACAAATCAATTTAAAACTAGAAAGAATTTAATTTTTAGGACAGAATCTAAGATTTTAATAGAAATATTATTAAATTGCGATATCAGAGGGATTCATCCCCAGGAGTCGAACCTGAGAACTAACTTGTCGAACCTGATAACTAACTTGTACTAACGTAGTTCTCAGGTTCGACTCCTGGGGGATGAATCCCTCTGATATCGTAATTTAATAATATTTCTATTAAAATCTTAGATTCTGTCCTAAAAATTAAATTCTTTCTAGTTTAAAATTGATTTGTTAATCTGAACCCGAGCTCATTTTTGAAAAACATTCCAACTCTTTTCAAAAATAAGATGCTCAAATCTTTACTTTTATATTAAAATAGCAGGACTTGTATGAAAAACTTTTTTTCATTTTAAGCTAAATTTTTTAATTTCCGTTATATATTAATGGAGTGAAAGATTTCTATGCTTACATCAAATATTGTGATTCAGAGGGAGCTTTTTGTCTCGAGGGTATGAGCTAACTGCCCGGAAAGCAAGTTAGTTCTCAGGTTCGACTCCTGGGGGGATGAATCCCCTCTGATATCGCAATTTAATAATATTTCTAATAAAATCTTAGATTCTGTCCTAAATTCTTTCTACTATTAGAGATCTTTACGTTTCGAGTCCATAAAACTGATTATTTTACAAATGTGTGTGTATGTAGGCAAAATGCTGACTACACCATTAAACTGATGAAATTTTTAAATTAGAGGTTTTTGCTTGTTAGAAAGTTAATTTTAATTTTTATTTTTATTTATTTTTTTATTTTTTTTACTTTATTCAAATATACCTATATAACCGGTGAACCGCGACTTAATATAGTGTACACCTACTTCCACTTCCACTTTCATTTCCAAGTAGAAGATAATAGATGAAGAGGCATTATCTAATGAATTCCACATAGTGGGTCGGGTTAGGCTAGGTGGTAGCGTGTCAGCTTGCTAACCAAGAGGACTCGAGTTCGAATCCTACTCGAGGCATCCGGGTAAAATCTGACCACGGGGATAGAGACATTTTAAAAATAAATAAATAAATAGTATCATAAATTGGCTTATGGCTAGAAAGGCCGAAAAGCCAAAAAAAATTCCTCATAATTCCATAGACGTGTACAACTAATTCCAATCGCTGTTCACCCCTCGTATATAACTATATATAAAATTAAAGTCTATAATTTCAAAATTTTGACCTTCATTATTAGTCTTTTTTATAAAAAATTTTCTCCTGTTATTTCTCATGGGATCAAATACCCGATTAAATGTAAATAAATTCGTTTTCTTTTGAGAGTATTAAATTATTCATTCTATAAACGAATAATTAGTGACTAGCTTACGATTAAAAGAAAACGAATTTATTTAAAATCAATCGGATATTTGAGCCCATGAGAAATAACAGACATAATATTCCTAGACTAATGATGAATCATAAAAAGAAACAAAGAGGTTGTCTTCTGCTTGATGCAAATAAACACTCATATCTATATTCGTAGTTCGATGTTGTCCTCAGCATTTAATTAATCATTTCAAGGTTAGAAGAGGCTATCAAGTCCCGCGGCACCCACTGACACCAAACACACGACCCTTCGTGTCGTTCCTTGCCAACGTAATGCTGCTCCTCGAGAATCCCCTGTTCTCGGCAGCCGCCCCCCCCCCTCCGAGAGCTTGTGGAGCTTTTCGGAACAACTCTAGTCTCTGAAATGTCAATTGAAGTGGCGCGATTCTCGAACGCTGTTTTGGGTGACAGATAATCCAGCTGCCTCTTTAAACCCTTTTTGACTCTACCTCCGACACGGCCTTCTGACGTTTTCACGTCCTCGTGTGATGTAGTACCTTACCGTTCGGTCACTCCTGACCATCTGAAAACGCCAATGCTTGCCCATCTGTGACACCACCGCAGTCGTATTTACGGCGTCACCATAACGCCGAAAACACAGACCACGTGCCACTAGGACACCACAGCATCCGCGTACATTCATCAATGCTTGCCCTGTGACACCACCGCAGTCGTATTTACGGCGTCACCATAACGCCGAAAACACAGACCACGTGCCACTAGGACACCACAGCATCCGCGTACATTCATCAATGCTTGCCCTGTGACACCACCGCAGTCGTATTTGCGGCGTCACCATAACGCCGAAAACACAGACCACGTGCCACTAGGACACCACAGCAGTGCGAGCCGACAGCCACGCCAAAAAAATACACCCACAGAGCGGTCACGAAGCTAAAACTTCCCGCGAAGAAAAACCTCAAAAATAATCTCTTTACTCTACTTTCAAAAGATACCAGATTTTATTCATTATCATGAAGAAAAATCAGATTCATACAAGTAAAAATTATAAAATTTGCTGTTTTTTTCTCAATAATATTCACTTGCTTATGTAAACAAGGAAAACAAAGCAGAGAACAACCTCTTTGTTTCTTTTTATAATTCAACAACTCTGCTATTCTCGGCAAAATAAAAACTTTTCAACTAATGATGAAGGTCAAACCTTTGGACTATGGTCTGTATATAGGTTGATTTCCATGAAGCAGAGGTCAATCCCCATTAATTTTTCCTTATGATTGAACAAATCTGCTACTCTGGGCAAACTAAATATTTTCAATTTAAAGTAAGAAGATACTTCGTACAAAATGGATTCTATAATGGGAATTCGTCCCTTAATAGTGACCATACATTACTTACAACAAATTGAAAAGTAATTTTTATATAAAGTATAATAATAAAATTTTGAAATAAAGTGAACATGAGGCAAGTTTCCATTTCAGAAAGTTTAAGCAAGTTTAATCAGAGAATTAAAAAAAAATGAAAACTTTTTCAAGACTCCGAACGCTTTCTACAAATTTTGAAGATGTTCGGGGAAGGGGTGAGGTATCGCAGATAGCTAAGGCTATTTAAATTTAAATCTAATAAACTATTCCAAATATTTAAGTAAATCAAAGAGATCCAAATCCCCCCCCCCCATTAAGTTACAACTCGGCATTTGCAGATCATTTGTTCGACCACAACCATTCACCTTCATCGACCAACCCCCTTCCATTACATTTCATTTCATAAAGCCGGAAGTTGGACTTATTTGAGTCAGCCGAAATTAAAAAGGCCATGCACCTTAATCAAAACATTCTGAACAACCAAACAGACATCAAAACTTCACCAATAATTGACCTTTTAATCAATGATATTTAATTTGAATTTAAAAAAACATAAAAATAAAAAATAAAAAATTTTCACTATCACCTCCACATCACATTGTATTGTTTACTGCTCCCTTTACGGTATATACATAATTTTCGGCACCTTCCTAGTATAAATATCTTCCCTTTATTCCCAGCTTGGGCCTTTGTTCGCCTTCACCCGCTCTCCCTCTTTGAGGCCATCCCATTCTCTGATAATTCTTTCATACTTACACTAAGTCATAAATAACTATCCATCATATTAAATAAATTCTGTTCATCCTTTTATTTTATCTTCAGTCAATGTTCTCCTGACGATGAGCTAAGAGCTCGAAATATATATATTGTAAACTTGAAAAAATCTTTGTATTTTAATTTTTTTCTCCTTGTGAAACATCACCAACTCCAACCTAATTTAATTTCAAAGAGAGTGGTTCCCTCTACTTGATGAAGATATATAGCATACTGCATTAAATTGTTTTAAGCTGCATTTTCAAAAAGGAACAAAAAATATCTAAAGAAAAAAAATCCTTTTAAATTAATAATTATTATTTGATTTTGATATATTATTATTAATGCAGAGTTTGTGAATGTTATGAGCTTTATTATATTAAAGAATAATTCTAATTGAAATATTTTTGTGTTGTTTTGGACCCTTTGTGATGAATATAAAATATAACGAGTATAGATGATACAGTTAACCCAGATACATCGTGTTTTGAAGTGAAAACTTTTAACTACGAAGATCAATTCGACACAGCCATATTGAGGACATAAAATGTGTAACGATGGCATGTTGCGCGCATATATATTATATTAACTAAAAACGAGAGAAATAAAAAACCCATGAGGCTTCAAATCTTAGAAATTAAATGAATTTTAAAAATATAAGATTTGTTTTCATGTTTGCAATTAAATTTGTAAAATTTATTTTTTCTATTAAAATCAAAGCTGTTAGCCTAAAGAGATCCAGTATACAATTTTAATTTTTGTTTGATGGTTTAAGAATTGCGTAGATATAATGAGAGCTTTTCTAAAAAAAAACTAAATCATCCCTTGCAATTTACTCTGTGCCTGGTATAGTAATAAAAAAAAATCTTCAAAAAATTTGCAAGATAATTTTTTTGATTAATTCAAGGAGAAGAGGAAGACCTAGAATGGAATATTTTTCCTATATATGGGATGTGAGATTTTTATACAAGTGAAAGAGTTTTCTTATAAATAGATTTGACTGGAGAAAAGTGGTTGCGTTAAACCAGTCTTATGATAATAATTAATTGAAATAAATCGTTCTTATTTGTCGTTCATAACAAGAAAAAGAAAGGAATTTGTCATATTTTTTTCATAATTTTATTTCATGCGATTTTGGATTCCCATTAGATATAAAAATCGCCCAAAATTGGTACTTTAACACTTTTCACCGATATTTTAAAAAGAATCAAATTTTTAAAAAATAGCACAAATCTATTTAATGAGACTTTACTAGTATATCTCAAATTTCATGAAAAAAAAATATTTTTAAATTTCGACCCCACAAAAAACTTGACTCCTCCAAAAAAAAATATAATAATAATAATAATCTGATTAAAATTGTTAATAGGATTTTTGATTTTGTGTAAAATAAATTCATTTAAGTTGTAATTTTCAAGTTTGAATCATCTTTGGTTTACGAGCTATGAATGCACGAACTCTCTAATCCGATGAAAGTGCCTGCCAATCAGATGACAGGCACTTTCATTTGATTGGCCATCCCAGCCATTTACCCTTTGCCAACGGTTGAAAAGAGTTTACCAACCGACATACAACCGGCCCTAACAGACGCAAAGGGAGACGGTTCTTGTAAGGATACTTATAGGGTTCAGTTTTACATTAATAGGGAACCTTAAAAAATGCCTTAAAAGGTAACGATGTGTAAAAATTTAGGATTTGAGCATTTTTTCTCATCTCAACTTTCGTGTGATTCAAGTTGACACACTCGTTTTCCAAATCACTAACCAGAGGCCACCAGCCTATCATTTTCAATGGATAATTTCAAAAGTGATTTTAATTACTTATAGTGAGTTAATATTCCATGACCTAGTAACTGTTTTCATAATCCTTTTTATTTTATTTATTTTTATTTTTTGTAACGTTAATCAAGATTTGTTAAACGAAAATACAAATAAAGTGTTGTGACATAATTTTTTCTTGGTCAATAAAAATTCCTTAAATCATAGGAGATTAAAATTAAACCGCTTGATAAAATAAACAGAATTTAAATAAATACATTTTCCAAACTGGATTAAATATGATCGAGAATTATCACAAAAGAGGAGTATGAGTATGTTTATAAAATGGTGTCGTACATACATGGGTATAAAGGCATAAAGGTAAAATTTTGTATTTACTAATACTATTCATAATATATTAAGGCTTTAACAAAGATGAGATTTTTAACAGTAAACGTAAATAGTAAGTGAAATTCGAATTTTAAATGAATGAAACATGTGAAACATCAATGAATTTTTTTTTTTTTTTTATAATGATATTGATACAAGAAGAAGTTGCACCAAGAAGGTACAACCTCTGAAGTCCGTGGTGGACCCTTGTAACGTGAAGATAAGGGGAGATTTAGGGATTGGGTAGAGGTCGAAGGTATCTGTGGATGCTGGTCTTGAAAGTTTGAAGGTTATAAGTAGCTGGAAAGACGGTCGGGGGAAGAGAATTCCAGTCTCTAGATGTCATAGGGATAAATGAATTGGCGAATGCGAAAGAAATAAATCACGGAAAACGAATTGAATGAAGATTCATCTGTAAGTTGGCTCATTCACCTTTCAATGAATACTCAAGCTGAGCACACTCTCATTGATTTCCTCTTAAAAATTAACGAGCTAATCTCAACAGGAGAAATATTTTCAACTAATTTAAGCTTGAATTGAAAAAGCTTGACATATGGTAGTAACTAAGATAAAGTGATTAAAGAACATAACAATAAATAATTATACATTTTCTACTTCTTATAACGCTTTCTGCGTACGGAGGTTAGCGATCCATATGGCAAGTATTTTTTGAGATTGCAGCTAGAAAGATGTCAACCCAATCTCCGTAGGTCTTTCAGCCATGAGTTCTGGCGCCTGCCAACCGATCTTCCTCTCAATAAAATCAGGCGGAGAATTTCGTATCGGTTACCACGCATAATATGAGCTAAATGTTAAGTATTTCTCTCTTTGAGCTTTAAGAGTATTCAATCTCTTTCAGTATACGGACGAGGACTTCAATCTTTTCAGCCCATAGAATATTTAGAATCATTCGGTACGTATTCATTTCAAAGGCCTCTAGTTTTTTCTCTAAGGAAGAATCCAACGTATAAATTATATAGTTAGAGATATCAATGAGGTTGTCCTCTGCTTGATGCGAATAAACATATACCTATAACCCATAGGTATATATAATATATATATAAATGTTAAATTTAATTGATGGAGAATATAGTTTCAAAATTTTGACCTTTATCAACAGTATTTTTGTATTAGAAAATATTATATCTGTTATTTCTCAAGGGCTCAAATACCCGATTGAATGTAGATGAATTTGATTTGTTAGTAAAAAAGCTGGTCATTTTCCAAACGAATACAGATAGACATTTTTAAGGCTCTATGTAAAAGTAAAACGGAAAGCTACCTATTAGTAACAAATGAGTTTTTCTATTTCTGGTAATTATGTGTCCAAAATAAGGACATGACTTAAAGAATAAATCCATTGACGTCCTTTGCTTTTTGAAGTCATATTTTATTAAACAAAGAAAGAAGTAAAATAATAATTTAATGTCTGACTGAGCTTATAAATATGATACAAACTTGAAATTTATTAATTATCTCTATTCATTTTCCTGGAAATTAAAAAATGCATGAAATTTTAAAACAAATGATTATTTAGGGAATTTTTCCGAGAGATCGAAAATATACAAAAAATATTTTATCATGGTCTGTGAAGTATTTCTTCACTTCTTAAGTAAAATCAGGGTTAATTTTTTAAAATTTAATAATGACGGTGTAATAGACTTTTAAAGTGACCAATTTTAAGTAATTTTTATACCTGTCGGAGTTCAGAAGTAAAATAACTTAAAATTATGCAAAAATTCTATAAACTCTCACCCTCTCCTTATAAACGATATATAAAAAAGAATCTGATATCACAAATATTTCGGAAATTTTAAGGCACGTAATCCTCGTAGTGCGATTTCAGCTTCTAGGTGTAATTGGGCTCTGGAGACCACGAAGTACAAATCTTCGTTAAAAATTGAACAGTATCTATCAATAATACATCATATACTTAAAATTAGAAATAAAAACATGAAATTCAAATTTAAAATATTTGAAATAGAGAACTTCAAAAGTATATCGGATTATGCCAATCTAATGCGTCGCTATACTATTTTAAAGTGATCGTATGTTTCCTGTATTAGATTCGATAGAGAATCGAAAGCAGGTGATTTTTGTCAAATATTAAGTAAAAATAATATCCGAATTTATATATTTCTAACTTGAAATAATGAAGTTAAATATATTTTATAATTTTTTCATTAATACATATATTAAAGAATAATTAACACATTAACGAGAATTGTTTTTGATCGCGCTTTTTAAACAAGTTATATATCGCGAGACTACTGCTGGTTGAAGCTATTGGAGTCTGCTGAGTCTTAAGTCTGGACCAAGAGAGAATGAAAAAGATGTGATCCATTTGGCTATAATCATTGATGAGCATTAATGGCAAGCACCTAACATACGTGTTAACAGATCTAGCGCGCTGGACTGGGAGAATGAATATATAGTATAACATCTCAGATTTCAAATTCATTTGGTGGTCCATATCAAGGTTTGATATAAAAAGTGCCATGCGGGCTAAACGCGAAAATGATGCTGGATTATAGCCAAATGGATCACATCTTTTTCATTCTCTCTTGATCCAGACTTAAGACTCAGCAGACTCCAATAGCTTCAATCAGCAGTATTCTCGCGATATATAACTTGTTTAAAAAACGAGATCAAAACAATTCTCGGTAATGTGCTAATTATTCTTTAATATATATAGAATAGAAAGAGAGAAAATTACAAAATATATTTTAAATTGTTTGGTGAATCGTATCTATAATTTAATTAATTTATAAGATCTTAGGAAATTGGATCTGATTCTGCTTTCTGTGGTTCTTTGTTTTAACTGTAATGAAAAATTAATGTGTTTAAGAATAAGATAAATTAAAAAAGTTAGAATGTTTCGTATAATAATATCAGACAATTGAGTTGAAAAATAAGTCGCTGAAGAAGTCGCAAATATAGTGACGAAACATCCGTCTTATTCAATATAAAAACTCTGAATTTAATTTATTTAACCAAATTCCTAAGATCTTTTTTTGGCTTTTTAGGCCTTTTTATCCATAAGCCAATTTACGATACTACTTATTATTATTTTTTTAATTTGTCTCTACCCCGGGGTCAGATTTTAGCCGGATGCCTCGCATTCGAGCCCGGGTCCACTTGGTTAGCAGGGTGGCACGCTAACCCCTAGCCTAACCCGAGCAACTCCTAAGATCTTATAAACTATTTTACATATCTTAAAGAAATTAAAACTACGTAAAATAATTACAAATTATTATTATGATTATAAATTTCTAATTAGAAGCCTTTAGAAGAAATAAAAGAAAATAATCAGATTAACGCCAAGTTGTCTAACTGAAGATGATAAATAGTTTTGGAATTAATTCATTAAAATATGCCAAGAATTGCTGTATGAGTTGTTCACAGCGTTGTAAATTTCCACCGAATCACTTTACCATAGCGAAGAGTCTATAATTGTATTTCAAGTCATTTACATTTTTAGTGATTAAAAGTAAATTAAAACGTTGATCAAAATGAACAGTTTATTAGATATTGGTTTTCATTAAAAGGTAAAGTGGAAAACTTTATTTACCAAGTTTTAATGGTTAAATAGCAAAATAATTAGAACGGATTAAATTATCCAAGAGAAGTTACGAGAAATAATAATAATGTAAAGGAGAGAAGAAGAAAGAAGAAGGTATCTCTCGTTGAGAAGAGGAAGTGAGTTCGGTTTTAAAGATAAAGAGGTATTTAAAAATTTGTTTGAAAACTTTCGTTCAGGATTATCGGATTAGAAATTATATTTGTTTACTTTACATGTAGTAGGGTGGGGCAGAAAAAAATTCTTTTTTACTTTATCCAATGCGAAGCATGGGTAAAGTATTGTAATCGGTCTCGCGGCAAGCGTGGCTTCAAAGGGTCCTCAGGTAAAGACTACGGAACCCATGGTCTCGATTAAGGTCACAAATTGTAGTATTCAATTAGATTGAATTTTAGTACGTGACGGTTTTGCCAAAAATTACATGGAGTCTCGTAAAGAGGTCAAAAAGTGCCATTTTTTTGGAAGTACGTGCGGATGGATGGATGGATGTAATCGTTTTTTCCGTCCACGATTTTTTCCACACAGTTGCAGCGACTGAAATGATTTTTGATTTTAAGTCGATTCCTCTATTTCTTCAGCAATGGTTACCAATAAAAACCGAAACGCCAAAAATCCAATGTAGAATTGTTATTCCTCAAGTATTAGATGAGAATCGATCGGTATTTTTGATTTTAACTCGATTCCTCTATGTCTTCAGCAATGGTTACCAATAAAAACCGAAACGTCAAAAATCTAATGTAGAATTGTTATTCCTCAAATATTAGATGAGAATCCATCATTATTTTTGAATTTAAGTCAACATTGACTGCAAATTGCAAGTGATATCTGATTAATAATAAAGGAATAAACATATTAATATTTCAAATGAATTTGGATAAAGTTTAGCAACGATCCGTTGGAGTTTATTTCCTTAGTGATTTCGAAATATATTTATTAATTAAAAAAATATTTTCCGAGATTATCAAAGCGATATTTTATTGGGAAAATCACGAGAGTACTCTCTACGGAATCTGAGATGTTATGGATAGGTTTTATTTACATGTCAGAAGGGTTGTAATCACCCCCTCGGGAATCGAGTCTGAATACCTATGGGGAGGACACATTTGACATATAGAACACGTTAAATCACTGGATAGTCAGTGGTGCGGATTTCTTTTTGACACTCGGTTTCAATTCCCAAAGGGCGGAATATAACTTTTTATTTTACCATACGGGGTAAGGTGAAGAATTGTAATAGTGCATGAAAAAGGTGGTTTTTTGCTTCAAATTTTCGAGATATCTTGAAAACGGGTAATACAATTTTGATAAAAATAAACTGCAACGGATCGTTGCTAAACTTTATCCAAATTCATTTGAAATATTTAATATGTTTATTCCTTTATTATTAATCAGATATCACTTGTGATTTGCAGTTCATGTTGACTTTAATTCAAAAATAATGATCGATTCTAATTTAATAGTCGAGGAATAACCATTGTACATTGGATTTTTGACGTTTCGATTATTATTGGTAACCAATGCTGAAGACATGGAGGAATCGACTTAAAATCAAAAATAACTATCGATTCTTATCTATTACTAGATGAATAACCTTATTGCATTCCATATTTGATATTTTGACTATTAATGGCAACCTCTACTGAAAACGTGGAAGAATCGACTTAAAATCAAAAAGACTAAATTCTTTTATGGCAAACAACTCAAGCTTATAAAATTTCCTCCTAAATATTTAGCATTTCACAGAGAGAAGCCTATCCATTCTTCCTTAAGTTAGGTTTAATGAGCTATATTAAAACGATCAAATGAATAAATTTTAAAGAATTTAAAAATGTACTATCTCACTCTAGAGTAAAGTACTTTAAAATATAATTTTACTAAAAACTTTATTTAACCTTTTTTGTGGTCCCCAAGGTACTTAATTAGGATATTAAATTTCATCAAAATTGGTTAAGTGATTTTCAAGATATTTAGAAAAAACTAAAAAAGTACCGAAATAAAGTACTAATGTTTGTCGACCGATATGTACCAAAAACTAATCAGCGCTTCATTTTGTTAAAGTAATGTTAGGTTTTCAATTTCATTTCAATCGGTGTAACGGTGTGGAAAAAATCGTGGGCCAAAAACGATAACATACATCCATACATACATCCGCACGCACTAAATGAAAAAATGGCACTTTTTGGCCTCTCGACGAGACCCCATGTAATTTTTGGCAAATCCGTCACGTGCTAATATTCAACCTAATTGAATACTACAATTTGTGACTTTAATTGAGTCCATGGGTTCCGTAGTCTTTACCTGAGGACCCTTTGAAGCCACGCTTGCCCCGAGAGCGATTACAATACTTTACCCATGCTTTGCATTGGATAAAGTAAAAAGAGCGAATTCACAGAAGAGCTCTGTTTTCTTGGATCAGTTAAAAATTGTATACACGTGAGGATCTGAAGAACAGTTTTGCTGTTTTAATTTTGACTTTATTGTTTTCAATATTGTTTTGTTAATTATTTGCAAAATAAATGTACAAGAATAAAAACTCGTTCTAATTTGTTTGTGGTTTACGTTAATCTAGTAGATATGATGCTACTTTATCTGTAAAAATTGATTTATTAAAACAACGTACCACCGTCAAAACCTGTTTTAATGAGAATTTATAAGTTTAATAAATCACACAAATAATTACAAAAATTCAATTTTGCAATATTCAAAGTCGCCTAACTCTCTCTACATTTAAAAAATGGCACGCCAAAATGTAGAGAATAAAATGCCTGATAGGCTGATGATGAAGGCAATGCCTTCGAAACTATAGTCTCTAGAAATAATTAAAAATTATTTTATTTAAAAAACAGAAGACTCTCTCATTTTATTTTATCTTTAACCTAAAAATAAAATGCCCTTCAAAATGATGTCTCACTCGACCCCCTTTGCCATTTAACATTTTTGGGGGTTGGCTCTGGGGGGAGCAGGGGGGGGGGGTGAAGGGGCCGATCTAATTTATACGTCAAAATTCTTCCCCCTCGATTACAAATTTGATGTGTCTCAGCGATTTTTTAAATAATTTGCCAGTTTAGCGATATTAGGGGTGGGAAGTTTTCAAATTGACACTTTTTACTTTATCCAATGCAAAGCATGGGTAAAGTATTGCAATCGCTCTCGGGGCAAGCGTGGCTTCAAAGGGTCCTCAGGTAAAGACTACGGAACCCATGGACTCAATTAAAGTCACAAATTGTAGTATTCAATTAGGTTGAATATTAGCACGTGACGGTTTTGCCAAAAATTACATGGGGTCTCGTCGAGAGGCCAAAAAGTGCCATTTTTTCATTTAGTGCGTGCGGATGTATGTATGTATGTATGGATGGATGTATGTTATCGTTTTTTTGGCCCACGATTTTTTCCACACCGTTGCACCGATTGAAATGAAATTGAAAACCTAGCATTCTTTGAACAAAATGAAGCGCTGATTAGTTTTTGGTACATATCGACCCACAAACATTAGTACTTTATTTCAGTACTTTTTTAGTTTTTTCTAAATATCTTGAAAATGACTTAACCAATTTTGATGAAATTAAATATCCTAATTAAGTTCCTTGGGGACCACAAAAAAGGATAAATAAAGTTTTTAGTAAAATTATATTTTAAAGTACTTTACTCTAGAGTAAGAGAGTACTTTTTTAATTTTTTAAATTCTTTAAAATTTATTCATTTGAACCTTTTAATATAGCTCATTTAGCCTTGCTTAAATAAGAATGGATAGGCTTCTCTCTGTGAAATGCTAAAAATTTGGGAGGAAATTTTATAAGTAACCATAGCAACTGCGTTGTTTTCTTATCCCTTACCTTTGCAGAAGACATAGAGGAATCGACTTTAAACCAAAAATAGCGATTGATTCTCATCTAATACTTGAGGAATAACCATTCTATATTGGATTTTTGACGTTTCGGTTTTTATTGGTAACCATTGCTGAAGACTTGGAGGAATCGACTTAAAATCAAAAATAACGATCGATTCTCATCTAGTACTTGAGGAATAATCATTCTATATTGGATTTTTGACGTTTCGGTTTTTATTAGTAACCATTGCTGAAGACATAGAGAAATCGATTTTAAACCAAAAATAGCGATTGATTCTCATCTAGTTCTTGAGGAATAATCATTCTATATTGGATTTTTGACGTTTCGGTTTTTATTAGTAACCATTGCTGAAGACATAGAGAAATCGACTTTAAACCAAAAATAGCGATTGATTCTCATCTAGTACTTGAGGAATAATCATTCTATATTGGATTTTTGACGTTTCGGTTTTTATTAGTAACCATTGCTGAAGACATAGAGAAATCGACTTTAAACCAAAAATAGCGATTGATTCTCATCTAGTACTTGAGGAATAATCATTCTATATTGGATTTTTGACGTTTCGGTTTTTATTAGTAACCATTGCTGAAGACATGGAGGAATCGACTTAAAATAAAAAATAGCGATTGATTCTCATCTAATACTTGAGAAATATCCATTCTATATTGGATTTTTGACGTTTCGGTTTTTATTAGTAACCATTCCTGAAGACATAGAGAAATCAACTTTAAACCAAAAATAGCGATTGATTCTCATCTAGTACTTGAGGAATAACCATTCTATATTGGATTTTTGACGTTTCGGTTTTTATTGGTAACCATTGCTGAAGACATAGAGGAATCGACTTAAAATCAAAAATAGCCATCGATTCTCATCTAATACTTGAGGAATAACAATTCTACATTAGGTTTTTGACGTTTCGATTATTATTGGTAACCATTGCTGAAGACATGGAGGAATCGACTTAAAATCAAAAATAACGATCGATTCTTATCTAATACTAGAGGAATAACCTTATTGCATTCCATTTTTGATGTTTTGACTATTAATGGAAACCTCTACTGAAAATGTAGAAGAATCGACTTAAAATCAAAAAGACTAAATTCTTTTATGGCAAACAACTCAAGCTTGAGTTGTTTACCAAAAAAGAATTTAGTCTTTTTGATTTTAAGTCGATTCTTCTACATTTTCAGTAGAGGTTTCCATTAATAGTCAAAACATCAAAAATGGAATGCAATAAGGTTATTCCTCTAGTATTAGATAAGAACCGATCGTTATTTTTGATTTTAAGTCGATTCCTCCATGTCTTCAGCAATGGTTACCAATAATAATCGAAACGTCAAAAACCTAATGTAGAATTGTTATTCCTCAAGTATTAGATGAGAATCGATGGCTATTTTTGATTTTAAGTCGATTCCTCTATGTCTTCAGCAATGGTTACCAATAAAAACCGAAACGTCAAAAATCCAATGTAGAATGGTTATTCCTCGACTCTTAAATGAGAATTATTTTTGAATTAATGTCAATATGAACTACAAATTGCAAGTGATATCTGATTAATAATAAGGGAACAAACATATTAATTTAAATTTAGGGAACGAAGGAAAGTTTATTTTTATTATTACAGACAAAAGGATCAGCCGGGGCTCGAACCCGGGATCTTTGCATATGTACTGCAATGCTTTGTCATAAGAGTTTTAACTCCTATATCCACTAAGCTACTGATCCCTGAACCCAAACTAATACCTTTTGTCTATATGAATTATGGAATTTCTTTTAATCCTCTCCTCGTTCATTTTTCGCAGCCTAGGCCTTGATTCATTAATTAAACATATTAATATTTCAAATGAATTTGGATAAAAGTTTAGCAACGATCCGTTGCAGTTTATTTTTTTATAAATTTTATTGAACCAATTATTTTACATGAATTAATGTATACATTGTATTTTAGCTTCGACTCCGGAGATTACTTCTCCGCCATCGAGTGTCCTTGATCATCTTTTTAGTCCTTGTTTTTAATAAGAGGAAAAAACTAATTAAATAAAAAAACCTCTTTTCCGATAATTATTTCAATTCCATATTATTCCCATGTCTTTCAAATTGACACACTGTATATTAAAATATAAATATATTTAATTTATTTGTTTGAAACTATAGTATTGAAGGTTTGTCCTTCATCATTAGTATTTTTAATTAGAAATAACAGATAAATTATTTCTAATTAATAAGACTGATGATGAAGGTCAAACCTTCAATACTATATTCTCAAACAAATAAATTATATATATATGTAAATTGTATCTCCCGCTTATATAAATTATATTAAATTATCTGAGGTTGGTAGTATTGCATAGTGTCCTCGACTCAACTATGTTCACTCTTAATAGACCACATGTTATGACATTAAATGAGTGTGTATATTGATGAAAGGACTCTTATTCAATTCTACTATACTTTCAGGTAACTATCATTTATAACTTATCTTGTATATTATCTATTGCATTTATAAATAAAACTCTACTATACTTTCAGAATCGTCTAACGTTCAATTTACCCAATCCACACTCTTACAAATTGAATAAGTCGTTTGCAAACATGGACACCCAAAAATTCCACGTACACATAGTGAAAAAAGAAGAAAAATTTTTTGAATTGGCTGGAGTATCAATGGACAAAAAACAGTGGTATATTCTTCCAAGAGAGAACAGAGATATTCAAAACCATCAAGTATTAATGGCAAATAATATTGTTATAAATGCTATTAAAGCAATTAAACCAATAAATGGATTTAGAAAAGTAAGTCTTAAATTAAATAAGGATATAATAGACAATTATTTCGATGAAGGAGAGAATGTATGCTACCAAAATATTCCTTTAGAGGAGTACAATGAAATATCAGAAGAGAAGGATAACCTACAAAAAAAAATTAAAGAACTAGAAACGAGACTGGAAGAAAAATTCTATATTCATGAAAAAATTGAAAAGAACTTCATCTTGGAAAAATTTAATAATAAGAAAAATAATGCAAGTGAATGGATAGAAAAGTATGAAAAGGAATGCTCCAGACATAAAATCATGAAAGAAGAACACAAAATAGAAATTTTGGAACAATTTTTGGAAGACACAGCAAAAATTTGGTATGAATTACATAGCAAGAACAAAAAAAATTCAACATGGATAGAATGGAAAAACTCATTTCTAAACCACTTCTCAAAAAAAGGTTGGTCAACTATTAGAAAAGCATATAATTACAAATACATAGAAGGATCTTTGATAGATTATCTATTGATTAAGGAAAAACTATGTACAGAAATAGAAGATAAGATGACTACAACTTCTAAAATCAATCTAATGGTAATGGGCCTTCCCATCCACATGCAAGAAAAATTAGATATTGAAGAAATAACATCGATCGAAAAACTTATGATAGAAATAAAGAAAATAAATAATTCGACATTCGAAAGAAGAAGATTGGAAGTTACAAAAAAAGAAGACTTCAAGAAATTAACTATACCGAACAAAAAACCATGTGCAATATGTGAAAAATTAGGATATAAAAACCGCTTCCATTCAACCCAAATATGTTGGAACAACACAGCTTCCATAAAGAAAAGCATAAATTTAAATGAGGAAGAAATGGAAAATGAATATTTACAAATATCAGAGGACGAACAAAAAAACGATTGAACCCGGGAAAATCCAATCCACAGCCACTTATCAAAATAAAGGTAATTATAGACAAAAATAAACTTATAAAAGCTATCTACGATAATGGGTCGACGTGCTCATTAATCAACGAGAAGCTAATAAGAACAATTAAAGCAAAATTATATAATAGCAAAAGCTTATTAAAGTCTATAAGTGGAATGGATTTTTATAAAACCCGGGCTACATTAAATCTAAAAATCGGAGAAATAGAAGATGAACTAGAATTTATAGTAATAAAAAATGACAAATTTAATTATGATATGTTACTAGGTCTTGATGCTATAAAAAAATTCAAATTAATTCAAGATGAAAACCTGAAAATAAAACAAAGAAAAATTGATAAAATAATAGAAATAAAAGATGATAATAACATTCAAAAAAAAAAAATAATCGAATCTCAAGAAGAAACGGAAACAAACACACATATTATGGAAAACAAAGAAATAAATATCGATCATTTAAATAAAGAAAGACAAGAAGAACTAAAGAACATGATCAACGAATATCAATCATGTTTTGCAAAAAACAAATTCGATGTCGGCAAGATTAAGGATTTTGAAGCACAAGTCAAACTTAAAGAAGATAAGTACATAGCAAAAAAACCTTATAAGTGTTCACCAAGAGACCAAGAAGAAATAGAATATCAAGTTACTGAGTTACTGAAGAATAAATTAATTGAAGAATCTGATTCCCCATATGCGTCCCCAGTTACACTAGCTTACAAGAGAGAAGAAGGAAAAAAACAAGGTTATGTGTTGATTATTCTGAATTGAACCGAATCGTAATCCCAGATGCACAACCATTTCCAAAGATTGATGATATAATTATGGAAGTAAACAGATGTAAATGGTACACATCAATAGATATGAACTCAGCATTTTGGTCCATACCTATAAGAGAAAAAGATCAAAAGAAGACAGCATTTGTGACCCAGAAAGGACATTGGCAATGGAGAGTGTTACCATTTGGATATAAAAACAGTAGTGCGATCTTCCAAAGAGTTTTGGCAAATACTATAAGAAGAAACAATATGGAAAAATTTTGTGTAAATTACATAGATGACATCCTAATATTCTCAGAAACGTTTGAAGAACATATGAAACATCTAAAACTATTATTTGAAGTTATAAAAAAACAAGGATATAAAATAAAAATGGAAAAATGCGAATTTGCAAAACATTCAATAAAATACCTTGGACATATTATAGAAAACGGAAAAATATACCCTATTAAGGACAACTTACAATCCATCAAAGATTTAGAAAGACCCAAGAATAAAAGAATGGTACGTAAACTAATTGGAAAGATAAATTTTTACAGAAAATTTATTGACCATTGTACACAAAGATTGAGCCCACTTTACAATCTATTAAAAAAAGACTCCAAATTCAAATGGACAGAAGAATGCGAAAAATGTTTTCTGGAAACAAAGCAATATCTAATAACACCACCGGTTCTGGCTATATTTGACAATAAAAAGGATATAGTATTAGAGGTGGATGCAAGCAGATTAGGAGTAGGAGCAGTGCTGAAGCAAGTCCAAGAAGATGGAAGCTTACATCCAGTGGGCTATTTCTCAAAAAAATTGACACCGGGTCAAATGAAGAAAGAAGTGATGTTTATAGAATGTTTAGCCATGAAAGAGGCAATCATATATTGGCAATACCTACTTATAGGAAAATCATTTACTGTCATTACCGATCATAAGCCGCTGGTAAACTTAAAAACAAAAGCAAGAACGGATGAAGCAATAGGTGATCTAATGCTTTATTTATCGCAATATAATTTTAAAGTGGTGTATAGAGAAGGTAAGGATAATGTAGAAGCAGATTTTCTTTCAAGAAACCCAATATTAGAAACTAACGAAAATAATGAAGATTGTATTCAAATAGTGAATATGATCGAAATAGATGAAATAATCAATGATCAAAATAGAATAAAAGAAGAAATTAAGAATACAAAAGGAACAATGAATAATGGAAACATAAAATTTAAAATCATGAAAAATAAGAGAAGAATATACATCTCTAAAGAATTTGGTATAAATCTGATAGATAAAATACATAAATCCTATGGACATACAGGTTACAAACAAATAGCAAATAAGATAAGACCTTTTTATTATTTTAAGAAGATGGATGGCATCATTAAGGATTACTGCAAAAAATGTGAAATATGTATAAAAAACAAATCCAGAAGTTGTAAACCTTTGGGTGAATTATCAAGATTGGGACCAGCAAAATATCCATATCATATAATGTCTATGGACACAATCGGAGGATTTAAAGGATATAATTCCACAAAAAAATACATGCATCTATTAATAGACCATTTTAGTAGATATGCGTGGATAATGACATCGAAAAGTCAAGTCCCAGAAGATTTTATAAAATTAATTAATTTAGTAACAAAGGAAAACAAAATTGAAACACTATTGGTAGATCAATATAGCTCATTAAAATCAAAAAAATTCAAAGAATACATGAAAGAAAAGAAAATTAATTTAATCTTCACGGCCGTAGATAGTCCCCAATCAAATGGAATGAACGAAAGACTGAATCAAACAATAGTTAATCGGATCAGATGTAAAATAAATGAAAATAATAACAAGAGACCATGGACAAAAATTGCTGAGATATGCATCGAGGAATACAATAAGTCAATTCATAGCTCAACAAAATTTTCACCAGCAGAATTATTAATAGGAGAAACATCGGAAATAATTCCAAAAGAAATACAAAAAGAAAAACAAGACCTTGAGGAAATCAGAAAAGAAGCTTTCAAAAATTCAGAAATCAGTCACCAAAGAAACAAATTAAGAATTGATAAGAAGAGAAGAACATACAAATTAGAAAAGGGTGATTTAGTTTATGTCTCCAATGGAAATAAATTAAATAGAAATAAATTAGACGAAATCAGAAGAGGACCATATGAAATAAAAGAGAAAATTTCTGATACGATTTATGAAATTAACAGCAAGAAAAGAGGGAAGGAAGCAAATCGATTCCATATATCAAAACTAATTCCTTACTCTTTTTCCTAGGAAAAAGACTCCCGAACGAAGGGAGGTGTAAATTGTATCTCCCGCTTATATAAATTATATTAAATTATCTGAGGTTGGTAGTATTGCATAGTGTCCTCGACTCAACTATGTCCACTCTTAATAGACCACATGTTATGACATTAAATGAGTGTGTATATTGATGAAAGGACTCTTATTCAATTCTACTATACTTTCAGGTAACTATCATTTATAACTTATCTTGTATATTATCTATTGCATTTATAAATAAAACTCTACTATACTTTCAGAATCGTCTAACGTTCAATTTACCCAATCCACACTCTTACATATATATATATACAAATAATATACATACATATTTATATTTTGATATAATATATATTTATAGTTGCATCAAGTAGAGGACAACCTCATTGATTTCCCTTTATTAATCAACAACGAAAGCTACTTTTGCCGTTTTCAGACTAAAGAAGAACCTTTAGTGAAGCAGTTACCAAACTCTCGCTGTTTTCACATCTTAGATAGTTTTTTGTACTACCCTACCTCGTCCTTTTGTTTTGACGAGATCAACTTTTCTAATTTGGGTGTCGGCTACTCTAGGAGTAGCCATGATCATCTTAAAGCAATCGTGAGAAGGGGATGTAATTTTAAGCCTGATAACACGTTTTTTAAGTAATCTTTCGTATTCCTCTTTTTTTGCTTTCTATTCCAAGGGGAATAATTAGTATTGATTTTATGATTACAAAGATTAGATAGATAAAATAAAAATATTAGGTCTAGTGATGAAATGAACCAGCCGACTATACAAATTCTTGTTCGTGTAACAAATCAATATACAAGAGTGGGTTAATCTCGGCGTTGCTCATTAGCAGGCTTGAGTTAATCTTCACACAGTGTGCGGTGAGTAAAGTTAGATTAGATTGACTAGGACAACATTATACTCGCAAACCGTTAATTCCATTCACTTTAATCTAGCAATTTAATCATAATTCTATAGTCAAATATTTTATTTTATTTTTATTTCGTTAGTTACATACTTATTTAGTATTCAAAAATTTGAAATTACATTTTCATTGGAAATAAATATTTTTGAGGTACTCTGAATTGAATAGAACTATTTTAAGTCATCTATTGATGATGATTTTTAAGGTAGTTGATGCTAGAGTATATAGTACAGACAATAAGGATTCATAATTCATAAGCCCAAAAGTTTTTGCTGTTTATGTACGACTTCTAGCCAATCCCATGCTCGTTTGAAAAATCTGGCAACACTGTCCGAGCTTGTATATATTTTATCATAGAAATTTCAGATAAAGTACATTATAAAGGGAGATTTATAAAACAAAAGTTCTTAATAAGCGATTGAAAGCTGTTGCGACAATGGCTGAAGCGAAAAAACGTCAAAAAAATTACTAAAGTTAACCCACTTTTTAGGTTAAATAAATGCTTTGTTGCCAGCTTGTTTTTAGTGTAAATTTTTCATTATACATTTTTCATTATTTATTCATTGTTATCTCAGAAACTGTGTTGTAACTATGAATTAAAATTTTCTTAAAAAATGTATTAGTTATTGTTTAATGTTGGTTTAGTTTTTTATAACAATGGTAAGAAGAGTTTCTTAAATATAATTCAATATGTATGTAAACTTTCCGATATCCCGTATAATGCAATGTATAAGAGTCTGAAAAACTCTATCTTTTAAAATATAATATCTCCGGAACTATATTGTTCATAAATTTTTTACCACCAATCGATGCAGTAGTATTTAAATAATAATCTATCTAAATTTCAAAAATATCCTAAGAAAACCCATATGGTGAAACAACTACTTTAAAATAGACAGGCTAATAATAAAATTCTAACCTATCATTAGAAAAGTTTCAAAAGAAGTCACATAGATAGTTACTAATTTTCCCATCCTTCCTTTTAAACATTTGAAATCGGCTCTATAATTATAGATTAGAACGTTCTGCATTCTGATGGGAAAAATTATATTAAAAATGTCCAATCAGTGTGATTTCAGAATAAATTTTTCTACTGTTTATCAACTATAACACAGTAGATTTAATTTGTAATATTATTGACTTTTTAGAATGCTATAATCGTAAAATAAATACAATCATTTAGAAAAATAATAGAAAAACATTTAATAAAAATTCAAAATCGTTTCGGGAACAATTCTCCATTTATCAACATAATATTTGAAAAATATGAAAATAGTTGTTTTATAGAATAATGTATAATTAAAGTTTTGAGCATCTTTTTTTGAAAATAGTTGGTAGTATTTTCAAAAAATCAGCTCGGGTTCAGATTAACCAAGATGTATTTTAAAAGAGAAAGAATTCAATCAATCTTTTTCGGACAAATTCTAAGATATTAGTAGAAATATTATTAAATTGCGATATCAGAGGGGATTCATCCCCCAGGAGTCGAACCTGAGAACTAACACGGTATCCGGGCAGTCAGCTCACACTTTTTAGAAAAAAGAAATCCCCATTTCATACTTGTACACCTGGTATATGTTTATTTACATCAAGCAGATTACAATCTCATTGATTTCTCTTTCCGGATCAACAACTATGCTATTCTCGGAAAAACGAAATCTTGTTTTGTTATAAAGAGTGGCAAGAGAAAGTCGTGAGGTATGTAGGTTATTTTTCTTAAACTCCCATCCAAATCCTGTTTTTTTTTCCTTCGTCTCCCTTGGACAAGTAATATAAATTTTCCGAAGCGTTGCTCATGAATTGTGCATTCTATGTAAGTCTGTTCGTATGTGTTTGTTGGGCGTTTGTTTTTTCATCCCTTGAGCATGGGAGAGAATCTCCACCCCAACCCCCGCCTAGAAAAACGAAAATAAAAGAAAAAAGCACCCAGTCCGAAAGAAACCTCCTAACCCTTGCTTTCTAAACCATTGGTTCTTTTTCACTTTAACACACGTAGACAACACACAGGCAAACAACAAACATGGACAACAACAAAATATGATTTTCTCTCTCAAGCGAAGAAATCGTGTCATAGGATTTCCAATATATATAGATATAATATGAGAGTGTTTATATATACTATATATATAATTCAAGAAATGGAATATCTTGATACTTAATCTATATGGAAAGGAAAGAATAGAGTAAAAAAATATAAAGAATATAAACAGGGTGTGGCAAAATAACGTTTACAAATTTAAAAAAAAAAAGTGAAAAAAGTTCGAGGAAAAAGAGAAAATATTTTTCAAAACTTGGTACCTTCATCGGTTAGAGCTATTACAAATAATAATAATAATAATAATAATAAGTTGTAGGGAAATAAGGACAATAGCTTAGCAAATATTTTTTATTCTATGCCAACGTTTCGTCAACTTTGTTGACTTCCTCAGGGCTCAAACAAATTAATTTCTTTGCATATTTGTCATTTTACAAATATTCATCCTTAGCAAACACAATTAGGCCAGTCATTGAACAGATTGAAAATATTTCATTTTAAATCTAAAAATATCTTTCTTTGTTCCAAAGTAAATAGGAAATATTTTCAATCTGTTCACAATGACTGCCCTATATGTGTTTGCTAAGAATGAATATTTATAAAAGGACAAATATGAAAAGAAGTTAATTTGTTTGAACCCTGAGGAAGTCAGCAAAGTTGACGAAACGTTGGCATAAAATAAAAAATACTTGCATAAGCTATTGTCCTTATTTCCCTACAACAACTTATTAATTTAATCGATGGACATAAATAATCAAAATAATAATAATAATAACCATATAAAATTTATTTCTTTATTTGATAATTTCTCAATTTCTTAATTGGTTATAATATATAATTTTTTGTAATAAGCTATTATCGAGTTTTAAGATAAATGATTTTGATTGATTTATTGAATTTTTAAGTAGAGTAGGTTGGCCAAAATGGGCTATAGTTCTCGAAGACCATTAAAATAAATAAATGAATAAAGTAGAGTGGAATAAATAAAATAAGTGAGATAGGTTAAGGGGAATTCCAATAAATTTCTGAATCCATTTTCGCTCTTAAGTTATCGTGGGTATCTGAATCCAGATACACAGACAGAAAGAAATCATGGTTGAAAATGATTTTCCTCTACGTTCCAGACATTTTTCAACACGATGAGGAAAAAATGAAAATTTTTGAGTTAATTCAATACTAGTGTGAACCGAGTAACACATAACCATGCCATATAATTAGTTTTTTTAAAAAAAAGAAGATGGAGTGTTTCGAATTAGAATAAATTCAAAATTCGAAGAGCATTGGAAGAATGACCTTTCCAAATTGAATATAAGAGTTCAAGTAGCCGATAGAAATATATTTTAAATATTATAAGTTGAAAACCATCCCTGTGAAAAATTTCCCCTAAAAAATTTCAATGAAAAGGATACTCTCCTTAGTAATCGCCGCCTCTTTGAAACCAGTATGGCGCTTGAAGAAGAATTCGATTTAAAATGTTAAAATGAAAAATGTAAGAATAATGAAAAGTTAATGTAACACAACCCTGTTATTGAGCCTAAGGCTGAAAATGCAGTAAGAAATAAATAAATAAAAAAAAAAAATAGATTTTAAATTATTAATAAATTCACAAGAGTTGTCATCTATTGCAGCGATCGACAACAGTCGTCCGTGGCATAATTTTAATGGTCCGCATAGAGATTCAGATACTATTTAAATTCACTGGGCTCATTTAATAAAATTTCTTTAGTAAAAAATTAAATTTTATTTGAACTGTATTATGTATTATATGCAAAATAGAACAAGAACATTATATTGGGAATTGATTTGTTACAAATTACTCTTGTGACTTGCAAAATGTCTACCTCAAAAGGGTTTAATTAAACCCCTACTCGGTCAGTGGCATAGAAAAAGTAACAGTCAAATAAATGTAATTAAAATGATTAATATAATAAATAAATATATATGTAGGTATATCATACTCATTGGTCGTAAATAAATCGTACCTTTAAACATTATTTTAGTGGTCCGCGAAATTTTAAATTGCGAATTTAGTGGCCCGCAATATCTAAAACAGGGGTGTCCAACCTTTTGGCTTATTCGGGGAACATTTGAAGAAAAAAATTTATCGGGCCGCAGATAAAAAATACTAATACTATTAATATTTGTTAATCGAAAAAGATAGTTAATACTGTAGAATAATTATATCCATCATAGCAAAGAATATACTATGAAATATGAGGTTTTTTTGATATTTGGAATCATTCAATTATCCAAAAGATTTTAAAAATTGTATTTAAATGTTTACCTTGTCTATCATGAAGGTTTAAACAATTCTCCACAAGGCAGTTTTCAACAGAAATGCACAAAACGCGACACAGAGTAAAAACAACGATTACGCACTTGTCCCGCTGGCTGATCGACTCCAAATGAAATAAATACATTTCAATGCAAAAAAACAAAGCAAAGGAAAAGAATCCCGTTTTTTTGATTAGATATCAGAAAGGAAAATAATCCCAGATAAAATAAAAATAAAAATGTATTGAAGAAATGGCCAATTGGTTTGAGATTGTTTTAAAAAAGCTATTCATTGCTTCAGTCAGGTGATTTTCACTTAACTTTTCGAAATTAATTAAAAATAAAAATTTTAGAGGAATAAACCTTTAAATAAATATTTAGTAAATAAAATAACAAATAATAATCTAATTATAATAAATTCCATCACAAATTTACAAAATCTAATAAAGTTCTACAGGTCTTATGAAAACCTATTACAGGTTAAAATAAGCTGACGTGTTCTGATGTGATTTTTATCCTTCTGGTGTCCCACTGATTATGTATACAAAATTTGGTTGAGTTTGGTAAATGGCCAAGATTTTCATTTTTTGGCCCTACCCCCATTTTGAGCGGTTAGTTTTGGTATTTTTAGATTTCTGGGGTCCCACTGATTATGTATACAAAATTTAGTTGAGTTTGCTCAAACGACCTAGATTTTTTCATTTTTAACCCCCCCCCCCCTCCAACCACTTTAATTTTGGGTCGATATGCACCAAAATCTAATCAGCTCTTAATCTCAATGGACCAAAACTATGTGTGAAATTTGGTTTCGATATTCACTCTAGTTTTTGAGTTAGCTCGTCCACAAAAATTTGGTAACGCACAATCTAACGGATAGACTAACAGACAACCAGACTAACTAACAGACATTTTGACAAAACAATTATTATCTCGAAAAATATAATTTTTTCCATGTTCACTTATTAGAGCTTTTTTGTAGACAGAAATACCATGGTTTAGCTCAATTTTTTTAATCAAAATAGATTCAGCCGTTTTTGAGATATTTCGAAAAAAAGAAGGAAAAAAAACACTTTTTTCATGCACGATTACAATACTTGATCATACCCTGTATGGTAAACTAATATCTATCGGGTGTTTTTTTTGGAGGTATAGAGCTTCGAATTGAAATGAAACACAGGAAAATCGTTTTGATGTCCATCAATTTGGCTTTATTGGAAGGATAATTTTATGCCATTAATGTTTAAATATGATTTCGGGCATGTGGCCGCCGCGGCTGGCTCGAATAAATCCAATTCTACAGGTCCAATTTTCAACCACTTTTTCGAGCATATGGGGCCGTATGTTGGCAATAACGCCACGAATGTTGGCTACGTCAACAAGCAAAATTGCCGCATTTGGAGTGAAGAGAATCCACATGAGACCCTTGAGACGCCATTACATCCACAAAAACTGACTGTTTGGTGTGCTCTATGGGCTGGTGGAGTCATTGGGCCATACTTCTTCCGAAATAATGCTGGAGAGTCAGTTACCGTTAATGGAGACCGGTATAGAGCCATGATAACCGACTATTTTGTTCCCGAATTGGATGGCATGAATGTGGATGAGTTGTGGTTCCAACAAGACGGCGCTACATGCCACACAGCGCACGTCACATTCGATGAGCGCATAATTTCGCGGAATGGACCTGTCAATTGGCCACCAAGATCGTGTGATTTGACACCATTGGATTATTTTCTTTGGGGATATGTGAAGTCGCTCGTCTACGCCAACAAACCAGAAACGTTAGGGGACTTGGAAGCCAACATTCGTGGCGTTATTGCCAACATACGGCCCCATATGCTCGAAAAAGTGGTTGAAAATTGGACCTGTAGAATTGGATTTATTCGAGCCAGCCGCGGCGGCCACATGCCCGAAATCATATTTAAACATTAATGGCATGGAATTATCCTTCCAATAAAGCCAAATTGATGGACATTAAAACGATTTTCTTGTGTTTTATTTCAATTCGAAGTTCTATACCTCTAAAAAAAACACCCGATACTACCCAACCACACAATCACTAACAGACATTCTGATTAAATAATTAATATCTTTAAAAATATAAATGTTCAATATAGGTTTTATTGTAGAAGTTTTTATTACTGAAATAATAAATATTTTAGAAAATTTCAATGCGAGATGAAGATTGTTGGTATTTAAAAATAAGAACTTGATAATTTTTTTACCTCTTAGAGCCAGTTGTATATCGGTTGGTAAACTCTTTTTAAATGTTGACAAAGGGTAAAAGGCTGGGGTGGCCAATCAGATGACAGTGCCATCTGATTGGCAGACACTTTCATCTGATTGTCCATCCCAGCCTTTTACCCTTTGTCAACATTTAAAAAGAGTGTCAACCGATATACAACTGGCCCTAAGTGAGCTTTTTAATTTTACATTTCGGAAATTTTTATTTTTGGAAAATAGTTTCAAAACAAAAAGTTATTTCATGAATATTAATGAAACCTGTAATATTTGTTTCTGGGTAGAAAATTATTATAAAATTTTAATTAGAGACACTATTAAATTTTTCTTCAGATCAGTATCTAATTGTATTTGTTTGTATATATTCAATCACAAAATATGTAGGTAAAAAATTTATATTTTCTTATTAAATTGAAGGGTTGTTTTTGTCAAAAATAATTTTTTGACAAAAAAAAACCCTTCAATTTAATAAGAAAATTTAAATCAAGTCACTTAAGTTCTGGAAGAATTTTTAAAAAATTTATATCTAATGAAAATGGAGTCGAAAATAGACCAAAATGGTGATTTTTTCCTAATATCTTGAAATCTAGTTCCAGATTCAAAATTTAAAATTATCAATTTTATTTTTCGAAAACTTTTCAGTTGATTTTCAGATTTTTTATTTTAGAGAAAAAAATAATCAGATACAATTTCTAGTAAGTACATATAATGTTTTAAAGCCGTTTATGATTTTATGTCGGGCCGCATGCGGCCCGCGGGCCACGAGTTGGACAGTCCTGATCTAAAAGGTGCCAACGGCTGCTCTATTGGATCTGAGTTGGAATGAGATGATATGATTATTTTTAATTATATGTCAGAAGGGTTGTTTTTACCGCCTTATAATTTCTATTGGCAAATTGAACTTGTAAATAATCAATTGGATGTTGATGAAAGCAGTCCACGGTGGTTGTAAAAAATAAGACTATAGAGGTTTTATTATTAAACCGACGTTTCGGAGATTTATTCTCTCCTTCTTCAGGGTAACAAAAAGTCAATGAAAGTAGTTCAAAACATAATTACTTTCTGTCTCCTTTGACAATGCCAAAAAAACATTATAAAATTTTTTCGTCTCGAATAGAAATAAAGTAAAAAGCAATTGATGATCAATATGTTAATGAGATATAAATAATAAATTAAATAATAAATATACCGATTGAATTATTGAGTTCGAGTTATTTTGCAGCACCCTGTAAGGTATAAAGAAGGCAAAAGAGAGAGTTAAAAAAAGTAAAGAAAATAAATATTTTTTGGATTCTAACTCACTTATACGGTTGGATATCAAACAATAAAGATTTTATGATAGTTTTTCTTGGGAGTTATTTTGTTGGATGGGTGGGCCCAGGCTGGGTGATATTTTTCAGACAATTGAACATCAATGTGTAATTTTATCCTTTTGAACATTGCTTATTTATAGATAGCTAGCTATAGAGAGGGAAGGACCGAGGGACCTGAGTCAATGCATAAAGAAAAGAAGCGGAGGACAATAAAGATCCGCCGTAATAGATTCTCTATTAGCTAGAGAGAGTAGAGATAAATAATTTTATAATCAAAATAACAATAATAAAATAAGAGGAATTTCGATCTTTTTTTAAGGAGAAATAGGATACTAAAGAAACAATAAAAAAATATATGACATTTTTTTTTAATATTCAAATCTACCTATTTTCACGGGAATAAATTTCGGGTCAGATTAATTGTCTTCACATGATCTGAAGTAGCGGTTTCTAATCTTTAAAGTTTAGGAAAGCGGTGTTGGTTTATAGTGAAACATATTAAACAAAGGAATTATTATTCAACGGGCCATAGTGGTGTTTCACAAAGAGGAAATAAAATTAAAAAATTAAAAAATCTTTTAAATCATTTTGGAGATTTTTTATTTATCTCTATACATATTTCGGGCTATGAACCCTTCATCAGTGTTCTGTTTAACCTCCCTGATGAAGGGTTCATAGCTAGAAATATGTATAGAGATAAATAAAAAATCTCCAAAATAATTTAAAAGATTTTTTAATTTTTTAATTTTATTTCCTCTTGTGAAACACCACTATAACCCGTTAAATAATAATTCCTTTGTTTCTAATCTTGACTAAAGTTCATAATAGAATGAGAGAATTGATTAAGGATTGGGATTGGAAAATGGAATTGGAATAATTATCGGAAAAGAGGTTTTTTTATTTAATTAGTTTTTTCCTCTTAAAAACAAGGACTAAAAAGATGATCAAGGACAGTCGATGGTGGAGAAGTAATCTCCGAAGTCGAAGCTCAAATTCAATGTATACATTAATTCATGTAAAATAATAGGTTCAATAAAATAAAAAACATAATTAATTAATAGAATGAGAATTGTTTAATTTTCACTTAATGTACTTTTCACAGGTTCAGTTCTAGATCTCGGTTGGATTAGATAAAAAAGGTTACTATGAGGTGGTTTTTAGGTGGTTAGTTTTTTCATCTGACCTCACATTCTTTATTTGTTACTTTTAACCCAATCCTTATATAAATGTATGCCACTAAAAATTAAATATTTATTACCTACAAACAAAAATATCGATCTATTCTTTATGATTTCGGTAAAGGTATCAGAGAGTCGCCCCATTTATATTTTCTATGATTAAAAATATCGTTTTGATATTCACACTAGTTTTTGAGCTAGTGCGTCCACAAAAATTTGGTAACGCACAGACTAACGTACTAACAGATATTTTGACAAAACATTTAATATCTGGAAAAATATTTTTTCGATGTTCACTTATTAGTGTATTTTTGTAGACCGAAATGCCATGGTTTCGGTTAATTTTTTTAATCAAATTAGTTTCAGCCGTTTTCGAGATATTTCGAAAAAACGAAGAAAAAAAAAGAAATTATAAACAAGCTCAATAATGCCAAATAATTATTTTCAAAAATTTTTTTATAAATTATAGCGGAGTTAGATTATTTCATTTGTGAACTTTTAGAGATGAGCGAGGCATATCGTCTTATTTTTAACCGACTTCAAAAAAGGAGGAGGTTCTCTATTCGACTGAATTTTTTTTTTTGTGTCTATGTTACCTCATATCTCCGCGATTTGTGAACCGATTTTGAAAAAAATTTGCATTGGGTCTAGCTTCCGATTGGTCCCGTTTTTTTTCATTTGTATTAGACCTTTTTTGTTAGGTTTGTTCAGGCCTAACTTCTTTGTTTATGAACCGATATTTATGAAAAATAAAAAAAATAAGTAATAAAAAATTTAGGAGTATAATATATAGAACATAAAATCAGAAGAGAAGGTAAGGGGTGCAGTATACAAAACTCACATTGTACACATTTTTGGTGATATTGAGAACATCGAGGGTGAAACCGCGACCTAAAACCGTGTACACCTACTTCCACTTTTTCATTTCCAAGTAGAAGACAATAGAATACAATAAATTATCTAATGAATTCAAAAATAATTTCTAATAATTCCGCAAAGACGGTGTACAGCTAATTCCCAATCGCGGTTCACCTCTCAGAGAATATTCATAGCTCTGCATTACGGATTGACAATGCACAACTATATAATACGTTTATTTTGTCTAAAAGTCCCACTTTTAAGTTGTAAAAGTCTAATTAAAAGGATTTTCGTTACAAAATTACTCGACATCCGAGCTAATAATTAGAGGCAACATCACGGTATTACTTTTTGACCAATCTGCCTGCATCCCCCACTCAATTATGGGAGTTTATGCCATATTGACAACGTTCCATATAGGAAATACAATAAATTTTTTTTAAAACCAATTATAACGCTCGTTGAAAATCATCTTTACACACTTTAATAATAGGGAGCTAACTGAAGAGTATATCATGTCTTGATTTTATATATATTTTTATTATTAAAATCAGAAGCGAAATGTTTTTGAGAAAATTGGAAAAATGTATCTGGATTTAACAACCTTGGCGATGGAGATTTCTTAAGTTTTAATTTAAGCTTTTTAATTCAAGCATATAAAAAATCTCAACGTCCAATTTTTTCATGAAAACAAAATTTTAATTATTATTTAAAGAAACTTTTGTAACTCTTTATTGCATTGTAATAAAAATAAAAAAAAGAAATAGGAAATACATATTTCTCACAATGTAAGATATTCAATAATATAATTAATATTTATCAGTTTTATCAAAAAATAAGCTGACGTGTTCTGATGTGGCCATCCACTTGACTATACCATACAACCTGTCCTCTCACTTATATTTAATATTTAATAAAATTATTTTATAATCATGTAGGAGGTTAGTTTGCATTTTAGATTACTGTGTGGTGTGTGCCCACTGATTATGTATACAAAATTTGGTTGAGTATGTTACAAGAGCCTATATTTTCATTTTTTGACCTTACACCCCCCTCCCCCCAGCAATTTTGGGCGGTTAGTTTTTGCATTTTTAGACTTCTGGGGTCCCACTGATTATGTATACAAAATTTGGTTGAGTTTGCTCAAATAGTCTAGATTTTTAATTTTTAACCCCCCCCCCCCACCACCTCCCTTAATTTTGGGTCGATATGCACCAAAATCTAATCAGCTCTTAATCTCAATGGACCAAAACTACGTGTTAAATTTGGTTTCGATCTTCACACTAGTTTTTGAGCTAGGTCGTCCACAAAATTTGGTAACGCACAGACTAACTAACAGACATTTTGACAAAACAATTATTATCTCAAAAAATATAATTTTTTCGATGTTCACTTATTAGAGGCTTTTTTGTAGAGCGAAATGCCATGGTTTAGCTCAATTTTTTTAATCAAAATAGTTTCAGCCGTTTTTGAGATATTTCGAAAAAAAGAAGGAAAAAAACACTTTTTCATGCACGATTACAATACTTGACCATACCCTGTATGGTAAAGTAAAAAATGTAGGATTACAGGAACAAGGCCATAAGAAAGAAAAAGATCTCGAAAGACGAAAAATTTGATTTACAAGAACAAAAAAGACCATTGACAAAATTATTCGACAATATAAATATTATGTAAATAATAATAATAATATTAATAAATACCATGTATAAAATAGATTGTGAGAATCATAATAAGACAAAAAGAAGAAAGAATTAAAAACAAACAAAATGAAAATCTGACTAACACTAAACACTAAACAAAAATCCTTGCCTCAGCTTCAACAATACAAATTTGAATAATGATTATTTCAAATTTAAAAATTCAAAAGTAAGGAAAATATTTTCAAAAAAAAAATCGAAGGAAAATTAGTAAAAGTGTTAGATTCTCATTCAAAATGGAAAGAATGTATTTTAATTGAACGTACTATTTTCTCAACTTAATTATTATTGGTGAATTTAACTTGGCTGAACACAAGATTTCCCTATTTTTTCGAACTTGGCCTGTTTTTTCACAGAATGTTATGGGTGGGATTTTCCCTTCTTTTTGTAAGCTAATATGTAGCTTTTATTTTTATTTATTATTTTTTTTTTGTGAGGGGGTTAAATAATTTAACCTAAAAATTTCACCCCTTCATTTTAGAGGTTAAGGGTAGTAAAGTTTTCATGATTAATTTTTCCCTTTATTAATTCCCTAAACCCTACAAAATTGCCAAATTTTAGCAAACAAGGGTCATTACATATTTACAAATGAAGATTTACCCCACCCCTTCACTTTAGGGGTTGAAAGAGAGGTCTAGGTTTTTCGATTTTTCCTTTATTAGTACCCAAAACTCTACTATTATCACAAATTTTAGCATCCTAGAGTCATTTCATATATATTAGATGAAAATGTATCCTAATACAATCTTCATCCCTTCATTTTAGGGGTTGAAAGATAGAAAGTTTGGATTTTTGGCATTTTTCCTTTGTTTGTGTCCCAACGTGACCCAAAAAATCTAAGTTAAGTCTCAGTTCTTTGCTAAGAACGAGTAAATACGTACATTTTCCACAGCAGAACGATATTATCATAAGATTTTCGGTTTTCGCATTACTAAAGGTATCGGAATCAAGACATAGAAAGATAAATTATATTTTAAAATTATTCTATTAACAATTCAGATATTTCTAAGCAAAAAAATCAAATTAAAATTTTTTAAGCGGACATTGTTCACCATCAGGCAGGAGTACCGAGTAAAATGCTACCTCTGAATGTCTTAATTTTATTTATACTAAAAAGTAATTCATTACTTTTGCATTATATATATATATATATATATATATATATATAATTTTCATAAAAATGAGAGAAAATCATTTTTAATATTTCCTTTGAAATTTTTGTTAATTAAAAAAGTTTATTAGTTCCATTATCTTGGATTTAATTTAGGAGAGAGAAATAAAAAAAAAAGAAGACCAAACATGTGGAACTGTCTGTGCCTGAAAGGGGGGACCCAACGGGTGGGTTGGCGTTGCAGCAATTCATTCTATCCATCTAGAAATTAAAAAACTTCGCTTGCTGTTTAGGCAGGTGGCGGAAGAAACAGAAAAAAGTCCCGAAAATATAAAAAAACAACAACTAAAAGTAATAAAAAAAAAAAAAAATTTATATAAATTCCCAGTAAACAATATTTAATCTTAAGGATTTCACACAAGTTGTTGATCTTTAAAATATATAGATATAAAATGTTTTAGTCTGCAGATGAAATGAACAAAAAAAATTTGAAAAGTACTGTTTAAGACGTTATTGAAAGTAGATTGTCTAAGTTTTATGTTTTAAAAGAAAGAAAAAAAAACAGAAAAAAATTAATACTTTTTTAAGAGTCGGTTAAAACTTGTTGATTTGATAATTTTTTATCTGCAAAGCTAGAAAAATCAAAACTGGCATAAAAGTTCAGCTTAGTGATTTATAGTAGTGATGTGTCGAATTTCAGTTTATTGGCTAGTAGTACTAGTTCAAAGCCTTTCCATATTACGATTCAATATGTTGTTTTTTTGTTTGATTTTTTGAGTTATATGTCCCAATATGATATAAGGCTCACAAACTAATAAGAGTATCACAATGTATTACTTATATATATTGCAATTAAGAGCTGGTTAAATTTTGGTTGAAATTGGACAAAAATAGAGAGAAAAGAAAGTTCTTAAAAAATTAAAATAAATTAAATTAAAATAGGATTGAGTTCAATTTATAATGTTTATCAATATGAACGAATGAGGGCGAATTGGTGTACTAGTAAACAAATATACACATAATATGTGGGCCACTAGAAAGCTAGAAATGCAAAAACTGGGTGCGGGGTGGGGTGGATGTGGGAGGTGCAGGAGGTGGGGTGCAGTTGTGGGGGATCCGGGGTGGGGCGGAGTGGGAGTCGCGGAGTGGGAGTCGCGGAGGCGAGGTGCGTAGTTTCGGGGGGGGGGGGTCCAGGGGGCGTGTATTATATATATTTGTATTTTTTTATTTGGTTACCGTGCATCGCTCGGTGGCTCCAGGTACTAATTAATTAAAAGATGAATAGCAGGGAATTGGACAATAAATAAAAAACAGAGTTTTTATTAATTGGGCCAGACGTTTCGTCGATTTATTTCGACTTCCTCAGTGGCTAGAATTTTTTTGAAATTTATTTATAATCCACTGAGGAAGTCGAAATAAATTGACGAAACGTGTGGCCCATTTAATAAAAACTCTGTTTTTTATTTATTGTGCAATTTCCTGCTATTCCTGTTTTAATTAATACTTATTATGGATGCGAGTGATATACCGTTAAAATTTATATTTTTGTTTTATCTTTCAATTTCATGTTCAAATATAATTACAAAAACATTAAACAATTTTTGATATATAAAAATGAAGGCAAGACTTATTGATTATTATCAGAGGGCTTTTAACACTTGACTTAATTTCATTGAAGTTGTTGTAATTTAAACTACCTCCGTATTTATCTCGGCGGTAAATAAATTAAACATCCGAAATCCCTTAATTATAAAACCATTAAGAAATAAATTTATCATTTTAATATAAAAGTATAATATAATACAGAAGATGAATAGATAAGAATGTCTGTCATGCAATAGATGAAAAATGGAACCGGGGAAAGAAAATGAATTAATATAATAATGTAAGAGAAGCCAATTTTAGTAAATCTAGCACAAAAACCAGAGAGATCGCCAATCTAAACTGATCTAAAGTCTGAAATTAATAGCACTAATCGACATTACTTAATATAGAAAACTGCGGATAAATCTATCAGCAACAATAGGAGGAAAAAGTGAAAACATTCAAGATTCAGTACGGAGGTTGGGTTGGCCCAGAGAATAGCGTACCAGCCTGCTAATCAAGTGGACCCGGGTTCGAATCCGACTCGCGGCATCCGGCTAAAAGATAGAAGACAAAATTTTAAAATATAATAGTATCGTAAATTGGCTGATGGCTAGAAAGGCCGAAAGGCCAAAAAAGGATTCAGTACATTTTAATGATTTGGTAATGTTTTTCTCTTGCTTTGGTTTGAGATAGAAAGTTGAAGCTTTACAGGGAGATACAGTTTATTAGTAGAAATTTATGTTCCGGAATTTCAGCTAATTAGCTCACCTAAAAATAATCAATTTTTTTTTCATTTTTGAATCTAAAGTTTTAGAGTTAAAAATCCCAAAATTTAAACATATCTTTGGTTTAATAATATAATACAAACCTTTTTGGACTAGAAAAATAATTTTTAAGAAAAAATAAAAACCGACTTCGAAAAATTAAATACAACAAATAAAATACACTAAAAGGTATAAAATAATTATTATCTTATTTAGTTACAACTAAACGACGAAATATTAACATGAAATTACTTTTTGAAGTCGGTACCAAACAAACTATACCTATAAGCGAGCGTACCCGCCAAACGTACTAAGTAAGATCCGTCGAGTGCGATTCATAAAAGGTATATGTTTGGCACCGACTTCAAAAAGTAATTTCATGTTAATATTTCGTCGTTTAGTTGTAACTAAATAAGATAATAAATATTTTATACCTTTTAGTGTATTTATTTGTTGCATTTAATTTTTTGAAGTCGGTTTTATTTTTTTCTTAAAAATTATTTTTATTTTTCTCTTTTTAGTGATGTTATTAATAATGATCATATCATCAGAACTTGACTAAATTAATATGACACCATCCCTAAGACACCCCCTTTCGGATAAAAAAAGAACCATCGAAATCGGTTCATAAACAAAGAGGTTAGGTCTAAACAAACCTAATAAAACAAGGTCTAATACCTATGAAAAAAAACGAAAAAAAAATGGGACCAATCGGAAGCTAGACTGGACCCAATGCAAAAAAAATTTCAAAATCGGTTGACAATTGGCGGAGATATGAGGTAACATAGGCACAAAAAAAAAAAAAAAAAAAAATTCAGTCGAATAGAGAACCTCCTCCTTTTTTGAAGTCGGTTAAAAAGGTTGTCATCTTCCACATTTGAATTATCGTGGGTATCGTAATCCAAACAAATCTACATCATACTTGAAAATTATTTTTCTCTAACTCAAAAAAGAGATACAAACCCGCCAAGTGTGAGTCAGGCTCGCATATCGAGAGCACCGTACAAAATAAATTATATTTAATTATATTATTAGATGAACGCTCTGTTAATTTAATAATCAGAGCCGCCCAGAGGCTGGAGAAAATTGATTATATCTTATAAAATACTTGAGATATCATATCCTATGAAAAGAGTGAACTAATTTTAGCAATTTTTCCGGATTTTAGTTTAAGTGGATACAAAAAGCATTTAAAAATGGCCAATTTGGAGCTTTTAAATCGTCATTTTAAAAGTAACCGCCTAAAATGGGGGGGCGGGGCGTGTAGGCTCAAAAAATGAAAATATAGCCTCTTGTACCTAACTCAACCAAATTTTGTATACATAATCAGTGGGCCCCCAAAGAGCCCAAAAATGGAAAAACTAACCCCCCTCCCCTATATGATTATAAATAATTTTATTAAATATTAAATATAAGTGAGTGGCCAGGTTGTATGATAAAGTCAAGTGGATGGCCACATCAGAGCACGTCAGCTTATTTTTTAATGGATACATACAACATCTCAATTTTAAGTTTTTATTCTATTTATATTAGAATAGTCTGACAGACAGACATTGTACACAATAGGGGCCCCTTTTTTACTTTTTAAACGGAAACCTAATAAATAAATCGATTTGGTATCTGCAAAGTTTTGGAACATTTTTTTTCCCAGTTTCTGTTGTCGTGTTAATTAATCGTGGGTATCAAAATCGAGACAAATAAACAGATGTAGATAGAAATAAAAAAATATTTTTTAAAATTATATTACTTTATGTTTCAGACATTTCTAAACATGAATCAGAAAAAAAATGAAATTTTTGACCGTATTCAATATTCTGGTCGAATATTATATGAATCCCCCAGAGTCGTAGAACTTTCTGTTAAAATATTGAAGAGTGAAGCCAGATTGAGGAGGGGAATGATCAAAATTCATTATCGTATTCGCTTCATCTAAAATTGAAACCGACTGGAATTTTAAGTCTGAAGGGGAGTGTCAAAAAGTTGGGATATGCTCCTACATAATTTCAGCTACTTCACTTTAATTGCATAAAAAATGTACGAGTTTTTTAGGGGGAAATTCTGTAAAATCTCCGGCGACTTATAATAAAAAGAGGACTAAATGATATATTGAAAATAGATGGATTTTTAGTAAATATTGATTAATCTCTATCGTCTATCCCAAACACTTTTTCTATAATCTTTTGTAAAAGTTTTCGCACATCAGCTTCAGATAATCTTCTTAAAGATAATCAACTATACATTAACAAACAGGTATCTGAAGATTTAATTAATAAATTGAAGGGAAAAAAGTAACTTTTTAAAGATTCGGTACGCTCTCAGCAAATTTTTGGAGATGGTCAAGGGAAGGGTAAGCTACCGTACGTAGCTAGTTACATTTAGAACCGCTCTTGTAATAAAGTGAAATACTATAATAAAATAATCAAAAATTTTGATTTATAGGCTTTAATTTAATTTATAACAATAGTATTTGTAATAAACTATTAGTGGGTTTCAAAATAAATAAACCGATCAATTAATGAAGGGAAATTGAAAAAAAAATTATTTGTTTATGATTTTATAATACAAACGCCTTAAAATCCCAATGAAATCACTCTTTAAAAAGATATATTTTCTGCATTTTTGAAGCTGAAGTTCTAAATCTAGAGATCCCAAAATTTAATCAGTCTTTTGAATTGGAAATGGAAAATTTTTGGTAACAGATTTAAGTTTCTATGTCTTTCCTTAAAACAGTATCGGAATCCAGATACAACGGCAGAAAAAAATAATGTTTGAAAATTATTTTTCTCCACATAACAGACATTTTCAAACATAATGATAAAAAAAATGAATGAATTCAATATTAGGACCTCCTGACAAGGAGAGTCCCCCATCCTTTACAGAGTAATTAAAAATCTTTGATTAAATATATTCTTATAATTACAATATGAATAAAATTAATTAGATTTTAGCCCTTTCAGCTTTAAAACTTCTACTTTAAAATGCAGAAAATGTGTTTTTTGGATGATTTCAGAGAGACTCTTATTGTCCTGGCAAAGCCCTAAACATCTATTTTTCAATTTCAATTTATTTATTTTAAAACACATTGAATAGCATATTAGAAATAATAATTATTCCTATAATTAAAAATTGAAATGATTTCAAATTAATTGAATGTTTTCAATTTATCCGATCTGGTACTTTATTTAGCCTTCTGGATTCTGATAACCAAGATACTATAAAACTCCAGAACCGAACTACGTAATTGTAAGTTCATTATAAAGGCAAACTATTTGCAATTATCGACAGTATCGGAAACAAAATAGAGGAAAAAATCTCACTTGAAAATGATTTTTCTCCACATTTCAGACATTTCTCAACACTATTTAGCAATAATAATAAAAAATTTCTTAAATCCGACCTCATGAGCCCTGGACAGCCGTCCATTCCGACACCGTTAAATCCACTAATGCTCTCATTTAATAATAATAATTTTTGATTAAATTGAATACCTACTTCGTTCGTCTGACAGTTGTATGCTTAGTGTACCAAGTAATTTTCCTAAACATTTCATAAAGACCCACAATAGAAGTGGGGAAGTGTTTTTTTTATTTTTTATTTTTTATTGAACATTTTTCCCTCTCCCTCTAAGCGTTCTTCTTTTATTCATCTAAATTTATTCATACAATATATTCTGAACAAAATGTTATTTGTTTAACAAGATATGCAAGACTATTTTACGTCATATTTGCTTTAAAATACATGACAGGCTTTTTTCAATCGAAAATTATTTTGTTTCTTTTAAAGTTTATTTTTATTATTTATTTTTTGTACAGACTCAGTCTAAACGAATAAATCAAAGAAACAATTCAGTAGGATTTTTTTAAAAAGACGATCTAAATTCGGCATATTCTGTCATTTTGTGAAATCTACTGGATTATTTGTGAATTTCGTTATAAAAAGATTCTTTTTAAAGCATTAAAATGGGCGTGTAATGGTTTAATTATTTATTTACCGTTTCTTTGGATTGAATGAACAAGGTACTTTTAAACAATTTTGTTCTTGTTGAAAAATGTTGAATTTATTTATTTCATTCTCGTTCGTATTACTAAACCCCATGAGTAGGCAGCCTGCGGCCCTGAATGTTCTTTGATGCTTTAACACAATATTTCATAATTAAAACACCACAGATACATTAGAAAATGTAGTTTTAAAATTTTATTACTCAAAAGTCTATTGAATAAATGAAGTTATTTTATTAAAACCATCTCAAAACATTTATTAATTATCCAAACGTTTCGGGAGAAATTCTGCCTTTATAATGAAAATTTGGAAAACTAGTTGCTTTAAAAAGGAATGGCATTTAATAAACTTTTTGAGATTGTTTCGATAAAAAATAAAGTAAAAAAAAAATAACTGTATTTATAAGTATCAAGTGTGTAAAATGTTTTGATTTCCAATACTAGAAATAATTGGTTGGAATTTGAGACAATGGCTTTCAGATGAATATCGCAGAATAATGTAATTGAAATGGCTAAAAAAAATTTATTGAGCTAAAATTTGGAACATTTTTTTTAATACCTACTGCTTCTTTGTGTTTCACCTTCCAAACTGTTTGAAGGCTCATTTTATAATAATTCATCAGCACTAGAGACTTTACTTTGTTCATGATTATTAGAGACCGGATTCCTATGCAATTGCATATTTTGTTTGCCGCCACATACGATCCAGGGGATCAATTATCTATCCGAATCATGCATCTAGGATACTGTGGGTTAAATTTTATACTGCATATTTTTGCATATTTGAGTAATATTGCATATTTGAAGAATTTTTGTCAAATATTGCCTATTTCGGGCCAAATACAGATTTTTTAAAAGTAAATTTTCGGAGAAAGAATGAAAAAAATTGAAAAATATATATATAAAGCTACTTTGAATTTGCCCTCATTACATCTGAGGAAGTGAAGTTATCCTTTTTTATCTTATAAATCAATTTTAAATGACCGTAGACATAATAACTTGAAGATAATTTAGAAAATGCTTCTAAACATAAATTATTTACAATTACAATCAAATTTTAATTATTTTTGAGATCCTTTGTTAATTCATTCTTCATTATTATTATTATTTTTTTAATGACATTCGGTAACTATAGCCCATTTTGGCCTCGTGTCTATTAAATAAAACTACCCCCCCCCCCCCCCAATTATTTTCTCTTGGACCATTCAAGGTCAAATTTGAATATTATTAATTAAAATTGTGTCCTTTTGTACCAAGTTTCAGCTTTCTAACTCAATTATTGACTGAGAAAAAATAAATTCAACAAAATTTGCAAAGAGAGAGTTTGGAAAAAGTTTTCACATTTTGCATCAATCTCTGTTTATAAAGGTAGTTAAAAATTAATATAAGTGTGGCGTGTGTGATTCGTTTAAGATAAATAAAAGCATGTTCGCACGAAAAATAAGGGAGGAAAAAAATGATTTTTAATCAATTCTTTCTTTAGTCTTTTAATAATTTACAAAAAGTATAATTATTTTTATAGTGTATTAAACTAATTTTATATTCCACTAGAATGTTTCAAATACACGTAATTTACGATTTAAATATCAGGATAAGATTAAATAAATAAAAAACGAAAATAACCTAATGTGTGCAGCTCACCACTTTCACTAACCTCTCTTTTACTAAATAATAAATATTTTTGGAAACAATTTTTAATATCTTTCGTTGGGTAATGATCGAAAGTGATTAATTGTTTTGTCAAAATGTCTGTTAGTCTGTCTGGTTGTCTGTTAGTTAGTCTGTGCGTTACCAAATTTTGTGGACGAGCTAGTTCAAAAACCAGTGTGAATATGAAAACCAAATTTCACACATAGTTTTGGTCCATTGAGATTAAGAGCTGATTAGATTTTGGTGTATTTCGACCAAAAATTAAGGGGTGAAGGGGGGGGGGGGGGGTTAAAAATTAAAAATCTAGGCCATTTGAGCAAACTCAACCAAATTTTGTATACATAATCAGTGGGACCCCAGAAGTCTAAAAATGCAAAAACTAACCGCCTAAAATGGGGGGGGGGGTAGGCTCAAAAAATTAAAATATAGGCTCTTGTACCTAACTTAACCAAATTTTGTATACATAATCAGTGGGACCCAGGAGTCTGAATTGAATTGAAAAACTAACCCCCTCTCCTACATGATTATAAATAATTTTATTAAATATTAAATATAAGTGAGGGGTCAGGTTGTATGGCAAAGTCAAGTGGATGGCCACATCAGAGCACGTCAGCTTATTTTTTAATGAATTTAAAAGATCTCAAAAAGTAAATGAATTCATAATTATTTTTTAAGAGATTAAGTAAATTGGGTAAGTGATAAATAAATAAATAAAAATCGAATAAAAAAAATAAAAACTCTTAAACATTACAAAATTTGTTTTATAGGATATATAAGTAAATGTTTAGAAGGCCTTTTAAATACATACTTATTCAACTTGAAAAAGAAAAGGGGAAAAGAAAAAACTTTCTTAAATTTAACCTCTTCATAAGATAACTAAAAAAGCTAAAATGCTGTGGCCGGCCCTCAGGCCCTTCTCATCAAAAAGGTTTTAAAAGTCTTTCTGTTTGGAATACGAATCGAAAAATCTTTTGAAATGGCAAGCCCTGGGACCATGAAATATAATTTCTAAGATCTTTCTCAAAAAATTATTTTTTACTTATTTATAAGCGATTAATACAACAAAATTCAGCTTTTTATCTTAAAATTCCTCTAATGTCCGTACAATCTTAAGATAACATTTTATTCCATAAGAATGATTATTTAGAATTAAATAATGATAGAAAACAACATAAAAAGATCTGATTTAATGGCGAATAAGATCAATGAAAAAGCTTTTGGGAAGTTTCTTTTTTTGATGGTGGAAAATGTAAGATTAAGAAAAAAAAAGAAGACCTAAAATTTAATATAAGGCTAATGGGGGTTGACTATTTTTTCATAGTATTGGCCATTTGTAAGTATACTTTTCTAACAAAAACTTGCAATTTGCCATCCAAATCTTTTACTATTTTTCTATTCCCTCTCTCTCCCCCCCCCCCCCCCCATCTAACTGTAATGTGTTCGGAACCCTCTTTCAAATCATGCATTATTCATTCACCATCCGACTTTATGGGAAAATTTCATTTCAATCCCTTATACAGTATTAAAAATAAAAAAATAAAAACGAAAAAACAAACGTTAAAGTCACATTCCGAGCAAGATTTTGAATGCTTAAGTCAATTAATATTTAATAAATGTATGAGCAATGAGCATAAGGATTGAGAGGGTGAGATGGCAGAATATATATTCTCTAAGAAGAAGTTAAAGAGAGAGAGTCAGGGGTACGGGGGTAGGAGGGGGCAAATTAGTCCTCGACGGCGACGCGCGAGGCCAACAGCTGGGACCAACATTAAGCCCCGCTTACGGGCTAAGTTAAGTACGGATTAAGTTGTCGCTATGGACTGGCTGGCAAGGCCAAGGGAGCAAGGGAAACCCCCCAGTTCAGTTTAGCTCCTTGCATACATATCCATACTTTTTAAAGCAATGACAGTGGAGGCTCAAGAGTTTGAACAGATAAACCCAACACCTTCTTACCAAAAGAGAAAAAATATATATAGATATACTTCACTTATTCTATTTAAAGGAAAGTAGTAACGAGGTGTGTTTAAGGTAGTTGTTTCGCGACAATACTAGCAAAAAGTTAATGCTAGAGTATATAGAACAGACAATAAGGATTCATAATTCATAGGCCCAAAAGTTTTTGCTGTTTATGTACCACTACTAGCCAATCCCGTGCTCGTTTGACAAATCTGGCAACACTGTCCGAGCTTGTATATATTTTATCATAGAAATGTCAGATAAAGTACATTATAAAGGGAGATTTATATAAACAAAAAGTTCTTAATAAGCGATTGAAAGCTGTTGCGACAATGGCTGAAGCGAAACAACGTCAAAAAAAGTACTAAAGTTAACACACTTTTTAGGTTAAATAAATGCGTTGTTGCCAGCTTGTTTTTAGTGTAAATTTTTGATTATACATTTTTCATTATTTATTCATTATTATCTCAGAAACTGTGTTGTAACTATGAATTAAAATTTTCTTAAAAATGTATTAGTTATTGTTTAATGTTGGTTTAGTTTTTTATAACAATGGTAAGAAGAGTTTCTTAATTATAATTAAATATGTATGTAAACTTTCCGATATCCCGTATAGTGCAATGTATAAGAGTCTGAACAACTCTATCTTTTGGAATTTAATATCCCAGGAACTATATTGTTCATAAATTTCGTTTTGCCACCAATCGATCGATGTATTTAAAGTATTTAAATAATGATCTGTCTAAATTTCAAAAAAATCCTAAGAAAAGCCATATGCTGAAACAACTACATTAAAGGAAATTGAAGGAAAAAGGATTAACTCTCGGCTAATTTTGCTGATTGTAAAGAGAGGGGTGGGTTATCCCATGTATCTAGTGTTATAATTAAACATAAAAAAGTATTCGAAATTTATTTTTTTGATTTAATGAATTTGTCATAATTTCGATTTCTTAATTTCAATTATTGGAGCCAGGCTGGTAGGGTTGTTATAGTCCTTGGCTTCGAATAATAGCCCGGGTTCAAGCACGGCTTTTCGCAAACCATTAATCGATGCGAAGTGTTAAATAATAATCTGTATAAATTTCAAAAATCCTATGAAACCCATATGGTGAAACAATACTTTTATGCACCAGAGCTGGGCGAATA